>CM062817.1:697632987-698141546 GCA_031772625.1 Pinus tabuliformis
TGTTCGCAAGCCATTTCTAAAATTTGGTGCATTCCTGCTTCATGTGTCCCTTCTTTTTACAGAAGAAACACTTGGAATCCTTCTTGATATCGGTGTGGGGAGGTACTTTACCTTTCCCTTTCCGATTGGCTTGAGATTTGCCCTTTCCACGCGTTGCCAGCATTGCGCTTTCTCCCAGTTCCATCACCAGTCTTTCTTCCTCTCGAACACACATAGTCATGACTTCATTAATTGACCATTTATCCTTACGTGTGTTGTATGAGATTTTGAAAGGTCCATATTGGTGCGGAAGGGTGTTCAGGATGTAGTGCACCAGGAAGGACTCCGATATTTCAACCTTGAGTTTCTTCAATTGAGCCACAGTGTCCCTCATCTGCATGATGTGCTCGCGCACACCTTTCACACTGGTGAGCCTTAGGGATGAGAACTTCATGATTAGGGTGCTTGCTAGTGCCTTGTCTAAAGTGACGAATTGATCATCAATGGCTTTCAGCAAGTCTCGGACCTTTTCATGCTGATCAACGGAACCACGAATACCAGCTGAAATTTTAGTCTTAATGAACATCATGCTTAGGCGATTAGATCTCTCCCATCATTCATAAAGCGTGATGTCCGCTGCAGTGCTGGTATTAGTGAGTGTTGGTGGTTCATCTTTCCTAATAGCATAGTCTATGTCCATCCACCCCAAATGAAGGAGAATCCTTTCCTTCCAGACCTTATATTTATCTCCCTTAAGTTCAGGGATATCACAACGAATTTCAGAGAAATTTGCAGGTTGTACAAATGCATCAAAATTAAAGATTACATGTTTATGTTAAAATTGAGGCCTAAATAAAATTTCATGTTTTCCCAATGTAAACCATGCTTAAAATTGAATCTAATGACATAAAAATTGCTTGTGGGCCAAATTTCTAATTCAAGCAGATTCAATTATTCTTTATGGTAGAATTTATCAAATTATTTACTTAATTCATAATTCTAAGAATATATTATGATTATAATTTGATATAAATTATATCTTAGTTTTGAACTTTATGATAAAACTATTGATTCATAATTCCTGTGGGTAAGTTATGAATATTTTATCCTAATTAATTACATAAATATAATAAAAATTCCCGTGGGATAAAATTTATTATATTTAGTATAATTAATTACAATTTAATGTCTAAATAATCTTTATGTGATCCTAACCAATCATAATATATAATTTTATTTAATTAAAGACGTTGTGGCTATTCTCTAATTAATGAAAATTATATGGATCACTAGACATTATTTCTTACATAAATAGCATAAACAAAACTATACACAATACTGCATATTTCATGCTACGTGAAATGGCGTATACATAGTTTAATATGAAGCAATTAAAAAAAAAATGGAAAACGGAAACACTCACACGAAGCACTTAAAATTCACTTATAAGATTATAAACAAATCTTAACCAGAGTAAAAATAATGTTTCGTGAAAGGAATAAGTCAAAATGACATTTTAAATAAACTCCATATAACTGTTTCTTGTAAAAACCGCCATAAATGTCAGCATCACTGTAAATGATGGTAATAAATCCTCACAAGATAAATAAAATTAAAATTAAAGCACTGCTTCACGCAAATTAAATATGAGCATGGTTATAAATTTGTGCACACCAAGGCAGAGATAAAATTGGGCTCCGATACCATATGAGAGCATAAAAATACGATTCTTTAATATGTGGAATTCAATACTTAAAAGAATCTATAAAAATAAAACTCTAATGCCCAAGAAAAATACCTCCGCCCATTGATGCTACTCTTGCTGCAAACCAAACTTTCTGCGAAGTTTGAAACAGTCCCTTCCTCTTATAGATAACCAGTGCTCACGACAATGGATGCAGAAACACGTTATTTTAGGCTGCACAATCTCAACACTACGCTCCACGGCTATTGGTGGATTCGCAGCAACACGTCTCTAATTATTCCTCCACTGCACTACTCTGATGTGTTGTAACAAGGAATGGCCTTCAAGTTTAAATCAGACGCATGAATGTATGGATGAATGGGTGGATCATATATGTAAAACAAAATTCATATGAACATGCGCTATCCACATGGATTTCCTTTCTATGTAGATCTCCAAAACAAGTTGCAACGCAAAGGTTGTATAACAGTAAATTGCAGCAGCCACACCATTCAATGGTCAACGCATTAACACATCTCAGTATGAAACGCATATAAACCTACAACTGCAACTAATCTAAAGGCAGAGCTTTCAACGTAGAATTTGTAGAGCGTCCAACTATGGCAGCATAAAATAGCTGAACGCAACAGCGGTAAAAATAACGTAACACAATCTTCACGCAAGCAGAAAGAAAAGAATACAGAAAATCTGAAGGTACTTCCAAGCTCCGCTCTCTCAACTTGATGGTGTAAAACTGAAAGGGATTGAGATGCTAGCTTGGGGACCAAACAGAAACATATATAGCCAAGCTTCCATCAAGCTTTTGTTGGCTATGTGTCAGGTGTTCCACAGATCATGGTAGACAACTCCAGATGGAGTAATGGACCACTTTAGAAGCTCCCAACAAGAAAGTAATCAACTGCAGTTGACTTCCGTAATTTAAGGAAATTATTGTAGTTGGTTTCCAGAAATTAAGGAAATGACTGCAGTTCACTTCCGTAATTGTAGGCAGCAGTTGGGAAAAACTTAATGGAGCTTAACAGCCACAACATTCGCAAGCCCTGTCGGGATTGATCACAACGCCAGTAGTTTATTATTGTTGTTCGAGAACCTTTGCAGATTCGTAAGCCCGTTGAAGAAATCTGCTAGTATGAAATCAAGCACGTTGCTCCCAAGAAACACCGATTGGAGATTCGACAATCCGCTGAAACTGGGCAACAACCTTGACAACAAATTCCTCTGCATGTTAATCAAGATCAAGTTTCTTAGCTTGTTGAAATCTGTTGAACGAGTTTCTTGGTGTCTCTGAGTAGAACAAATGCAAGAAATATGGCGAAGAATGAATGAGGTGGGTACGTTTGGTTAGGAGGTATCGAACCTCTGAGCTCTAGATTGTTGGGATCTCTGAACAGAAAAAATGCAAGAACTATGGTGAAGAATGAACGATGTGGCTACATTTAGTTGGGAGCCTTGGAATCCTTACATTATGTTTAGATAATGGCGGAATGTGGAGGATTATGTATTCGGTGAACCATGTGAGATTGTTAGTGAGTTCATTAAACAATTTCAAAAAAATGTAGAGCAGCAAATAAGGTCGAGAACCTCGTTCAGATGCATTACTTCATTTCTTCGAAACAAATAATGTACGTACAAAAAGAATGCAATATTTCATGATTTGAACATTATGAGGGTTTGAAATAAATTAAAATCATGTGTCCCACAACATTTACTTATATTTTTTTAATGAGAGGAAATTATTATCAGCTAAAAGTCTGAGGGATTGTAGGGAGAACCAATACTATCTAATGCAAATGTGTAGATGAATAGATAATGTCATAAACATATAAGTTAAAACGTTAATAATGTTGATAGGTTTAGTTTCTTTCTTTCATTAACATTTATTTATAAACTAACAATATATTATAAAATATATCTTCTTACAAAACATATTTAATCATATATCTCCTTGGGTGTCTATGTGTTTTAGGGAAAATTCATTATGTAATTTAACTAATCTTAAAATTTAACATTCCCTTTCTTTTCACAAACCGTCTAAAACAAACAAACTTTTATTACCTTCAAAATTTTGTTGCTAAAATAACATTTCTATTGCTAAAATTTTATCATTTAACATTTATATTCTTTTGATAAACAATTTTTTTTTAGCAACATACTTTCATTTGTAACATGACATTTATACTTTTAAATTGGTAAGCCCCTTTATATCAATCCATAGAAAACATAATAAATTTTATCATATTTCCTGCACTCTAATTGAACTAATAAAAAGAAAAAAGAAAAAATATAACATCCTCACCTTGCTGATTTGCTCAATTAACTTTTAAATATCTTCAAATTATTTCTATATTATAGAAAATGATAATCAAAACAAGTATAGCACATTGATTATGTTTATTATTTTTTTACCAAATTAAATTTTAATTTTCTATATTCAAAATTTTGACCCTAATTTCTAAATATATAACTAAATTTTGAGTACATTTCGAAATTATTATTCTTCATACAAAACTCTAACAAATACATTTATATTACACCTTTTCTATAGCTTAAATAATCATTCAACACTATTCCTTCAATATATCTTTACACTTCACTTAATAATAAATACATACTTACATCTAAAGTTCACTTGATAATAAATACATACTTACATCTAAATCAATCACGGTTATCGCTCCATAACGACTTCGTAATTGCATTCATCGTTGAATAAAATGAACCCCTGTTTGAATAGTCATACCTCCTCCTCAAACACCTAGCTTGAAAAATATCCAATATCCCTTTTTAATGTTTTGTTTTTAAACATTGCTCGGCGATCACACAAGATTAATTACCTTGTATTTTCTAACATTGTATTTTTTCAAATTTCAAATTTTAATTATTTTATATAAATAAGTATACAAATTTATTAGTGTGTACTAAGGTAGGGTTTTATTTATTATTATTATTATTAATTAGTAGGGTTTTATTTATTATTATTATTATTAATTTAGCATTTATTAATATAATTTATAGTATTTATTGTTTAATATTATTAAAAGGATTATTTTTCAAAAATTTGGTTGAATTTTAATTTGACAATTTCATTGTACCATACTATAATGAAATATGAATATATTTTTAGATATTTGTGTAATGATGTTTATTCTTAATAAAATAGTTCATATTCAGGTAAATAACATATTTACCATCAGTGACTTCCCACAAGTAAGACTTTGCATAAAAAATGAGGAGGAATAAGATGTAAATAAATATACTAACCAGAAGTTAATTCCCACCATTATGTATGTTTTTTTCAACATTTACTAGGAATTACTACCCACAAAAATTCATACAAATTTTTGTGTTTGAGCAATCAATTAATTTATCCACTCCACATCTCAATTTAAAGTTCCTCCCAAAATAAAACAATAAAATTCAATTTACCCATTAAACACTATTAATTTAATGTTGATCAATATAAATTATAATTTTTTATACAATCTTTTTCCTAACATAATTTCTAACCTGAACAAAAAAAATACCCTATAATACTTATTTCATAATATAATTGTTACAACACTTATTTCATAATGTAATTGTTTCATTAAATTAATTTATACATTTTTCATTTTCCTTTTCTTTAAAGCTCAGTGGAAGTCTAGGAAATAATATATGGTAAAACAAATTGCCGTATAAATCTTATCTATGTCAAAGTTTAACATTGTTTTAAGTTACGTGGAAAACAGGCCAAAACTATTCATTAGGTTATTATGCTATAATTCACCATTTATTTGGATTTGTTGATATATCAATTGGTCTTAAGTTGTAGGATGTGGAGGCTTCCTTTAGAGTATTTTTAGTTCGCTCCACATTTTTATTTGGTTTGTCTTTAATGCTTGAGTGGAAATTATACGTTTGTCAATGGAATGTGAAATATTAGATACACTTAATATTTTTACATTTAAATGCATAGAGCTAAGTGCATTAAAACATTTAAATGCACATAGCTAAGTACATTAAAAGTATTTTTTTTTTTTTTAATTATGTCATTTTTCACATCTTTTAATTTTGATGGGCTAATTAGTAGTTGCAACTTATTGTATCAATTGACCAAAAATTTATTTTATCATTGTTGTCATCGATCACAAAGTTGATGATATTTTAAGAGATTTTTGTGATTTTTAGTTATTTCCTATGACCTATTTTATCAAAAATAATATATATATATATAATTTTTATTTATTTTATTTTTTATTATTAATTATATATATATATATATATATATATATATATTATTTTTTTTACATTTTTTTATCATTTTTTATTTTATTTTTTTCCTTATTTTTTATGTTTGAATTTTTATTACTTTATAGGTTATTTTTCATTATTTTTTGAAATATTTATTATTTTTTGTTTTTTTTTTTATTATAAAATTTTTATATTTAATTTTTTTTTTCATTTTTGTTTTTTCAATGTTTTAATTTTATTTTATCTTATTTTTTACTTAGTATTATTATTTTTGGCTATGATTTTATATATATTGCTATAAAGGTTGTGTCGATGTTTGACTACCTATTCGATCCCAACATGTGTCTATTTGATAGTCGATTTTTCAGATTTCGTTATAATGAATCAAGTTTGCTTCCACTATGTGTTAATTTGATGGTTGATTTTTAAGTTTCAATTGCAATGGGTCAAGCACGCCCCCACTATGTGTCAATTTGATGGTTGAATTTTAAGTTTTCATTGCAATGTGTCAAGTTGTCTTAGGTTAAGATTTAAAAATAAATAAAAATTAGCATTTGGTATAATGGGTTTTTAATATATGTATTCATTTTTAAGGTTTTATGTAGTCATGATATTTGATCTCGAAATATGTTGAAAATATAAGGTTTGTTATAGTCATGATATTTGTTTTTAATTCCATGACTGAAAATCACAGATATGGAGATTGAACTTACATATTTATTAACACACTAAATATAGAACTTTGGACAATATAATGTAGAAAGTTGAGGAGATAATTAGCTAATAAAGAGGTTATTCTTGAGTGCTTTTTGCTTATAGTTGTACCAACAATAGCCTTCTTACAGATGATTGAAATAACTTTTGGTCATGAAAGTAAATATAGGCTTGCAGTTTTGTTTATGACCATTTTTCCTAGGTTTGCTCATGTATATAACTTTTGGTCATGAAAGTAAATATAGGCTTGCGGTTTTGTTTATGACCATTTTTCCTAGGTTTGCTCATGTATAAATATGATTAGTATTAGGATACCTTATAAGGACAGCAAGTCTCAAGAGATAACTCAGTTGGTCAAGTTCTCGTTGCTAAGTACCTTGCTAATTGGGAGGTCGCGAAGTCAAATCTCCTCGCCGCCCTTGGGGTTAGGCTTGACATATTAGGTTGTCAGGTAGTCCCCTTTGGGTGGATATGCCTATGGATGAAGCGGCCACTCAGTCACCGTGAACCACAATTGAAAAAAGAAAACTACAAGGCCTGCAACCACATAAAATCCCACAAATCACCTTGCATAATTTTCATATTAACGTGTGCTAACGAAGGAAAATTGCATGGATATGCCTATGGATGTAGCGATCACTCAGTCACCCTGAATCACAATTGAAAAAAAAAATACTATAGGGCCTGCCACCACATAAAATCCCACAAATCACCTTGCATAATTTTCATATTAACACGTGCTAACGAAGGAAAATTGCAAGGAAATGAACTAAGTCTTTCTTTCTTGGCTTTTGTTTATATAACCTTGCTCACCATACTGGTTCTGTAATCTTGGTCTCTCTACTGATATCTTGAGAGGACAATTCAATTTTTTATGGCCCTAATCTGATCCCTGCTTTGGGTGCTTGTCACCGTGAACCACAATTGAAAAAAAAATACTATAGGGCGTGCAACCACATAAAATCCCATAAATCACCTTGCATAATTTTCAGATTAACGTGTGCTAACGAAGGAAAATTGCAAAGAAATGAACTAAGTCTTTCTTGCTTGGCTTTTGGTTCTATAACCTTACTCACTGTACTGGTTTTGTAAGCTTGGTTTCGCTACTGATATCTTGAGAGGGCAGTTCAATTTTTGATGTCCCTAATCTGATCCCCGCGTTGGGTGCTTCATGTCCTTCGCTTTTTGATGGCCCTAATTTGATCCCTGCACTCGATGCTTCATGGCCTTTACTAAAGGAAGAATATATTGATGTGTTGGTCATGCTTGGGGCATTGAAATTTTTTCCTGAGTGGCCTCCAACGACAGTGAAAATTTTGCCTAAGCGACCTCTATTGTGGGTTTCTTCTTTCAAATTTGGAAAGAGGAGAAGGAACAAAATGTGGGAACCTCACGAAAAAAATGACACAGGCAATAACGTTATTGGCACGTGTAATCCATGCATGCCTTGTTTTATTTGTAATTCGATTATCTATAAGACTCTCAATGATAGTTATAAAGTAATCTACAGATTATTGAACATTGTTTAATTTAAAAGAAACACAAATTTCCACTGAAACTATCTACCGCCATGTGTTTATCATGTCATAACCTCCATTATTCATAAATGTTGCAATTTACACCCTTTTTCACTAGTTTAATTTGCTCTCTGATTGTAAGATACTATATAGAAATCCATCAAATTGTTTGTAAAGATAGGTCTTCCAAGGAGTTGTCGCCCATGTAGTGCTTGATCAATGTAGTTACATGAAGGAAATGGGATTTGTGTGCCACCCTCTAACAAGTGCATCCTTCCATGCCACAGTCTGGAATGGAATGTCTGTTAGAAAAAAATTTGCAGGGGTAGAGGAGAGGAGTCTCACTCAGAATTCAGTTGCAGCAAGAAAAATCTTATGAGAATTTAGTTGTGTTGAGGTAAGTCTTATGTTGCGGCATGGAAATCCCAACTACACATAAGACTAATAAAACATAGCAAATAACTCACGACAAAACAGAGTAAAAGCAAAAAGGGTTGTAGTAAATTTACTCATGAATGTTTAAGACCACATCGCAACATAACATACTCTTGATTATAATATAAAACATCGGAAAATACATTCGTGTGATAAATGGAGGCTGCATCTCCAAGTGAAAATACAAAAGACTTACTGTGATTTACGCATCACTGGGGTTGTGGAGTAAATGTCTATAAAACTGGTTTTCACGTGCCCACCAGTATTTCCTCCACGATTTCTCCTCACTACCTCACAAACTCTCACTCTCTAACTTGCCCAACATTACAAATGACTTTTACATCCATATTTATCTCAACATAGATATTTGACATTAATACATGACAAAGGAAATAATTAATATGCAACATGGGGGATTTTACATAGTAATTCGTTTTCAGATCTTGCAGGTGTTGTGGAGTGTGGATAACAGTCACGGAGTAAATATTTGCCCATATCTATTTACCAAAATTTATTAAATGCCTTAAACTCTCTGTTGTGTTGCGGAATGGTCAGCGTTGTACTTCTGCTCTGACTTCAGTCCTTCCGCTTGCAAACAAAATCGCAATCGTGTAGTAGTTGACTGGGCAAGCATGGTGTTTTTCAGTGTGTTTAAGGTGGTGGTTGGGATTATTATTTCCAACACTCCCCCTTAATCACAACTGCCGCCATTGACAATTCCCAAACAATCTCTAAGATAAACAAAACTTTCACGTGCCAATGGCTTTGTGAAAATATCAGCAAATTGTTCCTATGACCTACAGTGCTGCAACACAATTTCATCATTGTTAATCAACTCTCTGATAAAATGATATTTAGCATCAATATGCTTGGTCCTCTTGTGAAAAACATAATTCTTTGATAATGCAATTGCTGATGTGTTGTCGCAGAAAATAGTTGTTGTTCCCTCTTGGTCGTGGCGAAGATCCCTCAACATCCTTCTCATCCAAATTTCCTGACACGTTGCTGCTGTTGCGGCAACATATTCAACTTCTGTTGTTGACAGCGACACTATTGGCTGCTTCTTGGAGGCCCATGAAATGGCTCCAAAGCCCAAATGAAAAACATATCTTGATGTGCTCTTTCTGTCATCAACACTTCCTGACCAATCACTGTTAGTGTAACCAACGAGCCTGAAATCATCTATTGTGGTGTACAAAATGCCATACTATTTTGTCCCATTGACATACCTTAAAATCCTTTTCGTTGCTTGCCAATGTGTTTCCTAGGGTGTCTCCATGAACCTCGACACCAAACTCATTGCATACATTATATCCGGCCTAGTGGCAGTTAAATACATCAAACTACCTCTCATACTTTTGTATAATGTCGAATTGACATTGCTACTGCAATCTTCATTGCTCAAATTCAACCCCATGATAGTTGGAGTTGGTTGGTGCAGGGCTACACCCGCACCCATACCCACAGATTTCATAAGAGTGCCTAACACAACTGTCCCAGGAAATAGACTCACAAAGGAGTCAAACTTCATATTTATATATGGTTAAGGCCCTTCACCACCAGTTCCTTTGAATTAGAACCCAATCACCCCGCCATTATCTCCTATCGGAACTCTATCCACTCTTATAACCTTCATATGAGACTTAACGAAGCCTTTTCTTCATATCCCTCCATCGTTAGACATATATATATAATTAGTCCTCTCAACCTTTGGCTAATACATATTTAACACATAAAACCATTCTATATGCGTAAATACCTTTACAAAGGAAACTTATGCAAATATACTCTTTTCCGCTTTACGTACGGCTTTGGCGCAGATTTCGAGGCTAAACCTCATCGCAATGGCTATTGATTATATTCCATGGCCATACATATATATATATGCCTTCCATTTCCCGATATGTGATTTCCCTACAAACCCGGGAAATACACTATCAATGCTTTATTCTTCACTATCCTGTTTACAAAGGAAAACACCCCAAAACATATATATCGGACTTCAAATCCATTGAACCCACGTCTATAAATGCGTCGGGTCTGCTACCCATCAACCCTTTGTATTATTGCAAGTCTTCTCCATACGACGATTCCGATATCCCGATACCTCTGATTTGCTTTATCGCTATCGGTGATCGGCCCTTACTTAATCCACTGTCGCCAGTCCTTTGCTAACTCTGATATACGATTTGCGATTAGATCTGGATCGTCGATCTGGATCTTGATCCAATGGTCCTCATTTCATCGGTAATCGCTCATCGCTATAACTCAATGACTCGCTCCGAAGACTTTAAAAGGCTTTCTGCCGCTGCGATTTAATCTTAGTCGTTGATCTTAATGATCCAACGGCTGCTGAGCATCCATCCTTCACTTTTCCACTCAACTCTCTGTACTTAGTTTTTCCGCATTTTCTTCAGTTTCTTCTTTGTAGTTCGGCTTCTTCAAAGGTTCTACTTTCCACTCTTCTACTGCTCAACTCATTCTTGCTAGGGCTTAACTTCACTCCTTCTCTTCAGAGCTCCGCTCTGATGCTCCAATTGGACTCGATGGCCCCTTTTGATTCTTCTGAATCGTGCTTCTCTTTCTCTGCTTGTTCTTCAGAACTCCGCCTTCCACAGATCAACTTCTCTGAGCTTAACTCTTAAGCACATCCTTGCTATGCCATTCCTCTAGAGCTTCCTCTGTCTCTTCACTTGGATTCAAAATCCATTGTGATTCCTCTGAATCAATCCGTCCCTCTGCGTCCTTCAGAATTCTGCCTACAACCTGTTGCAGAACCTACGAATTCATAGTAAACTCATACATGGAATACTTTAATATTCTGACACAGTTAGGAAATAACTCTACCTATATTAATATAAAAAGCAATGATTACATTCGAGACTCTTCGGTCTCGCACACACACACACACACACAAGCCTGATTTCCTATTAGTGGCCTCCTCCTATTGAATGCGCAGGTTCACTTATTTATAAGAATGCATTGGATTGGATCATTGGAGGATCCGATCACCCCTCTAACAAAAGCCCTAAAGCTCTCTACATGCATACATATGTGGCAGATAAGTCTCCTTGAGACTTTATCCATTCCATCTTTTCCTCTATTTTAAAACAGAAAATTCTTCTTATCAGCTTCCCATTTAATGCCTAAAAGCTCTCTCTTGTTCCTAGAATCATGGAACTGTTTAAGAGTTGGATTTGACTTCTACCACTCATGTTCTCATTTATTTATTTTTGAGAGCATTTACATATTCTCCCATTATCTAATTAAATCACACTTAAAGGCCTAAATATTGCCTTAACTTGATACTTAGGAAAACTATTTCCTAAAATGCATGACCCCCTATGTCTACTATTTACAATGATTTTCCTTGGGTTGAATGCTCCTGCATCAGACTCCCAAAGTAGAAAATATTCATGATCTCCTGATCATGTGTCTTCTGATCTTGGTCTTCCTGGATCCCACACTTTGTTCTGTAACTGTCCAGATGCTTTATTCCTTTGCTGCCGCTGCACTTCTGCTGTCTTTTGCTCCATTTTCTTCTTCCTGTCAATTAGGTTCAACTTCTGATAAAACTTTCTTGCTATTGTTACCATTTTCCTCCATTTGAATTGCTTCATCATATGTTGCCATATTTCTTCAATTTCTATGTCCAGCTTATCTTTGGGCTGGTCCATCTTCTGCTTCTTACTTCTGTCTTCTTCTCTTTATTTCAGGTTACTGTTGCTGTCTTCTATGCTGACTTTTCTTTTACTTGCTTCATTCTTTGGTTTACTTGCTCTTGCTTTACTTGCTGCCATTTTTGCTACCTCCCTATCATCCTTACCCTCTTTCATGATTGAATCATGATTGTTCAGCATTTTCTCTAGCAATTTAACATCTTTGTTCCATGGATTGAATTCTTCCATGAAGTCTTCTTCTCTCATCTTTACTTGGCTGCTCACCTGTGCCAAATCTCCTTCAGCGATTGCAACAAAACCTGCATTCACAAAACACTTGTTTAAATTAAAAACATGAGGCCTTGGTGCCTCTTCCTCCTTTGGAAACATTTCAGTTTGTTGCTCTATTTCCTCTTCCTTTGTCAGCATATCAGTATGCTGATTCGAATTCTCAGCAGAATTCATGAGATTGTCCATTAGTCTCTCTTCCATACCATCTGTTCTAATGATGCCTTCCTTCTCTTGTCCACTGTAGTGAACTCCTCCTCCTTTACCCTACTGCTGGTTATCTTTACTTTGAAATTGTTTGATTCCTACAGCCTCTTTACCATCTTCAAACAATCTCTGCTCAATCTCTTTGATCACATACTCATACTCATTCATGTTGTTTAATGAACCTGAAAAAAAACTATTGCATCTTCCTGTCTCCATGCCTACTTGAGACACATCTTCTTCATCAAAAACTGTAGCTGCAGCTTTTGTTCTACCGTCAGGTTCTCTCATCAGTTTCTCCAGCAGTTTAATCTCTTCTTCACACTTAGCAAGAAGTTCATCACAATGCCCTCTTCTTCCAGATTCATCCTTTACATGCTATGTTACAATATTAAAACACTATCTTCCTTTGATCCTTGTAATCTCAGGGTCTTTCTGTTGTAGCAAATCACTACTTCCCTCATTCAAGAGGTCTTCTCCATCATACTCTATTCTCCTAGAGTACTTCTCCAGACTTTCGATATCTTCAAAAGACTGTCCATCCTCTTCAAAACACTCCTTTGTTAGTGTTCCTTTTCCCAAGGTTAAATCCTTTGCATAGGGTTCCTCCTTCTTAGCATCCTTCAGTAGATGTCCTTCTTCCCTACTGTCTGTCTCAACAGTTTCCATGGCTATCTCTACTGTGCCTATCATCATAGTGAATTGATGATCCTTTACTATGTTTTTAGCTAACATAGTCTCTTCTTCAAGTTTGCCTTCAGTCCCTTGTTGTTTATCTCCTCTGAAGATATCTTCAAATGGTTGTTTCTATCCTGCAATATCTGCCATCATACACAAACTATCAGTTTTAAAAATATAATACCCTATGGTCTCACTTGATGGTTCAGCCATCATATCTCCTTACTATTCTAAATCATTCATATGATTAAGAAATTCTTCGATGGTCTCTTCTTCAATCTCCTCAAGCCCTTCACTTAGTTGCTTGACATCTTCCACCAGCTGTATATGAGATCTATCTACCTCGTCTTCTTCTAGAACGGAATTTTGATTCTGCTGGTCTTTTTCCTTCTTCACGAAAATATCAACCAATTGTCCTTCACCTGCAAACATACACAAATTGTCATATTTAAAACCATGTGACCCTTCGGCCTTACTTGAAGTTTCAGTCTTCAAGTCTTCATCTTCACTATCTCCTAGAAATTCTCCTTATTCTGGTTCACAAATGGATTCTTCCATTTCTAACTCAACTTCCTTGAGTTTTCCCTTCAACCACTTCACTTTCTTTTGTTGTAGCCTTCTCTGCATCTCATGCCATTCTACTGGCTTCTTCCTCAAGACCCAACCTAGTCTCTGGCTTTCCTCAAGCATTCTCCTTAATGCATTGAGTTGTTCTTTTAATTCAGCAACCTCTTTGTCAATTTCCTCTTGACTCATCTTCTTTCCATTTGCCTTGGCATCCTTCTTCTCATATCTTCTGCTGTGGCTTCTCTCTGAACCTCTACTATGACTATCAGTAGTCATCTTCTTCTCTTCTTTCTTCATGAGCTCTTTTGCAACAAGCCTCTGCAACAGCTAGTCCTCCTGGCTGCAATCTTACCTCACTAAGCTCTCCTCACTCAGTCTTTTGGTAAGCACGGGTCCTCTATCTGGAACCTCTTCTTGAGCAACACCTTTGCTCCTTTTAGGCTTCTGTAATCTCTCACTTTCTCTTGAGAACACTTCAGCTGTCCTCTCTATCCAATATCTTGTTGGATTCTTCAGGTTCACTGCCACTTATCCTTTAGAGTATTCTCCTTACTCTGTCTTTAAGAACTCACCTGTTCTTCTCATAGCTTCTCTTACTGTCCCCTGTGCATTAGTATAAAAAACACACATTCCTAATTTAAAATAGAACACATTACCTCACTTCCAAGATCTCAGCATGATCTTGTTTCACCATTCGAGCAGTCCTTTGAATGGATTATCCTATGTTTTGTCTCCAAGTCCTCTTTCCTTCAGAACTTGCGCTAAGCAATCTTGCATTCTCTTTCCTTCAAGGAATCCTCTATTCCTGCTTACTCCAAGCCTCTTTTGGAACTGCTACAATCTCCCATTGTAGTCTTTATCATTCAGCACATTACCTTTTCCTGTGCGCAAATTCCTTTTCGCAGAAATCTTCCCCACTTTATTTTTTCTCTGATAGTAATTCTGCTTTGATACCACTAATGGTGCAGGGCTACACCCGCACCCATACCCATAGATTTCATAAGAGTGCCTAACACAACTGTCCCAGGCAATAGACTGACAAAGGAGTCAAACTTCATATTTATATATGGTTAAGGCCCTTCACCACTAGTTCCTTTGAATCATAACCCAATCACCCCACCATTATCTCCTATCGGAACTCTATCCGCTCTTATAACCTTCATATGAGACTTAACGAAGCCTTTTCTTCATATCCCTCCATAGTTAGACATATTTAACACATAAAACCATTCTATATGCGTAAATACCTTTACAAAGGAAACTTACGCAAATATACTCTTTTCCGCTTTACGTACGGCTTCGGCACAGATTTCGAGGCTAAACCTCATTGCAATCGCTATCGGCTATATTCCACGGCCATACATATATATATGCCTTCCATTTCCCGATATGCGATTTCCCTACAAACCCGGGAAATACACTATCGGCGCTTTATTCTTCGCTATCCTGTTTACAAAGGAAAACACCCCAAAACATATATATCAGACTTCAAATCCATTGAACCCGTGTCTATAAATGCATCGGGTCCGCTACCCATCGGCCCTTTGTATTATCGCAAGTCTTCTCCATACGCCGATTCCGATATCCCGATACCTCTGATTCGCTTTATCGCTATCGGCGATCGGCCCTTGCTTAATCCACTGTCGCCAGTCCTTTGCCGGCTCTGATATGCGATTTGCGATTAGATCTGGACCATCGATCTGGATCTTGATCCGATGGTCCTCATTTCATCGGCAATCACTCATCGCTATAACTCAATGACTCGCTCCGAAGACTTTAAAAGGCTTTCCGCCACTGCGATTTAATCTCAACCGTTGATCTTAATGATCCAATGGCTACTGAGCGTCCATCCTTCACTTTTCCACTCGACTCTTTGTACTTAGTTTTTCCGCATTTTCTTCAGTTTCTTCTTTGTAGTTCGGCTTCTTCAAAGGTTCTACTTTCCACTCTTCTACTGCTCAACTCATTCTCGCTAGGGCTTAACTTCACTCCTTCTCTTCAGAGCTCCACTCTGATGCTCCAATTGGACTCGATGGCCCCTTTTGATTCTTCTGAATCGTGCTTCTCTTTCTCTGCTTGTTCTTCAAAACTCCGCCTTCCACGGATCAGCTTCTCTGAGCTTAACTCTTAAGTGCATCCTTGCTACGCCATTCCTCCAGAGCTTCCTCTGTCTCTTCACTTGGATTCAAAATCCATTGTGATTCCTTTGAATCAATCCGTCCCTCTGCGTCCTTCAGAATTCTTCCTACAACCTGTTGCAAAACCTACGAATTCACAGTAAACTCATACATGGAATACTTTAATATTCTGACACAGTCAGGAAATAACTCTGCCTATATTAATATAAAAAGCAATGATTACATTCGAGACTCTTCAGTCTCGCACACACACACACACACAAAGGCCTGATTTCCTATTAGTGGCCTCCTCCTATTGAATGCGCAGGTTCACTTATTTATAAGAATGCATTGGATTGGATCATTGGAGGATCCGATCACCCCTCTAACAAAATCCCTAAAGCTCTCTGCATGCATACATATGTGGCAGATAAGTCTCCTTGAGACTTTATCCATTCCATCTTTTCCTCTGTTTTAAAACAGAAAAGTCTTCTTATCAGCTTCCCATTTAATGCCTAAAAGCTCTCTCTTGTTCCTAGAATCATGGAACTGTTTAAGAGTTGGATTTGACTTCTACCACTCATGTTCTCATTTATTTATTTTTGAGAGCATTTACATATTCTCCCATTATCTAATTAAATCACACTTAAAGGCCTAAATATTGCCTTAACTTGATACTTAGGAAAACTATTTTCTAAAATGCATGACCCCCGTGTCTACTATTTATAATGATTTTCCTTGGGCTGAATGCTCCTGCATCATTGGTGCAGGCTTGCTATTCTACACCTTAAACCTCTCCAAAATGTCTGCTACATACTTTGCTTGAGAAATAAAAATGTCATTTTCCGTTTTCTTCACTTCTATGCCCAAAAAATATCTTAACAACCCCAAGTCAGTCATTTCAAATTCATTCTTCATGACTTGTTTGAAATCAATGATGAGGAAATCATCACTGCTTGTAAAAATCAAATCATCTACATATAATACAACAATGAGAATCTTACCATCATTCTCTTTTATGTAGAGAGTAGGCTCATCGTCACATTTTTTGAAACGATTGTTCAACAAGTAGGCATCTATCCTGTTGTACCATGCATGCGGTGTTTGATTCAACCCATAAAGAGCTTTCCTCAACTGATACACTTTGTCTTCTTTGCCTTCTATCTCATAACCAGGCGGTTGCGCAACATATACTTCCTCTTTCAACACTCCATTCAAGAACGTTGATTTTATGTCTATTCGATACACTTTCCATTTATGTTGCAAGGCAATCACCACAACTGTATGCACTATCTCCATCCTCACGACTGGTGCGAACGTCTCCACATCATCTCTTCCATGCTACTGCTTGTATCCTTTGACAACTAGCCTTTCTTTGTGCCTTTCAATCTTACCGTCGACATTGCTCTTGGTCTTATAGACCCACTTCACTCCAATGACTTCTTTTCCTTGCAGAAGGTTCACTAACTCCCATGTGTCATTCTTTTCTATTGCTTCTATTTCTTCCTCCATTGCCGCAACCCATTTTTGTTCTTTGACTGCATCTTCAAAATGGATTGGATCATCTACATGACAAAATAATGCAAATAAGGAATTCAGACTAGCGCTGCTATCATCCTCATCTTGCTCATAAATTTCATTTAGATTTATGAATTTTGGTCTTCTGGTGCTTGCTGAAAATGGGCTTGACATATCACTTGGTGTTGCGCTTTGCGAGGTGCTTGGAGAAACACTTGTTTTGTTGTGCGACACTGTCTTATTATTTGTTGATGGTGTTACTTGCTACCTATTTTGTTGCGCTTGAATAGGAGTAGAGGGAGTCATTGTTGTGCAATTACTTGTTGTTGTTAATTCCTCTTTGTCCTCATGCGGTATACATTATACATGCTTTGACATTGACTGTCTTCTCCAAAATTCCATCCCATGCTTCCTCTTCTATGAACTGCACATCTCTGCTGATTATGACCTTCTTGGTTAATGGATTGTAGAGTTTGTATGCCTTGGATTCATCACTGTATCCAACAAATATACATTTCTCCCCCTTGTTGTCCAACTTCTTCCTCAACTCATCTGAGATATGTGCATACACCACACATCCAAAGACTCTCATGTGGGTGACACTATGCTTTCTTATACTCCATGCCTCTTCAGGAACTATGTTTTGGACACTTTTGGTTGGACATTTATTCAAGATATACGCTACACATGCGACAGCTTCAGCCCAATAATCATTTGGCAAATTCTTTGTCTTCAACATACTCCTTTCCATTTCCATAATGGTCTTATTCTTCCTTTCCGCTACACCATTTCATTGAGGTGTATATCTTGTTGTAAATTGCTTATGAATTCCATGCTCCTTGCAAAATCGAAGGAAATCATTTGAGATGTATTCATCACCTCTGTCAGTTCTAAAGACTTTGATGTAGTGTCCACTTTGCTTCTCAAAAAGAGCCTTGTATTGGCGAAAGCACTCAAACACTTCACTTTTATGTTTTAGGAGATAGACCCATGTCTTCCTTGTGTAGTCATCTATGAAGGTCAATAAATAGTGGTTTCCACCAATTGATGGTGTCTGCATTGGTCCGCATAAATATGAGTGGACAATCTCCATCCCCAAAGGTGTCTTTGCCCTTACTAACTTTCCTACTAGAAATGTCTCTCTATGTTGCTTGCCCAAGATGCATCCTTCACATAAGCTGTTCGATTTTTCTATGAGTAGAAAACCCTTCACCATGCCTTTCCTATGCAGCAAATTCAAACCTCCAAAGTTGAGATGTCCAAATCTCAAATGCCATAACTAGTTTTCATGTTTGACCTCTGCTTGATAGTTCACTTGTGTGACAGTTGCCTCTTTTCTTCCATCCTCTTGTGAGGTCATTGATAGTTGTACTTGTGCACCTTATTCTTTCAAATCTGATCTTACCTTTAGGGGAAACATTCTATTGTTTTTCATCTGAACCTTTGCAATCAGTTGTCTGCTTGGAGGCCTATCCAAAATTGTGCACTCAACATTTTTGAAGAAGACATTGTAGCCCTTTTGCATGAGTTGTCCAATGTTTATGAGGTTATGCTTTAGACCGGGAACAAAGTAAACATCTGAGATGTACTTCTTATCTCCCTTAGTTGTTAAGATATTAACTCTTCATTTTCCCATGATAGAGACTTTGCAATCAGTCCCTAATGTCACTTTAGATTTCACACATCTAGATTGGAAAACTTTTCTATGTTCCTTGACATGTGGTTGCTACTCCCTGAATCTAGATACCATATATCACTTTTTTTTTCTTGTGCTACATTACAAGCTGAAAACATGCTATCATGGTTATGATTTTCTTTTGTGAAATTTACACTTGGTTTGTTACTAATGTCATATTGCTTCTTTCTATATTCATTTTCATAATGACCATACTTGTTACAGTAATGGCAATGGACTTGAGATTTATCATACCTTTGACCTTGTGCTTGATTTTGGCTTGGGCCTTGACTTGGATTTTGATTCCCCTTCCACTTGAGCTTGAAGGGCTACTTCTTCCACCTCTTTGTGGGCTTCTTCCTCTTCCTCTAGCATATGGTCTTCCTCTGCCTTGAACTTGACCAAAGGAAACTTGTGTCTTGAAGGCATACTCCAATGAGGAGCTTGTTGCTCTATTCAGTCTATGTTCATGAGAAATCAGTGATGCATGAAGCTCATCCACTGAGAACTGTGAGAGATCCTTTATCTCTTCTATGGCCACAACAATGGCATCAAACCTCGTTGGCAGACTTCTCAAAATTTTCTAAACTATTCTCCAAGTGCCTCACCATGAGACCTGATTTGAGTAACCAACCCAATTACATGTGTAAAAAACGAGTCTACATTCTCAGACTCTTTCATACAAAGTGTTTCAAAATATCTTCTCAACATTTGCAATTTTGTTGTCTTGACTTTTGCCATGCCTTGGTAGGTTGTCTGGAAGGTGTCTCATGCTTGCTTGGACTTCATTGCTGCTGCAACCCTTGGGAAAATACTTTCATGAACTACTTGAAAAATGTAGAAGAGGGCTTTTGCATCCTTCTTCTTGTTGTCCCTAAACAAATCCGTTTCTACTTGAGACAAGGCATTGTATGCTACTGCATCTGGAAAACCATTCTCCACCAAATCCCAAATGTCTTGAGACGAAAATAGGGCCTTCATTGTAATAGCCCAATAATCATAATTTTTGCTATTAAATTGAGGTATCTAAGGATTAGTCAAGCTTGTGCTTGATGTTGCATTTCTGAGTGAAAGAAAAAAAACTTTCTACTTGCTGATAAATACACTTCAAAAATTATTCCCTCAAAACAATTTTTAATTGCTAGTAAAAACACTTGTTTTTACACTAACAATATTTAACCCGCTCTGATACCACGTTAGAAAAAATTTCGTAGGAGCAGAGGAGAGGAGTCTCACTCAAAATTCAGTGGCGGCAAAACAAATCTTATGAGAATTCAGTTGCATCGAGGTAAGTCTTATGTTGTGGCATAGAAATCACAACTACACATAAGCTTAATAAAACATAGGAAATAACTCATGGCAAAACAGAGTAAAAGCAAAAAGGGTTGCAGTAAATTTACTAATGAATGTTTAAAACGACATCGCAACATAACATACCCTTGATTATAATATAATACATAGGAAAATACATTCGTGTGATAAATGGAAACTAAATGTTTCTTAAACAAGATACTATAAGTAAGATGTGTAGTTTATAGATAATAATAATATCCATATCTTTGTTTTCTATCTAAACCTATATAATGCATTTTTACGGAATTTTGGATAGTACAATAATACATGTTTTCCCATAGATGCATTCAATAAATCTCTATAATGCATTGTTATCTAAATTTTGGATTTTAAAATGACCAGGCATAATTTAGCCCATTCCGCTCACAAACCCATCACAACTACACTAGAATATGAATTTACTTTGGCAGTATAGTTCTAGGAATTATAATCCCATCAATTTTTTTGTTCCATGGATTAGAGAGATGAGTAGTCAGGTTCTCCAATGGTAAATTTTGAGGATGTGACGCAGGAATACAAAAACTTTCTCTTGACTTGCTACGTGGAGCTTGAATATTTTAATAAAACAACAAAATTGTTTCTTTATACCTGTCTTCTATGTTCTTTGAGCCCGCTCTATATACAGTAATGCAAAATGTTTTGATACATATTTTTAACAAACAATTTCGTTGTGTTCTTGTGAATGGAAGTGATATTGCTACATCTTATATAAAATGTTGACAATTTTTTTGTAATCGTCTACTTCAAAGGCAACACTAGAGATCATAGTAATTCTACGAGTCTCCAGTACCCATGGATCATTGTTGGTTGCTTCCTCTGTCATCTTGGATATGCGGAGAATTAACGGGAACTAATTTGACTTTTCCATTATTGAATTTATTGATTGTGCTATTTTGGGGCTTGAAACTAGAAACATCTACAAAATTCTAATTATGTATAACCGAACTCTGGGCATATGTAGAGTATTTCTGATTGTGTACGACCGAATTGTACTGTCTAACTGGTACATGTCTCAAGAAGAGTTCCAGTCGGATGGAATTTGATGGACAAATTCCCTGTCACTGGGCAATAAATATAAAGAAATTTTACAAAATAAAGCTTGAAATTTTACAAGACTGTCATGGTTTTTTGTTGAAATTGTGGAAACTGCCCAGGAAGTCTGAAAACTATCAAATTTGACGAATGAATCTGTTTTGAAATTCCAATCCTGGTTCCACCTCATGCACATTTCAAAATTTAAAAGACAAGTCCCGAGTATCAGACAAATTTGTTAAAAATTTAAGTGAAATTTAAATGTTTTATAAATTTCCAAAATTAAACATACCAAAGTAGACATTTATAACAACTGTTAAGTGCTAAAGACTTCATTTTTTAAATCAATATTTTAAAATTTAAGGAACTATCAAGTTTTGCATGCCACTAGACACCTATTACTGAAATGAAAAAGAATTGTGCGTTAAAGCCAAGTTGTAGGAAGTACATTTTAAATTTCAGATATTTCATGGCTGCCCGAGAGAGTGCTTGGGATTTTTTAAAAGTAAACTTATTCTAATAAGAGTGAAGTATATTTAAAATTTCAGATATCTCATAATTGCAGGGCAAGAGAGCGTTTGGGCATTTTTTTAAAGAAAACATATTCTATTCTCTTAATAGATTCACAAAATCTGCATCGATAGAACTACATATGTAATTTGAAAATCAATTGCTAAGCATCCAAATTTAGTTTATAACACTAACTAGACATGCATATAATAAGCAAAACATTTTCTTATGGAACAACTCCCCATTCAAGAGTAAATTCAATCGTTAAATACATACAATTCATGCTTTCCGCTTCCTTTAACTCCAAGGATTGCTTAAGATCAGTTAGATTTCTTTATTCCAAGAACAATGTCCATTTTATTGTCTTATAATATGGATACAGAGTTTTCTGGTTGGCCGCTACACGTAGATATCACAATTTTTTTTTACTAATCCTCGGATGATATAGAGTGTTTTGGTTATGAAACCAGCTCACAAAAAGATAGAAAAGAGAGATCCAAGCCTTAAAATTCAGCCTCTTCGAGGGGGCAACCTCCTTTACATTACATAAATAAGGAATTCTTGGATGATTCAAATGACAAAACCTCCTTTCTATATAGGAGTCTAAGGAGTCACAATATAACCCAGCCGACCTAACAATAATAATATAAAGCCACAAAAATAACAATAGTGGGATTCTATGGGGCACAGTAATAACAATATGGGGGCAATAGGGGCACAACAATATTAATAAGGGATACAACTACAATAGTAATGGGTAATCACTAGTATTATAGGGACCCAACATGCCCCTCTCCTTCAAAAAAGTATTGTTCTCAACGCTTCAGTAGTTTTGGATGCTTCTGTCTAAAATTCTCATCCTCCCATGTGGAATCTTCAGCGGATAAGTTCTTCCACTTGATAAGATACTCCGAAATTGATCGATTTCGTAATTGTCGAGTTTTTGTTTCTGTGACTGCTTCTGGTTCCAATATAATTTTTCCTTCCTCGTCAAGTTCTGGCAATATTGTTTGAACTGGGAGCTTGTCGCCTATAACATTCTTTAAACATGAAACATGGAAAACTGGGTGCAATCGAGAAGCTGCAGGAAGCTCCAATTTGTATGCCATAGTACCAATATTTTGCAACTCCTTGTACGGACCATAATACTTTGGTGATAATTTATTATCCTTCTTAGCTTGCTTGAGGGACATTTGCTTATATGGTTGTAGCCATAGGAATACCCAATCACCTACATCAAAACTTCTTTCGCTGCGATGTTGATATGCCTGTTGTTTCATTCTATTCTGTGCCAACACGAGTTTATCCTTTAAGAGTTGGAGGACATGTTGTTGATGTTCGATGTGATGTTCCACTGCTTGAACCTTAGAATTTTCTCTTAAATATGATGTGATGGATGGTGGCTGATATCCATAAAGTGCCATAAATGGGGTCATTTTTGTTGTTGTATGGAAGGAAGTGTTATACCACCATTCAGCCAGAGGCAACCATTTGACCCATTGTGTCTGTTTATCAGATACAAAGCAACGAAGATATCCTTCCAAATATTTGTTTACTATCTCAGTTTGCCCATCAGATTGAGGATGATAAGATGAGCTATGAGCTAACTGAGTACCAAGGCAAGAAAATAATTCTGTTCAAAAATTTCCAGTGAAAATGGGATCTCTGTCACTTACAATAATCTTTGGGTTTCCATGTAGCTTTTGAATTGTTTCCATAAATGCAGTAGAAACTGTACTGGCTTTAAATGGATGTGATAATGCACAAAAGTGTGCATACTTGGTAAGTCTGTCAACTACCACCATGATGACACTCTTTCCCTCAGACTTGGGTAAACCTATGATAAAATCCATTGAAACCTCCTCCCAACGTTGGCTTGGAATGGATAAAGGTTGTAATAAACCTGGAGTTTTAATTGTTTCAACTTTATTTTGTTGGCAAACCAAACATTCCGCCACAAACTTTTGAATATCTGATTTAAGGCCCTCCCAAAAAAATTCCCTCTTAACCCTGTGGTAAGTTTTTAAAAATCCTGAGTGCCCTCCTAAGGGAGAAGTGTGCAATTCCATAAGAATCTTTTGTTTTAGCTGGGAATTCTTACAGAGGTATAAGCGATCTTTGTACCATAACGAATCATTTTTCCAGCTAAATGTATCAGATGTACTGGAGTCTTGTTGTAACTTTCGAATAATGCCCACACTTCTTCGTCATTCTTCCATTCCTCCCTTGCTTGGTTTATCCAATCTGGTTGGATAATAGAAATGGCACACAACAATGCTTCCACATCCTCATCCTTTCTTGAGAGTGCATCTGCCACCACATTTTGCTTCCCTTTTTTGTAGATGATTTCAAAGTCATAACCCAACATCTTTGTGACCCACTTTTGTTGCTCTTCAGAGGATAATCTTTGTTCTAAAAAGTATTTAAGGCTATCATGATCCGTTTTTACCTTGAAGTGTCTTTCCATTAGGTAGGGTCGCCATTTCTTAAGTGCATGGAGTATTGCCAACATTTCCTTCTCATAAATAGCTTTGTGTAAAAACTTTCCCTTGATTGGACGACTTTCGAAAGCAATGGGTCTTTCATCTTGCATTAAAACAACACCAATTCCATTTCCTGAAGCATCACATTCCATAATAAAGGTTTTTGTGAAGTCTGGTGTAGCTAAGACCAGTGCTTGGCACATTGCCTCTTTAAGATGCTCGAAGGCCTTTGTTGCTTCTGGAGTCCATGAAAATGCATCTTTCTTCAATAATGTTGTTAGAGGTGTTGCTATTCTCCCATAATTCTTAACAAACTTGCGATAATACCCTGTCAACCCAAGAAATCCTCGCAGATGCTTTATGGATGTGGGGATTTTCCATTCCTTAATGGCTTTAATTTTGCTAGGGTCTACCTTAACTCCTTCATGAGATACAATATGACCCAGATATTCCACCTCTTGTACTCCAAAGAAACATTTGGATCTTTTTGCATATAATTGTTTCTCCTCCAATAATTGTAGCACCCTTTCAACATGTTCAACATGATCCTTCCAAGACTTGCTATAGATTAGTATATCATCAAAAAATACTAACACAAATTTTCTAAGGAATGATTTGAAAATGGAATTCATCAATCCTTGAAATGTTGAAGGTTCATTGGTAAGGCCAAAAGGCATGACCAAAAATTCATAATGACCCTCATGAGTTATAAATGTTGTTTTCGGAATGTCTTCAGTCTTCATTCTGATTTGATGATATCCTGAACAAAGATCCAACTTGGTGAAGTAAATTGATCCATGCAATTCATCCAGTAATTCATCAATGACTGGAATGGGAAACTTATCTTTAATAGTGAGCTTGTTGAGCTCCCTATAATCCGAACACATGCGCCATGATCCATCCTTATTGTGCACCAATACTACTGGAGCAGAGAAAGAACTTTGACTTGGTTGAATTATACCAGCCTCTAGCATTTCTGCAACCATACGTTCAATTTCACTCTTTTGGGCATAGGGATATCTGTACGGCCTGATGTTTGGAGGAACACTTCCTGGAATCAGATGAATAGCATGATCATGATCACGAATAGGTGGGAGACCTTTGGGAGTCTCAAATACCTTGGAATGATTGTCCAAGACTTTTTGGATATCTGGAGAAATATATGATTCCAATGTGGAAACATCTAGCGAACATAATTGTGCAATTACACCTCTTTGTTCCTTTTTTAGAAGCTTTGTCATACCGTTAGAGCTGATTATCTTTCCTGGTTTCCCTGCAATACCCCTTAATTCAACTTCCTTTCCTTCCACATAAAATTTCATGAAAAGTTCTTGAAAATTAAAAGCTATTGTACCCAAGGATTGTAGCCATTAGACTCCTGGTACAACATCAGCACCTCCCATTGGAATGGAAAGCATTGGGCTAGTCAATACATATTCTCCCATGGATAGCTTGATATTATGGCACTTTCCATAGCAGTTTATTGTTCCTCGAGTATATCCTCTTCTTTTGACCTTTATTGCTCCTTTTCTTCTTCCTCTTCACAATCTATGTAGAATAATTTCTTCTCAGCACACTTATGACCTTTAGTGTATTTGCTATCACAACTGTAGCAAAGCCTTTTTGCTCTTTTTTCTTCCAATTGTTGTGGTGTCAACCTTATAGTTTGTGGAAGACTAGGAGCAACAACACTTCCATCTTTATAGTTGTGAGTGGTATGCTTCCTGGTTGCCATAATTTTGCTTTCCATTTTTCTTGCTAACCTGAATGCCTTCTCTAATGAATCAGGTTCCCAAAGGCGAACATCATGTTGGATATTATCCTTTAAAGTCCATATGAACACGTCAATCCTATGCTCCTCTAGAATAGTTTTTACCCTTATGTTCAATTTTTGGAACTCCTCAATGTGCTCCATTATTGAACCCTTTTGTTTGAGACTTATCAATTGGCTAAAAAAAGTGTTGCTTTTTGTATCCTCATAATGTGCTGTCAATTCTTCCGTAAAAATTGCCCAAGTGATAATTTGTTTACGAGAACAAAGCCATTGATACCATACAAACTGATTTGGCTATAAATATAAAGTTGCAATACGTACCTTTTGTGTGTTTTGCACATTATTGAGATCGAAAAATTGCTCCATCTGTAATATCCATGTTGCGGAATCCTTGCCATCAAACTTCCTCATATCTATTTTTGGAATATGGTGGGTCTTCGATCCAACAATAGAGTCTATGGAATCATGATTAACATTTCTTTTGTTCTCATCATGAGTTTCCTTTACTACCCTTTCACCATTAGTGACCATTTCTTGTAGCAACTTATTCATATTTATCTTCAATTCTTCCATCTTATCATCCATGCCATCAATTTTAGCGTCCATGCCATTCATCTTAGCTTCCATGCCATCCATCTTAGCTTCTACGCCTTTCTTTAAACAATCCATATTAGCTTCTACACCTTTCTTTAAACCATCCATCTTAGCTTCTACATCTTTCCTTAAACCATCCATCTTATATTCTGTTGATTTTTGTGCTAGTGACACTTGTTGCACTTCGTCTCATAATTTTGATATATCATGTTGCATTTCTTCCTCTTCTTCATAATTCATGCTAGAGCTTTCAGGTTGCTTACTAGGTGTTTGCATTTTCTTTCCTCAGGGCATCAATTACTGATTCAAACTAATTTTTCGAACCAAGCTTATGCAAAAATTAAGAAAAAAACTACACGCCTTTTTTCACTTTGTAGAAGCTTGATATTGAATCTGATGTATCTCTGCAATTTCGGATCATCCAGTTTTAAAATTGTGACCTTTATTAGCCCTATATGTCCTCTTTCCAATGCCACTAGTCTAATCCAAGTTGGATTCTCCAAGGAAGAGTTATGCATAATCTCCCAAGATGACCTTATTATAGACTAGTTCATTAGATCGAACTTGTACGACGTGCAACGAGTAACTGTTTCGACCTTTGGATCTGAAAAAGATATACAAGAAACTACAATCCGTCCTCTTTCTATACCTTCTTACGAAATTTCAATCCGATGCTCAAAGAGAAAGTTATGACGATTTTCCCCAGGTCACCTGTTTGGAATGTAATTCAGGAGTTTACAAAAAGACCAACTTCCTCAGATCATATCTCTGCAAATATAGCGCGAAAAGCTCTGAAATTCGAACCCGAGATTCAGCGTGATTTCTTCTCAAATGGGTTTTTTTTTAGCTTCTAAAACGTCGCAGAAAAAAAGTTATAGCGAAAATGCCACGATGACCTGTTTGGAGCAGCGAAACCCTAGAATCCAAAGCTCTGATTCCAAATGTTATGAAACCAGCTCACAAAAAGATAGAAGAGAGATCCATGCCTTAGAATTCAGCCTCTTCGAGGGGGCAGCCTCCTTTAAATTACATAAATGAGCAATTCTTGGATGATTCAAATGACAAAACGTCCTTTCTATATATAGGAGTCTAAGGAGTCACAATATAACCCAGCCAACCTAACAATAATAATATAAAGCCACAAAAATAACAATAGAGGGATTCTATGGGGCACAGTAATAACAATATGGGGGCAATAGGGGCACGACAATATTAATAAGGGATACAACTACAATAGTAATGGGGTAATCACTAGTATTATAGGGACCCAATAGTTTTTTAGCCTTACAACAGTTTTATACTAAACTCAAATCAATTGTAATTACAACTAGCAATTGTCCCAAAAGGTACAAAGATAGGCCGATAGGATTATGAAATTGGAATTGTTGAATTTTTCTAGAAGAGATGTTGGTTCAAGCCTAAAGGATGAACAATTTGGGATGGCTAAAGGCTTTCTAATTGTTTTTTATTATAATAAAATTTGATAATTCATTGGTTTTACTTTCAAAATTTTGAAGGAATTTGAAGAGCATGTATAGAATTGCTTTGTGGGATTTGATCCCAAAATCATTTATTTGTAAATACATACTCAATGAAATGTTAATTGGTTGAAACCCTACACAAATGTTTGATATAAGTAAATAAGTTGGAAATTTCTCTAGAAAATTATTTGGTCATCACTGTAAGCATGCATAAGCTTTGACATATTCTATTAGATTCTCTACCATGCATTAGAATGATATAGCATACCTTCAAAATCTCATTGTTGATTAAAATTCTCATCCTTGAATTTAGGGTAATTTATCTTTATGATTCAGAACATTTTTGTTTATGAATTTGATTTCAATTTAAAACATTCAAAAGAAGCTTCTTTTCCTGAAATAAAGGATAAGATTGCAAGATTAAATCTCTATAATCACTCTACACACTTGGGCAGTCTATAGAAAATAATTTCAAGTAGATGGTTACAGCTTATAAACCCCCGAGTTCGGTCAGTTAAACATCTTTGAAGGTTTTAGGGGTTATATTTGATCAACTTTAAATTAATTTGGAGTAACGCTATTGTAGCTTATAAGCTTGCATGCTATAAGGTGCTGCACATTTTTACCTCTTACAAACCTACCAGGCATGCAGATCAACACAAAGATACTTTAACAATACTTTAACAATCTTATAAAAACATAATAGTACATGAATTATTTGACTTCAAAACTACACATATGACTATTCTCCCATATCATACAGAAAGAGATATATCCAAGATTAAGCTATTTAATCAAAAACATTGTTTTCAATTCAAATGCATATGTTACAGGAAACCCAACTGTGGCATCACACAAATGAATCCGGAATAAAAGACTACAACTAGATTACTTGTTTAAAATCATGAATAAAATCTTGAAACATTTTAAGAACAAATTATTCACAAAATTCATCGTTTAACTATACAACAATCGAGACACATGAAGTTGTGTTGTTGAGAATGATTAGATAGATCCAAAGTTTAGCTGGAGAAGACGAGATGGTGGGGATGGCTGTAACGAGGGTTTCCAACACATCTGGGCTGCACTCAGGATGGGAGACAAGCAGCACCAATGGCCGCAAGGAGCTCACGACCTCTGCAAGGAAGCCCCTAGCTCGGATCTTTGGGAGATCTACGGGCCCATACATTTTCCTGAGCAAAACGATCCCCATAGGGCAAGAAACTCGCGGAGCAGAGCAGCGAGGGGAGTCGAAGGGCTGCAGAGAAGGAATCCTGAGCGGCCGGAATGGAAAAAGACGCGTAGGGAATAGAGATGGAGCGCACATGGAAATGATGATGAGGGTTCTTGCTGCAACAACTTTCACGTCAGCACAGAGCCATGGTCAAGAGATCCACGGCGACCAAAGTTTAGAAGCAGGTAGTCTTTATGACATAAACCCAGAGGTAAGGGAAAGAACGCTTATTTTTTACCTGGTACGCAAACAAGAGTTTGGTAGCGCTTTTCTTGTCTGGATTTTGAATGGATCTGGGACAACTTACTCTGTCATGGAAGATGGCAATATTAGTAGATATGGTACTAATCAAACAAATCAGGCACACAGAGGACTGAATAACCCATGCGAAGTTCAGATCTAGGCGCATACAAGGGCCACGATACCCCACCGACATGGCTTACGGGGCCAAAGTGCTGAAGAAAGACTGAAAGGCAAGTTGAATGGTGGAAAGTTAGTGGTTTGGAACAGGACATCAGGGTTAACTGATAGAGATCATTCTCAGATGGATCCATACCCCACAATGACGGGCAGGACAAACCACTCTCAGCTGGCAACAAGATTTGGATCCCCAGTAAGTACCCACAGCTTCCAAGTATTTTTCAAAACCCCGGCCGGAAAAACACAACTACTTTGGTAAAAGAGACCGACTTTGTAAAGCAACTGCAAAATCTTATACTGAAACAATTTGGATATCCCACCAGATCACAAAACCTGATACACGGGGGTAGAGTACTTCAGGACACAAAGTACCTCAGGGATTACAAAATCGCATTCCTGTCAACAATAATTCTCAATCTGAGAATAAGAGGGGGTGCAACAGACAACAACAGGAATCCATTCAGGGGCGAGGGAAGTGGGACTGGTACAACAAAAACTACAGAAACACATAAGGGGAAAAAACGGGAAGTATATCCTTCAAAAACATTCTTCAAGGGAAAAACACAGCTGAAGCAACACCAAATCAAACAGGTATGGACGCAAGTCCATACATTGTGGAACCGCTGAATCATACCCCATAATGTAACATAGATATACCAGAAACAGATGAGCACTGCACTATATATGAAAGACAAGCAATAATATGTAGATTCCACTGTTTTTGGCCCAAACCGGTTGATTTATTTCATTGGATCTTTACGAACTGGACTACACAATGTGAAATACATCTCTGTTCCAAGGGTTTCTTCATAGTGAACTTTACTACAGTGGAGGCTAGAGACTTCGTAATACAGGAAGGACCTTGGTTCTGGGGATCCACAAGACTCTTCATCACACCATGGTTTCCAGATTTTGATGCAAATACAATGGTTGTCTCTAAGATGCCAGTTTGGGTACGGCTACACAATCTCCCAATACACCTCTGGAATCAACAAGTACTAGCAGGAATCGGTAATACTATTGGGTGTTACATCAAAATGGACACCCAAAGACTGGAGGAAAGAATCTACACTTTTGCACGAATATGTGTGGAAGTAGATCTCAACAAAGGTTTGCCAGACCAAATATAGTTGAAGCATAGACAGAGGAGCTGGACTCAAGTTCTAGATTATGAAAATACTACATTCAGATGTAGAACATGCCGACAAACAGGACACCTACAAAGCACGTGTCCAACAGCCAAAAAAGACACTCGTAGGAAGAAGAAAACGGGGAAACAAGCCAAGGGATGGCAATTTCCTCCACCACTCTCGGATGATGAGGAGGAAGAAGAGGTGGAATATGTAACCCCCAATGAGACCAATCAGATGAACAAAGAACCAGAAGTAGAAGACATAAATCCACAAGAACATATAAACGTACAGTCAGCAAGGATATCAGAAACAATGGATATGAGTAGATCCAAACGTCAACACATATCAGACACATCAGATTCTGATAAAGACAATCCCCAACCTATGGCTAATACAGCGCTAGCACTTATAACTCCAACAAAGTCTCAGGGGGGATGGAGAAAGGTTGAGAAGAAAAAAAGGCGAAAATCTTGACTTGTCCCCCTGTTATCACTCAGGTTGTCCTTCTAGTCGGCATCAAAAGGATACGACCGAGGTAACCACAGACCAATCTTTGGACTGCAGGTTCTAGCCCACCTGCAATCAGAGAGGGCTCTCTCTTTCGGATTTAGCTTTGTTGATAATGTTTTTAGGCTAGTTATTGAGTTCAAGGGGTTTTGTTTTGTTTTTTGGTGGGAAGGATGATGCTTTCAAGTAAAGAGGCAGGGACAGCATGAAAGTTTTAGAACCATTGGGCGTGGAGTCAAGGAGTAGGACTGCTGGTGCGTTTTCTTGGTCACAAGAAGGAATATGGAGCAAGCTAGCTGTGTATGAAACAATCATTCAAGGTAAAAGAGATGGATTAAAGGCTAAGGAATGAGGGGCAATTAAGAATCTCTCATTCAGATTAGCAGAAAGAAGACAAATGAGCCCTATCTAGGAGCAGTTAAGAATTCCTAGATAACAGTCATTCATATATGAAAATAGGTCAAACATGAGCCATAACAGAATTCATATTTATGCCTAATTCAAGAGGAAAACATTAAGAAACCACAGAAACTGAGCATAGAGTGCAATCAAGCAAATTTTAGACCAATCCTTTGTTTTGTGACTTGAGCATATGTGAAATCGAAATAAGAGAGGTAAGAAAAACTTATTGATTCATATAGTAGCACAAGAATTCCGCATTCAATTCTTCAAACCATTAGACATAGAGCAGACAGTCATTCCTCCAAAGCTTTTCAGCAATCTTTGATTAAGTAAAACATCTCAGATATCCAGTGCGAGTCTCTAATGAGGATTATCAACCAACCAACCCTTTAAACAATACAGAGGGTCGGTATATATAGGGAAAATTGTCCAAAAACTAATCTATTACAGCCGACCTAAATAGGTCTGAAAGAAAATGATTACTTTAACCTAATCTTATCCAGAAATAAATGCATGAAAATATCTTTGAGCTGCGCTGAGGGCAGCTGTATCAAAACTGAGTTAATATTTGTCCTGGGTGGCTCGGTGCAGTCCTCCTGTAATAACTGTGATTTGTCCTTTATCTCCACCTCTAACTTGGTTTTGTTGCTGTTTTGCTGGCATTAATGTGCACTAATCCCGACTAGATAGGCTTTTAAATGGCCTTAACTGCTTTGCTGACTTTGATGAAGGTTTTTAATTTTCACCTGATTTGATGTTGCTGAACTGATACTCTTTGCCGCTTCTTGATACTCTTTGGCGCTGATCCTGGAGTCTTTAATATCTTCTGAATGGTTTAGACTGTCCCATCGATCCTTCATGGCAGCTACTCGGCCCTCTGTTGCTTTAAAAACTGTGTTTGCCCCTTTCTGAATGCGTCGCGAAGAAAATCGGGTCATTCTGCGCCTTTCGGGCTTGCTGAGGGCCACGCAGTGAGGGGCTTTCCACTTTTGCCCATTTCCCGTAGCATGCGGGATTAGCGCTAGGTGCTAATCGCGCATGAAAAACTGCCTCAAATTTTGAATCCGGGCTTCCTAAGCACGATTTTCGCCCTTCACGCCTTTTTGAGTGATGACGTCAGCATGACGTCAACAGGTGGGACCCAGTACGACGGGTGACGTGGCAGGATGACGTCAGCAGTACGGCGGGTGACGTGGCGGTACACGGTGGCAGTGATGTGGCAATGGTGAGTTGGCAGTATGGTGGCAGGAGGTCGACGCAGGCAGATGACGCAGTAGGATGACGTCACTGGGCAGAGGACGTGGCACCGACATCACCCAGGGGAGGGCGGTTTGGCGGTTTCGGGCGCACCGCCTTTGCACTGGAGTGGTTTGGGAGGAGGGGGCTCCGCCACACCTGGGAGGGCGACGCGTGGTGGGAGTACGGCGGGAAAACCGCCCATCTCCCGGACGCTAAACATCGGCGGCTTCGGAGATGAAAAAGCCCGCCCGCCGTTGATCTTGGGTGCTGGTGATCGGACGGTCGGCGGAATGGATGAGGCGGCGGAGGGATAAAGGACAGGGCCCGCGGCGCGTTAAATTAGTTTATTATGTGGCGGGGGGGTTTAAACATTAGGAAAATGGGTTATGGGGTTATAAAATGAGCGGGGCAAATATTTCGTGGGCAAGACCTTAGGATAAGGGCGGAAAGTGGGTTTTATGGGGTTAATTTTAAGCGGGGGGAAAAATAACTTAATGTTTAATAAAACTTTTAAACATCAACTTTGGGAAAATGACTGCGGAGGGGTAGAAAATGTGCGGTTTTTAAGGGTGAAGGGATGGGTAAAGGTTATTAACTTAACCAGATGTCAAGTTAATCCCAGGGTTTGAACGTGGAAGGCTGATGTCAAGCTCCTGGTGAACTCAGCATTTCCCAAACTTGATATTATATGGCTATAGTGCCAAGGGATGGGGATATGTACCTAGGGGAATTTTATACTTAGTTTTAGTAGGGGAAGGGGAAACAGATAGGAAGCTATATAGTAAAATTAGTAGTTAATATGACAAGTGATCAGAAAGTGCTAAGTATGTGAAACTTAGGCTGTTAGGGGGGAAAATGATTCATAGAGGAAGTATGAACATGCCTTGAGTAAAGCAGATCTTCACCAAGGCAAATGATGTGGAAATGATGAAACTAAGAGGCTCAAGCAGATCTTGACCTCTTCAGGGAAATTAGTAAGTGATTTGGGGGAAAAGGAAGAAGGGGAGGTTAGAGATATCCAGTTTGAGTCCCTCCAAACAAAAATTGCCTTGTAGCTGTGATCTGAAGTACAATATCACTTTAAAACACAAGACTGATCACATATCAATATTCTGCAACCTCAAAGACTACCTACCCAGCCTACTTACCTGTCATTTTTTCTTCTTTTTGGTTTGGGTGCATTTAGACTTGCAGACCCTACTTTACAATTTTTCTTTTGGCTGCCCTCCTATCTAATTTTATCCTTATTTCTTCCAAGGGCCCAGATTAAGCAGTTGGACTCCTTTGTTTCTCTACCTATCTACAAATCTGCCAAGATTAAGCTGTTTGGACATATATCAATTCTCTATATTCTAAAACAAGAAATTGAAACCTAGGGAAGCCAAGATTAAGCTGTTTGGACTTCCCTTAATAGAACATTCTTCAAAAATGGTTAAGTCATCAAAATTGGAATACAGCAGTGGCATTTGGACTGGCACACTTTCATGGCCTCTTCTTTGGCCTTTTTATGGAAATATGGAGCATTGCAGGATTCAAAGTATGACATATTTGGCATGTAAAACTGTCAATCATGAAAGATGAACACCTGTTGCAACAGGAGGCTAACACCCCCCATCTGTACATTATTACTTGTTTCATGTTTTTCTGAAAACCAAACACCTTGCATGGTGATGGATGATACATGCATCGTTTTTCGACAAAAACTGAGCACCATTTTTTATTATGGCTCACAGAGATGGCTAAGGGCCAACACAGCATATGATGAAAGGTATATACAACATGTAATTTTTCAATTATAATGAAAGATTATGATTTTTCTAGTGAACAAACTCACTGCATGTCCCCAGCTTTCCCACCATGGTAAATACCCAGCAAAAATGAGGATTCAGGGTGATTATTCACATATTTATCCAAGATAACTTTTTCTGGCTGATTAAAAATAGTTGGTAAGTATATCTCTCTTTTGAACTCTGGCACTTCCATGGATTTCAATACATTCATTACTTTATACCGAGGAATTATCTTCTTCTCCAAGCTGAATAAAGGCAGAATTGGATACTTCACCATATCATCCAATGAAAGACCCGTAGATTTAACCATAAAATCTACATTACGCTTCAATTTTTCCACGGAATGGGATAATAGTTGTGGCTGCCGACAAACTAATCCAGACATTTTTTTTTTCCAAGAAACCTAAATAGATCAAACTCTGCAATTTTCATTCTAATGTTTCTTTCTCTAGTCTTGAAATCGCACATATGGTGGCACTAAACAATTTTGATCCCTTCATAGACCTGAGATTCTCGACCTGTTTAAAGAGTTCCATAATTTTTTCCTCTGCAACCGTCAGTAGACGGGATCGCCTCGCCACTAACTGTGATAATGTTTTATCATCAAAGCCTGATCTTAGAAGATGTGAAGCTCTTGATTTAAGCTTATCTTCACTGAGATTAAGTATTCTTGCACACACAATTCATAACGAAATGAATTTATCAAGTGAAAACTGAAGTAAAATAAAATACAATCATTTTTTTAGATTTGTTAGTTTCTCTCCTCGCATAATTGGAACATAATGATTTTTAAATAATAATTTGATAAAGATGACTCGTAAGGTTCAAAATAACAAGGGTGGGCACAAGACTATAAAATCTGCTTAATACAGACAAATATGAGGGGCATGAGCTTTATAGATAAAAAGCAGATGGAAGTTGCAAGGACGGCACAAGAGTATTGTAGACCTAGAGCATGTAGAATAACATGATATAAAGGTTGAAAGGTGATTTTTGTCCAAACTGGGGACACGAGTTATTAGAAATATGGTCCATGGGGAAGTATGACAACAAAAATTCAAGAGAGACGGCTACTCGAAAGAGAGCACAAAATCTTCAAGAAAGCCAAGAGGATTTCATGGACTGTCGGAAAGGCTTGGCAGGAAAGCGTTACTCTATATAGATTGCGGGGTAATCAGGCAGAAAGAATAAGAGTTCAGTTCTTTAATGACTACTGAAGGAGTGCATGACGTTGCCTTTAATACTGTAAGTTTCATGAGAAAACCTGCACTGGTATTATGCTGGCTCGAGAGGAAGTTTCAATCCTTCTTTGGAGACACTGAGAACTCCAGAACCTGGATGGGAAAGAATGTTCACCCATGTGGCTGTCAAAGAGCAAGCTCAAGATACAACCTAAAGCAACTAGTATACATATACAATAAATAATGAACACATTAGAAATAAAACACGCTTTTGTTCATATTTTCCTTTACGTATATATTCTTTTCCTTCATCAAAAGCTTTCTTTCAGAGAAAGAGAGCCTAAACTGTCAAAGCCAAACCGGCAATGTTGGTCGCTCTAATTGTTTTCACAATTCGAGCTCCACATAAATTGTCAACCCGAGAAGGTCTTTTTATTCCAAAGGTAATAGCGCACTGGATATGCTCAATTTCAAAAGCAGTTCAATGTTGTAGTAAAAGAAAGTCACACACAATTATTAAATTCAGCAATCTATCAATTCACAGTCTACTTAATTAAAGCTGAAGTCAATTAACTTATAGCAGACACGATTTCTCTGTTACAACAAAAGGGAGATAAATGTATAAAGAAAGAAATCATTCAACTATAGCAGGAACAGGACCCTATTCCTTGGTGGGAACTTCAGCACCTGCTGCCTGGCACTAATCACACTGCAAAAGAAGCAACCTTAAGAGGTCAAGACCCTATTCCCAGGAACAGGAATCTTCAGCACTTGGCCTCTCTGTTCTAATCACACTGCAAGTAAAAGAAAGCAATCAATGGAGCAAGACCCTATCCCTCGGTACAGGGATCTTCAGCACATGCTCTCATCATCCACTCGTGCAATCAGTACATGTAGCGCTAAGAAACAGAGTATCACAAACCATGTAACTAGTGTTTCAGCAACAGAACTTGAATACAATGCAAATACATAAGAAATAAACAACTACAGGAATGAAGGGGTGAATCTTGTGAGGAAGGCGGGCCCTTTCCTTCTCACAAGATTCCCCAAGAGAAAGAATTAGACTAGAATGCTCAAAACAGGTCTTTATTCATCTGTCAAGAAAACTGGTACATACAAAAGAGGAGACTAGCTCCTGTCTCACACAATGCTGTTCTCAAAATTACAGTTCGATCCCCTCTAATGATGATGTCTCCTCTTTTTAAAGAGGAGACATCATTTACAATTTTACACAAGAGCGAAGATCTCGATTCTGTTCTAAACAAGACTATTCTGTTCTTTCTTAAAAAGAGATACTGTTACAACCGAGACAACAGAAATGCTATCTTCAAGATAATTCAGGTAACCGTATCTTCTGGCTGCTGCTATTATCCACAAAAAGTTCTTCCAGAATCGCAAAAACGCATAGCGGGAGTTGCGTGCTTTGACGGTTGTTTCAGCAACTGCGTTAGCTGTTTCAGCAAGGGACCAGCTGTTTCAACAACGGAGTTGGCTGTTTCAGCAATGAAGTTCAGCTGTTTCAGCAACGACCGCTTGTTCCCAACAAGGCATATATTATCTGCGATCTTTGACTTGTGTTAGCAACAATGCACTTCAATAATTGATAAAATATAAGAGTATTATGGAATTAAATGTAAGACAGATTAATCATATAATAAAGAGAAGGTTTCCATATACCTTAGGATATAGTGAATGAAAAAGACATTAGAGCTTATGGTTTTGAGAGTAAAATGATATCAAAGTATATAACAAAATGGTACATATTGGAGTCCTAACATCCCCCCCAGCTAAAAATGTTGCATGTCCTCAGGCAACCCCTTCGTCTGAATCAGAGTCTGAGTACTGGGACTGGCAATGCAAATTACTCAGGCAGTAGCTGGAGAAAGTGGCGTCTGTAGGAGCTCGGAATCCGCTGTTGATCTACAACCGTTGCCATGCCGAGGCTTCCTCTTCGTCAGTCAATAGGTAATGATTTTGATATTTCTCTGACGGCAGCCATAAGATTGGAAAACGAAAATGATACCCAATCCAGTTGACTCCACAATGCTGAATGCAATTGATATACTTAGGGACTCTATACAATGCAGCGTGAAAATTGAGAGGGTTAAGAGGATGATAATCCTGTCTTTCCTTATCTGATTGCTGCCAAAAGAGATCATTGGCCTTCAGTGCAGCAGGACCCTTCAGTCGAATATGCTCTTGACAATTAAAAAGGATGGAAGCCTGTAATTGCTCTATGTGCTCGCTCATACCTGGCTTCTGCAAGAATTCATAGTACTGTGCTATGAACATGGCTGGGCTTACCGGCTCTGGCCTAATCCACAGGAGTTTATTCTCCTCATTATGACTGCTTGCATTGAACGCAGTCTGCCAAGTGAGCTGATTAGACAAAAATGAAGCAAATGCCCTAATTTGTATATCACCTGCAATTGGAGTAAGATTAATTCTTCTTTCTTCAGGCATGGCTTCATTATGAAGGTAGAGTTCGCACAGCAGATGCTGGTCGCTTTCAGGGGCCTCCTTGAAGGTCTCAACAAATTTTTCTGAAGTCAGTACTTCATGTGGTCTACTATGTGCTATTGATTTAATTTGAAAGTAAGCTAATCGTTCAGCAAGAAAAAGAGCGTAGTTTACAGAAGGTTTCCGTGTAACCATCAACTTTCGCACCAATGAAAACATCAGGGCTATCCGTTCCTTAGACTGTCTGGCTTCCTTCTTATATTCCCTGTGCTCTTGCAGTAATTGCTCCAAGTTCTCCCAGTTAGTGTATACAAAGTTTTGCCATTGCAACTTATGCTGTTGTAATACTATATCCTGGTTCTCAGCATGTTCCTTCTTCCATCTGTTGAATTGTTCCAATGGGTCCCATGGCCGAGTTTGTGTCTTTTTAACAGAAGTAGTAGGTTTGGGCACTATTTCCTCTGTCTGTATGGCTGCCTCAGAAGAAATGCATTGAGGCATTATTTCTTCTGTTGGAATACTTGCACCAGTAGTGTGCTGAGGCAGTGTCTCTTCTGCCGAAACAGCTGTTTCAGTAGTAGTATGCTCTGGCGATGTTTCCTCAGCTGGAATGTCTAAATCAATAGTGGTGTGCTCTGGCAGTGTTTCTTCTGCCGGGATTGCTGCATCAGTCCCCAAGGGATGAGATATCTCTTGTTCGGTTTCTTCTTCTTCTTCTTGCATCACAGGAGGTCCTACTGGTTCTTGTGGAGCAGTGGGGCATTCCTCCTGTGTTCCCTTTGTCATAATTGTCTCAGGGAGTGAAATTTCAACTACTTTATAGCCTGCATTCTGATAAATAATGCCACACTCTTTGCACATATATTCTATACATGTCTCCCTGTTCTGCATTGAGGCTACTTGTGCTAATGTATGGAGATTGAGTTCTTTTTCAAAAGCCTCTCGAGCCATGGCTAACTCAGCTTTGTAGGCTTCTATTTCAGTCTTCAGGAACTCATTTTCCTGCAGTAGAGATGCCATCGTATGTGGGCCTTGTATGCTAGTTGTTTCTGCTGGAATATTTTGCTGGTGCACAGTGGTAGCTGGTTGTTGCACCACAATGGGTGCCTCTGGTGTTTCATCCATCGTGCCAGGAATGGATTCTTGTTTGTCAGAAACTAGTTCTGATACCACAGTAAATAGTCCTCGTGCTCTGTCAGGAATGAATCCTTGTTCCTCAGCTACTAGTTCTGACATTTCAATCTCTGGGCATTTCCCACTATCATCTTGCTTGTTGTGTTCCTGTGACTCAGTGACTGGTTCTTGTGGAACAGTCACTGGGCATTCTTCAGTATTGATCTGCTCTGTGAATTCTTCTGCCTCAGTGACTGGTTCTTGTGGGACAGTCACTTGGCATTTTTCAATATCCTGCTCTGTAAATTCTGCTGCCTCAGTGACTGGTTCTTGTGGAACAGTCACTGGGCATTCTCCACTAACAACCTGCTCTGTAAATTCCTCTGCCTCAGTGACTGGTTCTTGTGGGACAGTCACTTGGCATTTTCCATTATCGACCTGCTTGGTGTATTCTTCTTCCTCAGTGACTGGTTCTTGTGTTACATTCACTGGGCGAGTGACTGGTTCTTGTGGAGCAGTCACTCCTTGATCCATAACCAATGTCGTATTATCCCGAGGCACTGATTTTTGTGTGACAGTGTCTTCGGACGAAGCCGGCTGGGAAGTTCGGGATGGGGATAAGGGTTTCAATACAATAGTGGCAGGGTTAGGGAAAATGGAGGTAGATTCTGCCTCAACAGTCTTTGTCCTCTTTCTTTTTGGTAGGAAGGCAGCAAAATCGCTGCCTTTCCTTTTTCTCGAATGGGAGTGCTTTTTCTTCAGGACAGGGTTTTGCGAAGAGATAGGAATTTGGGATGTGGACCTTGTCCGTGGTCTAGAACTTGTGACTGCTGGGGTTTTCCTTTTTTTCTTGATGGGTGAAGAAGGGGGTGTTGGAGAATCGTCACTAGGGACAGGAATAGTAGAGGGTGTTAGCTCTGCTAACTGTGGCGAGCTCGGGGTTGGGTTGACGGGAGAATTCAGGGTTTCCTCCTGTTGTTCTTCATGAGGATTTTCAGACAATTGGGACGTTTTCTCTTGTTGAGGAATTTCGGGTGGGGTTTGCAAAGGGACTTCAGGTGGGGCCTGCGAAGGAATTTCAGGTAGGGCCTGCAGAGGGATTTCAGGTGGGGCCTGCAGAGGGGGATTTTGCTGAGCAAAACCCCTCTGTATTAGCAGCTGGCATAAGCGGTGATGGGTAAGGGATGTCATGGGAGTTTTGGCTTGCTTACAATAATACGACATGTTTTTAATACAACCAAGCAGATAATAAGGGATATTAACCAATCTTCCATTCCTCAAATGATTCAGCAGAACAAAGTCATGATTGTACACTACCTGATAACGCCCTTCGCATGTGAGGTAGTGTTTGACGAATTCTGCCACTGATGGCCATGGTTGAGGAAGTGAATGCAGACTGACCCCGCGGCCTCTAGGTTCCACTTGCTCGTCCGGGCGCAAAAAGTCTTGTTGCGCGTTAAGAACGACCGTCTTCCTGCTGAACCAGCGAATGCCCTCAGCTGGCAACCCTGATACCTGAACTATGTCATCCTCTGTCACTGAAATGCGAACCCCTCGGACCACTGAGAAATTGCCTTCAAAGTTCTGTGCGAATTCTAATACTTCTTCTGCGTTAAAATCTCCCAACCTTTCAAAATATGCTGTCCACCCTGCTTGTTGGAAGATCTGATATGCTTCCGGAAAGAACTGTAGAAGACTTATGGAGCCGGGCTCACTTCTAATGGCCGCCTTTCCCATGGCTAAAGCTCTGAGTTTTTCCGCAGAGGCACAATTCAGTATTCTCAGACCCTGATCAGACTTAGTTGTTGCAACAATGGCTGCGAAGTCTAAATGACGGCAAAAATGGATACGATAACAGGCGGCAGGTTGGTGCATGCGAAATAATCATTCCATTTTTGGAATTCCCCCCCTACGTATGGTATAATTATGATTGGACGTGGGGAGATATGCAATCATTATGAAATGAAATCCTCTCTTTTAATATGATTTAACCGAATTACATAAAAACCATATACCTTATACTTTACCTTTAATTAATAATTCGAAGTGTCGGTTGCAATAGCCTTGAGTGATCATGGAAGGGTCTGTGGATTGAAGGTGTAACTGAGTCTGGTATATGCCAAATAATTTTCACCAAGAGTATCGTGAAGAACCAGAAAGCTTCTGTAAGAACAAGAAGGGATATTACTTTGATGATAACCAATTGCTGAAACTGTTGTTTAAGCAACTGAAAAATGAACAATGCATTGCTGAGGTAAGTGTTTCAGCAATCGGAGAAATTGATAATGTATTGCTAAACCAGGTGTTTCAGCAACGGGTGGAATCAATGATATGTTGCTGAAACAGGTGTTTCAGCAACGGGAAAAATCTGGTGTTTCAGCACGGGAAAAATCTGGTGTTACGTTGCTGACACAGGTGTTTCATCAACGGGAAAAATCTGGTGTTACGTTGCTGAAACAGGTGTTTCATCAACGGGAAAAATCTGGTGTTACGTTGCTGAAACAGGTGTTTCAGCAACGGGAAAAATCAGAGAATTGGGATAACTGACTTAGGTCTGTGAATGGTAAGGGATTATTTCAGCAGTAAGGGGTGGAAAATACTGACTGAAGGAGGATATTTCAGGAGTGGTGGGAGTGATAGAAATAATGTGGGTATGGGGGGATATTGCTTTTTAGGAGAAAGGGGTAAAATGAATGGGAAGAAGCTTCTTGATTTAAAGCTCCAGATCTTCTCATGATGAATCTGTCCTCCTTATTGCTTTTCCAGAATCTGCAAAATTCAATTGTAATATGCCAATCCTTGACAGGGATTATTAGTGCTAAATCTAATCTACTACTAAAAATATAGTGCAGAAAATTAAGTGCTATGAGGAGCAGAAGACTCCCCTGGAAAAAGATAATGAATATCAGTCATGCAAGCAGTCTTGAAATCTTCTTTAGAAACAGGGCGCTCGTATAAACGGAGCCTATGGCCATTGACTAGTAGAGGTGTTTTAGCATCATCAATTGTTACAAGTCTTACCGTTCCGTTTGGAAAGACATCTTCTACTTCATATGGTCCAAGCCAACGTGTACGTAGCTTCCCCTAAAAATTTTCAAACCGAGAATCATACAGCAAGGCCCAATTACCTTTTTGGAACTGCTTGTGTTTGATAATTTTGTCATGCCATTTCATCCTTTGTTGCTGAATCATGTTTGTTTGGTGAATGGCATCCAATCTCTTTTCATCCAACTCCAAAAGTTGCTGCAATCTAGCTGTCTGCACATCATTCAAATCAAGATTAACAGCTAAGGCAGTCTTTAAAGTTTTAATTTCAAATTCCACAGGAAAAATAGCATTTTTACCGTAAACCAATTCATAGGGAGAAAAACCGGTAGTGTTTCTCCAAGTAGTCCTGTAAGCCCATAATGCCTCAGGGAGCCTTTGGGACCAATCCTTTCGGTTGTCCTTTACTGTTTTAGTTAGAATGGCTTCTAAAACTTTGTTTGTGCTTTCCACCTGCCCATTGGCCTGGGGGTGGTATGGTGTGGTCATTCTATGTTGAATATGATATTTGTGAAGAGTAGATTTGAAACCATGAGAATTGAATGGAGGTCCTCCATCAGTAACTAGCTCTCTGGGGATTCCAAATCTAGTGAAAATATCTTCAAACAAGAAGGACAAAACAGCCTCTTCATTGGCTCTAATAAGTGCTTTGGCTTCCACCCACTTAGTCATATAGTCTGTGCAGACTAATATATAGGTTCTTTGATTGGATGGAGGGTTAATGGGTCCTATGAAGTCCAAGGCCCATCTTTCAAATGGTTCAGAAACTACCTGGGGGTTTAGTGGCATTTGGTCTCTATGATTGGGTTGACCCATTCTCTGGCAGCTATCACAAGCCCTTACATACTTCTTTGCATCCTTGAATAATGAGGGCCAATAGTAGCCCATCCTCAGAATTTTATGCGCTGTTCTTTTATCAGCAAAATGGCCTCCGCAAGGACCATCATGACAAGCTTTGAGTATGTCATACACTTCATCTTCTCTAATGCATCTTCGAATCTCCTGATCAAGCCCAGTATAGAAGAGACATCCGCTGATCCAGCTATACCTGGCACTTTGTTGAACAATTCTTCTTTTTTCCCTATATGACAGGTGTGCTGGTAGTTTTCCTGCAACCAAGTAGTTAGCAATATCTGCATACCATGGAGAATGAGCAGAAACTGCAAACAAATATTCGTCAGGAAAACTATCATCCACTGGAATATCATTATCAGTTTTTAACCGTGAAAGAAAATCAGCCACCACATTTTCTTTACCAGGCCGATCTATAATTGTAATATCAAATTCCTGCAATAGTAATAGCCATCTGGTAACTCTAGCATTTGTAACAGATTTGTTCATTAAGTATTTAATAGCTGAATGATCAGTGTGCACAAACGTAGGATAACCAGTAATATAGTGTCTGAATTTATTAATGGCATAGATTACTGCAAGGAACTCTTTCTCGGTAACTGTATAGTTAAGCTCAGCAGAGGTCATGTTCTTACTGATAAAGTATATAGCATAAGGAAGATGATTTTCCTCTTGTCCCAGGACTGCTCCAATAGCACTGTCTAAAGCATCAGAGGATATGTGAAATGGAAGATTCCAGTCAGGCCCCCTCAAAATAGGAGCAGTGGACAGCTGATGCTTCAGTTCTTCAAAAGCTTTTTGACAAAGACTATTCCACTTGAATTCAGCATTTTTCATAAGCAATACAAACAATGGAGAAGCTATTTTAGAGAAATCTTTAATAAATCTCCTATAATAACCAGCATGTCCTAAAAAACTTCTCACATCAGTTTGAGTTTTAGGAACAGAAAGATTCTGAATGACTAATATTTTAGATGGGTCTACCTGAATACCTAGAGCTGAAATAAAATGTCCAAGCACTATTCCCTCACTCATCATCATGTGACATTTTTCGGTACTTAAGGAAAGGTGAGCTTGAATACATCTTTCTAGTACTTTCTCAAGGTTTTGTAATCCCTCTTCAAAAGACACACCATAGGGGGTAAAATCATCCATAAATATTTCCATACAGTCATTCAGCATATCTGAGAAAATTCCTATAACAGCTCTTTGAAAGGTTGCTGGTGCATTGCATAATCCAAATGGGAGAACTCTATAGGCGAAAGTTCCCCAAGGACTGGTGAAAGTGGTCTTGTCTTGATCCTGGGGCGCAATTTTTATCTGATTATAACCACTGAATCCATCTAGAAAAGAGAAGAATTTCTTCCCTGCAAGACTGTCCAACACCTGATCAATGAACGGTAAGGGAAAGTGATCCTTTTGGGTAGCTTTGTTTAAAGCTCTATAGTCAACACATACCCTCCATTTCCCATTTTTCTTAGGAACAATTACTAACGGGGAAACCCATTCACTGTCAGATATGGGGTATATAAACCCTGCATTAAGCAATTTTTGAAGTTCTTCTTTAACAATTTCTTGTAAATTAGGATTCATCCGTCTTTGGGGTTGACAAACAGGTCGGCATCCTTCTTTAATGTAAATTCTATGAGTACATAATTCAGAAGAAATACCTTTCATGTCCGTGTAATCCCAGGCAAATGCCTCCTTATATTTGTGTAATAACTTCATTAGCTGCTCTGTTTCAGTGTCTGTTAAATCAGGATTTATGTTTAATGTCTTACCGGGTTCAATCTCAACTGTTACGCTCTTAGATGGGATCGTGTTTAAAGTTTGAGATGAATCTTCAGGTTCAATCTTTTCTTGCATATCAGTTTCAAAAATTGCAGTCAATTGATTGTGTGTTTCAGCAATAACAGAAGAAGGTTCACAAATAAAATTATTGATTATTTCATCTTCTGTATTGTCCTTAAGAGTTAAAGCTTGTCCTATAGTTAGAATCGGCTGAACAGCATTATCATCATAATCCATCCATATAGAATCTTCATTATTAACTACTGGCGTAGCGTGAGGATAAAGAGTTAACTGTTTTGTTTCATAACCATTAGAAATTGTCATTGAACCAGATCTGCAACTTATAAATGCATCAGCTGTGGCCAACCATGGCCTTCCTAGAATTAAGGGATGTCCCCCCAGCTTTGTTTTAGTTTGCAATACAACAAAATCGGCTGGATATTTCCAGGATTCAACTGAAATGAGCAGGTCTTCAACAACCCCTTCTGGTTTAATTGTGGAACGGTCAGCTAACTCTAAGATGGTGGGTGTATCTCTGATTGTGTTATTCAGCTGTAACAATTGTGAAGTTTCCAGAGTCATTATATTAATTGCTGCACCTAAATCTACCAAAACCCGGGGGATTACTGCTTTACCAATCTGAACTGTAACAGTAGGATGGCCAGGATCACCATATTTTACAAGAGGGGTTTTTCCGGACATTAATGCAGACAAGTCTCCCATGACATGTACTGTAAGGGGATCCTTGGTTTTCCTACCAGGTTTCTTCACACAAATATCCCTTAATGTTTTGGCATAAATTGGTACATCTTTTAATGCTTGTAAAAGTGGAATCTTAATATACAAATTTTGCAATTCCCCCATAAAATTAAAAGCAGGCGTTTCAGTTGTTTTGGTTAAAACCAAACGCTCGGGGAATGGAGGTTCTGTTGATTCAGCATTTTTGTTAGAAGGTGGTTGAGCTTCTTTTTGCTTTTCGGTTTCATTTTTATCTGAATCAGTTATATCATCAATAATAGGCTCTACTACTCTTCCAGATCTCAAATGAATATCATTACATTGCATAGTAGGGGATATAGACTGATTCTGAATTTCAATAACTTGCACAGCTTTATTGTTGGGGTTAGGATTTGGTTGCGCGGGTAGTTGGGGTCTCATTTGGTTGTTTGGTGGGGCATTTGATGGCAGAGAGAGTGATTGTTGGAATTGAGGCATCTGATTTGGGTATGGAAGTGATTGATTATTCCAACTTAGGTTCCAAGGATTGAAAGGAGGTGGTTGCTGTGGAGGCCAAGGAGTCCACATTGAAGGATCAACAAAGGGAGGGTTTTGCATTTGCATGGGTGGGAAACTCATTTGATTGAAAAGTGGATATTGCATTTGGTTGAAGGAGGGGTAGCTTGTTTGGCCAAAAGCTGAATGATTATTCCAACGATTAAATGGCATACCAGAATTCGTACCTTGCCCTTTAGGTTGCCATTGTCTTCTTTGAGTTAGCAGGTAGACGGCTTCAGCTTCTTCCTCTGTTGGCTGCATCGCTGCTTTTATCCCCGGTAGAGATGGACATTGTTCTGTCTCATGATCTTTCTCACAAAGGGTGCAAACTGGTACTTTTTCTCTTGGGCACTCCCTTAGTGGATGTTTATCTCTACATTTCGGGCAGTAGACAGCCAGAGTTGCTTCTGCCTCAGCCTGCTTCTTCTTAACCTGCAAAGTGTCAATCTGCGAAGCAAAAGAACTTAGCATTTCGGTTTTAAATTCTTCAAGCAAATTACCTATCTCTGCTCTTGTTGCTCCTCCATTGGCTGATTTTTGTACCCTTGAATAGGTGGAATCTCTTATTCTGTTTCTTGCAGCTCCCCTAGAACATCTTTTAGCAAGTTCACAAATCTCATCATATGATTCTTTAGATATATCTCCCTTAGCAAGCATATTTAACATATTTAAACAATCATCCCTTAACCCTCTAAGTAATATTGTTTTACGAATTTCCTTACTTATATCTGGATGATCGGATCTTTGTATGTTGTATTGCAATCTTTCGATGTAGTCCTCCAAGCTTTCATCCGATTTTTGTGCCATATTGAATAATTCATCCTTCTTCTCTCTTGTCCGGCAGTAGTCCTGATATTTAAGCAGAAATTTTTGTTTCATTTGCTCCCATGTTGTGATTACCTGGCTCCCAAGGCTCATGAACCATCTCAAGGCATTCCCTTTTAAGGTGGCTGGAAACAGTTTCAACTTTTGAGCATTAGTAACATAATCATAGCTTCTGCATAAAATATCAAATTCAAAAAGAAACTCGTCAGGATCCTCAGTAGATAAACCATGAAAGTTAGGTAGAGCAGACAATGGGATATTTTTCATTGTTCCTGCAGGAAGATCACTGATGGGAAATCCCAAGGTAGAAAGAGAATTTTCATCCCTTCTTTCTTCTTCAGGACCTGTACGTCCTCCTCCAAAGAGGAGATTATCATTGTTGTCTTCCATTGTTGGTCCTCCTACTGCACTTTCTCGATCGTCAGAATCCTCTATTGGTTCTTCAATATTTCCTACCGGTCGTCCAGCGCTTTCTACTATCTCCTCGATATGTTCTTCTATTCTGCTACTTTCCTCTGACTCTTCAGCGCTGACTGCTAGTTCTTCTGTATTTTCAGGACCCACAACTTCTTCTGTATGTTCAGGACCCACAACTTCTTCTGTTCTGTAATCTGACTGAGGGGAACGCTGAAATTTTGACTTTCGAGAACTCAGTCTTTGTGATGATTCAGCCTTTGACACGATTTCGTCAATAAACGTTTTTCGTCCTCCCCAGCCCTTGCCACCTGCGCGGTTATTTTTCTTCTGGTTTCCTCGTCCTCTCATACAATCTGCACATTAGAAAAAATAGATAAATGCTTTTTGAAATCTATAATTACCTTCCCCGGCAACGGCGCCAAAATGTTGGTCGCTCTAATTGTTTTCACAATTCGAGCTCCACATAAATTGTCAACCCGAGAAGGTCTTTTTATTCCAAAGGTAATAGCGCACTGGATATGCTCAATTTCAAAAGCAGTTCAATGTTGTAGTAAAAGAAAGTCACACACAATTATTAAATTCAGCAATCTATCAATTCACAGTCTACTTAATTAAAGCTGAAGTCAATTAACTTATAGCAGACACGATTTCTCTGTTACAACAAAAGGGAGATAAATGTATAAAGAAAGAAATCATTCAACTATAGCAGGAACAGGACCCTATTCCTTGGTGGGAACTTCAGCACCTGCTGCCTGGCACTAATCACACTGCAAAAGAAGCAACCTTAAAAGGTCAAGACCCTATTCCCAGGAACAGGAATCTTCAGCACTTGGCCTCTCTGTTCTAATGACACTGCAAGTAAAAGAAAGCAATCAATGGAGCAAGACCCTATCCCTCGGTACAGGGATCTTCAGCACATGCTCTCATCATCCACTCGTGCAATCAGTACATGTAGCGCTAAGAAACAGAGTATCACAAACCATGTAACTAGTGTTTCAGCAACAGAACTTGAATACAATGCAAATACATAAGAAATAAACAACTACAGGAATGAAGGGGTGAATCTTGTGAGGAAGGCGGGCCCTTTCCTTCTCACAAGATTCCCCAAGAGAAAGAATTAGACTAGAATGCTCAAAACAGGTCTTTATTCATCTGTCTAGAAAACTGGTACATACAAAAGAGGAGACTAGCTCCTGTCTCACACAATGCTGTTCTCAAAATTACGGTTCGATTCCTCTCTAATGATGATGTCTCCTCTTTTTAAAGAGGAGACATCATTTACAATTTTACACAAGAGCGAAGATCTCGATTCTGTTCTAAACAAGACTATTCTGTTCTTTCTTAAAAAGAGATACTGTTACAACCGAGACAACAGAAATGCTATCTTCAAGATAATTCAGGTAACCGTATCTTCTGGCTGCTGCTATTATCCACAAAAAGTTCTTCCAGAATCGCAAAAATGCATAGCGGGAGTTGCGTGCTTTGACGGTTGTTTCAGCAACTGCGTTAGCTGTTTCAGCAAGGGACCAGCTGTTTCAACAACGGAGTTGGCTGTTTCAGCAACGACCGCTTGTTCCCAACAAGGCATATATTATCTGCGATCTTTGACTTGTGTTAGCAACAATGCACTTCAATAATTGATAAAATATAAGAGTATTATGGAATTAAATGTAAGACAGATTAATCATATAATAAAGAGAAGGTTTCCATATACCTTAGGATATAGTGAATGAAAAAGACATTAGAGCTTATGGTTTTGAGAGTAAAATGATATCAAAGTATATAACAAAATGGTACATATTGGAGTCCTAACAGGCAACACAACCCCAGCCTCTTCAGACCTACATGATCATTTTTTACAAGAGATTGACAGGATAATGTAAGCCTAGTTATAATTAGGACTGCCTCACATTAAATTTTAGAGGCAGCATAAACTAAGGTCCATGGTTTCCCAATATGTAAAAAGAATAGACCTTGGATGAAATGAAATATGGATAAGGTGTACTACAAGATCTATGCAATTATGATCATATAAACTGCACCTTTGCTTCACACTACGATCGGGACACTATAAACCCACTTGAATTGGGAAAAAAGACAAGCAGATTCTTCAAATTGTAATCATAAAAATAAAGTACATGCAAAGATCAGAAGTAGCATTCCTTCTAGCTAAACAACCTTGGTCTACTCAGTTTTGTATCATTGAATTTTTTGTTTTAAACAACAAGCTATCCTTTTCATGTGATTGTCCACCCAAATAGACAACCCTTACTATGCCTAGTTGCATGATAACTATCATCTTCACTGCATAAATGAATATTCTAAAAATAAAAAAAAGTCTTTACCATGGGAGAAGACATCTCCAAGTGTCAAAGCCCAAGCAAGGGCCACCTTTTAACATACAATTATCTCCTTCGTTGGCTCTACATAAAATCTCATAAAAGCATTTTATAACTTACCGCAGGTTGTCATGTGTGATGAAACCAGGCATTCGAAGTTTCTTGACTGTGTGCAAACATTCAGCCACGTAAACGCAGGTATTACAACATGACTTGATCACCCTAGCCAGAAAGAATTTTATAAGAAATCAAGCCAGCCAGATTAGAGAATTTTTGTGTGATCCATGTCCCCAAAAGGACTAGGATATCTAAACACAGTCAAAAGAACATCTTGCATCGGTGCACCTTTCAACAGCTTGCCAGATATGAATGAACTTTAGCATCAAACAGTAATCTTACCTTAACGACTTAAGGCATGAATATCAATAACCAAAACTCTACAATCTTTATGCATACACCTGCTTGAATTGTATACATGGAGCACAAATCATTGTAATACTCTCCATATGAGGCTAGCCTCATTCCACAAGCTAGGAGCCACTAACACCAGCACCCAAAAAATGCATACAGAGAGAATAATATGGCACAAAACGATCATTCACCTTAAAAGGCCTTCATAAAATGTCTCATTTAGACTCTTTAACAATGGAAGAAATTCCCTTGGAGACTTGATTATATCCTTTCATTATTTTCCATCTGCAAAGAGACAACCCCGACCAATTTTATGCTGAGACTGTTAAACCTACCTCGTGAATAATGTTGAGAGGCTTTTCTCCAGTCTATACCAGTTTTCATCATGGATGCAAACTCTTTGTAATGTCTGTTAAAAACTAGAAAATATGTCTACTAATTCCAAAAAAGAAATATATCTTAAACGTTTATAAGCATGAAAAACTCGCTAAACACACATCACTCCAAAATTCTATAAGATTGCTTTAAAGACATGCAAACTAAAAAGGAATTACCTTGTCTACATCCACCTCATTAAAAATGTTGTTCACCACATCTATGTCATCTGGACCAAAGTCATCAGCTAAGGCTTCTCTAAACTCCTCGATCTCAATGTAACCACTGCCATCTTTGTCAAAGTACAGAAATTCCTTACGCGAGTATTCATTGTTTTCTATGCTCTGCATATGAAGCTAAGCCGCAACAAATTCTCGATAATCGAGCGTGCCATTTCCATCAACATCCGCCGGCAAGAATCCCATTAAACAATGAGATTCTATCTTTGGCAAATTTTGCATGCATATACAGTACCAGGGAACCAGTGTAAGCAAACATTAATTTTTTTTTTAACAAGATCGATTACTTTTGTATTACAAAAAAGAAAAGGACTAAGTCATGTTACATTCCGGGAGCAACTGGTCTTCACTAGAGGTACAAAATGGGAGCGTAATACCTACTTCATTCTTTGAGACCTTGTTTCTAAAATATTGAAAATTTATGAAAACATATTGTCTAACGAATTGCCCAAGGAGCAAGCAAAATTTACAAAGCATAGATACTTGAATGCATGATGTTCACCAAAATTGATTGATTCTACACATGTAAGATTAGAGGAAAGAGGATTTTGCTCTTTGTATCTAATAACTGGCTTTCGATGCTAAGTGTGGTGAAGAGAAATCTAAACTGGTCAAGAACCACACATAATAATCTTGCTTGATATCAAATAGTCTCATAAATCGTTGGTTTGAGCATCAAATTTGTTAGTGGATAGTGAGAATATCTCTTTCAATTCTTCCCAGAGAGATCCTCTTCTTCCAACAGCAAAAATAGGAGAAAAAGACCACACCAAAAGATTTGTCAAGGGATTTCCTCAAGGTAGAGACCCCAATTTTTGGTGGGAATACAAGCCAAGAGGTTGAAATGTGATTGTTGTGCGTGAAGACATACTTTAAGCTCCTATGACTTAAAGAAACAATTGCTATTTACAACCTATGAAAAAGAGACTCCATATTTTAGGAACACTGTCATGTAATAAAACAGATAAGAGGGAGAGAGATGTGGTCCAAACTATACAAAATATATTGAAAACAGTAGTAATTTTCATAGCAATGTTTTCAGAAAATAATATGTGAATTTGATGACCTCAAGCAGGGTCAAATAACAATGGAAAAGTATGAGCAAACATACATGGGGTTGCTAAAATGCAATTGAAGCAGATGCTAACTTTAAATATCCATGAAAGATTTTAACAACTCCATGTAACTCCCACTTTTATCTCCAAGATGGAATATGTAGAGAGGTGAATGTTGTGATGAGTCTCTCAATTTCCAAATTATAGTAGGCTTGGTATTCTGTCAACCACTTGACTACCCCTCCTCTACAGAATGCAGTACACTGATAAAGAGGACAAAGACCCAACTCTCTCAAAAATGTTTATACCCCTCGATAACTCTTAAAATCCAAAGCATTAGTAGTAGTATGCCACTCCAACAAATATTTAAAACAGTATTTGTCATAGTAATGTTTTCATAAAATGATTTGAGAATTCCATGACCTCAAGCCAAGTCGATTAACAATGGATACATGGAGTTGCTAAAATGCAATCGAAGCATATGCTTGCTTAAATTTTCATGAGAGATGTGCTCCATGGAACTCCTGATTTTATCTTTAAGATGGAATGTGTAGAGACTAGAGAGGTGCTTGTTATGATTAGTCTCTTAATTTCTTGATTAGAAAAGGCCTGGTTTTCTGTCAACCACTTGGCTACCCTTCCTCTATAGTGTGCACTAAGCTGATTAAAAGGGAAATAACTTAGCTTCCTCAAAATGTTTATACCCCTAAATAACCCTTTAAATCCAAAACATTAATGGGATTAGGCCACTCCAACATGACTTCAACTTTTCCTACGTCAATTTGCACCCCTCAAAATCAAAGCATATCCAAAATAGAAAATAAATTATTGCCTAAAACATCATTTGAGTTCGGATTTTTTATCACTTGAAATTTCCCTTTAATCAGCGTCAAGAGGTTCCAAATAGACAGTTTAGACACACTGTCCCTTCACCAACAGTGAACCTTTCACATTAAATTCAATATGTTTAATTCTAGGTAAATATCACTATATCAGTCCTGCCTTTAAATCTTCAAATTTCATAACAATAAGACCTTAGATCTGCGTATAAAGCATGTTGATCCTTATTGAACACTGGTAAATTTGTGTGTCTATATTTCTAATAAGCAAGAAAAATTCAGATCTGCACTTAAAATTTGCAGTTCTGAAATTAAATTCTCAAAATCTATGGATAAATTGTTCAAAAACAACTCCAACACTAAAAAATTCAATGATGATTAAGTCTGATTTGTATATTTTTTTTTTCTTGGTAAAAACTAATTCTATTAGGAGGAAGTATGGTACAATACGAAGTTACAACCAAGAGAAGCAAGAAAACGAGCAGCCGGAAAGGATTGACTATCCACCTCGGCCCCTAGGAGAAAACAAGAAGAGAACAGTGCTAAGCAAGAAGTAACAAGAAGAATAGAGTAACAAGAGCAGAACAGAGGATTCTACCCAATGTGGGTAGAATCAACTATTCGGCATTTTTTTCCTTTCCTTTTACCAACTTTGACCCAATCAAGATGACTCTGCTGAGCTGGCATGATTTGCAAACTGAGCTGGGCTGACGGAGAGGTCTCCTTGTCTGAATCCGAGGGAGAGGACTCATGAGTTCTTTTCTGTGAGATTGGTGGGACAGAAGATTCCTCAGGACCAGTCGAGGGCAGATCCTGTGCCAGCTTTGCTTCCATTCCTTCTGCATTTCCTTCCTCTTCATCTGAGCTAGAATCAACATCATCCATGGGAGGAGGATCATGAGGTTTCCAGCTTTTGGATTTCGGCTTAGGATTGGCTTTCTTCTTTTGGGCAGGCATCGAGGGACAAGAGCTCTGAAGGTGCCTTGTGTGATGGCAATTTCGGCAGCGAAAGGCTGTGTTCTCGTAATCTAGGGTCTGAGTCCAATGGAAGTCTCCAATTTTGAGAATAATCTGATCAGGTAGACCTTTGCTCATATCTATTTATGCACAAATTCTGGCGAAGGTGTATATGCCTTTTTCCCCTCTAGAGGTGTCTGTGGTTAGAAATCAGCCTAGAGTATCGCCAATTCCTTGGAATACAGCAAAGTGCCATAGATGTGCCGGGAGATTAGGAAGTCTGACCCAGATGGGGAGCTTGGTGATGATTGCTGAAGAAGGATCAAAATCTGGGAACCAAGGGGTGAGGAATAAACCTGCTGAGCCCCAAAACCATGGGCCTTCAGTTAAAGCTTTTTGGTAGTCTTCACTGAAAGCAAATACTACAATGAAGAAACCCTTTGAGAAGTGAAAAACCTTGTAGTTGTTGGTCTAGTTAGAGTGTATCCATTGGTAGAGATCTGCTGTGCGTGGCCATAGCCCATTGAACCTGCAAATAATGGCATGCTCTGCATACTTTTGGATTTGCTCATCCAGCGAAGGATGCATTATTTTGATGGAGGGGGTTTCCTCCAGTTTTTCCACCAAAAAGGTTTGGGAGCCTGAGCTGGTGGAGCTGTTTTCTTGGGCCTCTGAGCATGGACAGCATCTTTGTATGAAAAAGCCGCAGCTGAAGATGACTGTCCAACAGCTCCCCCTCTCAAACGAAGGGTAAAAACGATGGAGGCATTTCTCTTAATGCTGTAAAAAGAAAGGGGATAAAGATCCTCAAGTTGTTTACCTTCGTGGAGGAGTCGTTGAGAAGCAAAGGGAATCCCCAGCCTAAATTCCAGGATTTGCTTGAGGTCCTGCACTAGATCCGAAGAGCTTACCCATTGTAGTAGAGTTTTGCCAGAAAGGAGCACGATCTGGATCTGGAACGAGGCAGAGTGATCAGACTGCTGCTTTCCACTGCATATCTTCTCCACAGAAAAGGGGGTTGTCGCAATTCTGGGCACAACCTCTGCTAGACGGAGAAGAATAGCATCGGTTTGATTTGGACCTGCGTCGAGAGGTGGCAGAGCCAAGGGAATATGGCACGGCAGTGATTTTATCTTTGTACCTGCGGATATAGCCTTTGAAGACATCAGGCCTGACCCCGAAGAGCCTTCACTTTCCAGCTTCAAACCTCATCGACGAATCCTCCCTCGTCTCTTATCCACTGCACCAAATCTCGCGCATCTCGGCTCAACACCAAGTCTCGCGCGTTTGCGCTCAATCTTGTGGAATATGAAGCCCTCAAAATGCAGGAATGGAGCTGATGACTGCATTTTCGTGAGTGATATTTGCGAAAAGTGGTTGTCACGAGAAATGCGAAGTCTCAGGAGACTTTTCACTCGGAACATGCCCTGAGAACTCTTGATAATGCGAAGGGATTCATCGTCAACCCTACGACCTTCATGTCATTAAATATCCTGACAGCCTCTTCGGAGCACCCATTCTGTGCATACCCACAGATCATCACACCCCATGAAACCTCGTCTCACTTCTGTATTTTGTCAAACACTTGCTGTGCATCTGCCATGTTTTGGCATCTTGCATATATGTCAACTGGCGCACTCCCGGCCAAAACCTCATGCTCCAATCCAGCTTTAAAGACATGGGCATGGATCGGCTTTCCTTCTTCAGCCTCTGCTATGCCGGCAGAGGCTATCAGAACACTTCCGAAAGTGAACTCATTTGGCATCGGGCCCCCCCGCTGCATTTGGCAAAAATGTTTGAGGGCCTCGCTAGCGTGCCCCTGAAGTCCAGTCTTGATAATGTTGGCATGGATCTGTTTACCCCGAGCCAGGGCTTTGGCGGCGGTGCATCTCTTTAGCGGAAAAGCATAGCTGTTGGAGTCGAGGAGAACACCGTCTGCCATTTCCACACCAATCTAAGTTCTTCTTAAAATAGTCTGATTTGTATATTACCAGGGCGTCTGATTTATGTATTACCAGAGCTTTACTCCACTTTTGGAATGTAAAAACAAAAGAGAGAGTTGAAAATAATACCACCAAGGGAGTTATAACACTAAACCTTGCTAATAAAAGACAAATATATATAAGCTTAACATGTGAGAGCGATCAAAGAATAGAAATCTCAATCAAGTATTCATCATTGGCAGAGAGAATTCTCACTCAATCAAGTATTCATCATTGATAAAAAGAATTCTCACTCAAATCAAGTATTCAACATTGACCAAAGAGAGAGGATCACATATTTTCTTCAATAATAAGAGTTGTTAATGACAAGGTATGAATTATTTCAAAAGATAACCATGCCTAGCCAAAGGACATAATAGAATTCAATCGTGACTGAAAATCCTCATCTTCACGAAACACGTGGAGATACAATTTGTGAAATGAATGGAGTAAGGGATAGTTAATTTACCTGGAGGGAACGAGCGGAATCGATGACTATGAACCCTGGGCGCAAGTCGGAAAACGATAATGTTGTGTTCGAGATTCAGGAAGTGGTTTTAATGAGAAAGTAGGGAGAAAAGGGCGGGCATCGCGACAAAGAGGGTTAGGCCATTCAACAACCTGGTTCAATGTGAGCTTTATGTGCATTCTTCTTGTAGAATAGATCAATGATCTTGCAGAGTATGAGGACCTTGCATATTAGATTCTCGGGGTTTCAGATGGACAAGACAACCAATGGCAAAAATATTTGAATTCTAAACTAAGGGAAGCAGAATTGGAACCATAGCAAAAAAAATTCACAATAATTTCACAACTGCCAAATGGACAAAGATCCGATGGAGTCACGGGTTACATTTAAATGGTGAATTCTCAGAATTCTCGGCCTTAAACCCTTCATTTCTTCAAAGAAGAGATTTTTCATCCCCAATTTTCCACAAATGCTAAGAATTTGTGGCAAAGGATGGGTAAAATGTGTAAATTAACGCTAAAATCCTCCACAAAACCCCAAATTCAAACTCTGGAACACAATTCCCAGGTGGAAATTCGAGATCTAATGCTGAAAATTTGGAACAATTTTACCTTGGGAATGAAAGGCGTGCTGTTCCCGACCATTTGCACCAGATAATTAAGATTTAACTGGCACTACAATGCAATTCCGAGGCGAATGAGTCTTCTTCCAAACCTCTCAATACTTTGTGAGATTGTCAAACAAGGTTGTCTGTCAGATTGAACATTGTTATACATAATTTTTAAACAACATATTACATAAGTTTGAACCAAGCCAGTGGCTGGTAAGGTCATCGAAGCACGGATTAAACACAGATTAGTTGGTCGTGCACCGCAGAACCGGGTTTTCAAAGCACGAATTTGTTGATCATGCACCGCATAATTGGGTGGAATATTGCCACCAAACTAGACACGGATTAATGATGCATGTGGCAAACAGACGTCAAGCTGATAGGGAAAAATTTATGTGCCAAATGTTAAACGCACAAGAAATTTATGTGCCAGATGTTAAACGTAAAGAAAAATGTTAAAAGTACAAACATTTATGTGCCAGATGTTAAATGTAAAGAAAAATGTTAAAAGTAGAAGATATATAGCCAGATGTCAAAAGTAAAACCATATGCCAGATGTCAATTAGAAAATGAAAGTGTTGACTACTAAACCGATTCAAAAGAAGGCCTATCGGCCTAATTAACTTTTAATCTTTGAAAAATAGGGTGAAAAAGTATTATAAATAATTAAAATAGTTTTTAGACCAACCCACTTCACCCATGAAGGAATATGGATGTCGAATATCATATGAATAATTTAAGGAGAATCAAGACGTTTAATTAATCAAGGATTTGGCTTGTTTGGAACACTCGTGATATAGAGATATAAATGAGGTATATGGTATGTGTTTTTTAATGACGACATTAGATAGCCAATTAAGATGAAGTGCCTACCATTTTCAAAGAACAATATTTTTACCAATAAGGCAAAGGGCAAGAAATGTGAGATACTAGATGGGAGTTTCTATGAGATAGAGCATACACGGGTGGTTAATTTTGACTTAAAAGTTTCTTAATGATCATTAATATTATTTATTTTACAAGAGTGGTAGTTTTTAATTAGTTCATAATGGCTAATAGAAAGAGGTTTAGGTAAATTTATGATTGGTTACAGAGCATTTTAAAATTAATAAATTGAGAGACAACATTAGAGATCTTAAAAATAAGAAGACATTACTCAATGGAGAACATAAAACACACTTCTATAATACACATAGGATAGGCTTTGGTCTTGCTTGGATTGCATAGGCAGAGGCAAGATTACAAATTTATAGATGACAAAAGAGTTCTAGGTTTTTCTTCATGTGAAATTCATGGCTGCATAGTGAAGCCATAAAGTCAGTCATTGATCCAGGTGGCTCCAGAGACACACACAGGACAAAGAGGGCTTATGGAAGCTTGAAAATCAAAGTGATCAGAATGATTTCAAATTAGGACCAAAGCATATATCTCGTCGTTCTCGTCGTCATGATCGCAGTGGTGCGAAGGGTTCGTCAATCCGTGCTCGTATGAGGGAGAACGAGCGAATCAAAATTTTGGTTGACTTTTGTTGACTGGGTAGGCTTAATGGAGACACAATTTGAAAGTTTTCTGGTGGATGGAATCCGGCCAACTCTAGCCAGATTTCGGGCGAATTTGTGGCCTGTTTGATTTGACTACTTCGGTCAAATTTTGGAATTTTCGAAATGGCCTTATTATTATTAAAAATTAAAATATATATATAAAGGAGGTGGTGGGCCACCACCCCCACCACCCCATGCCCTTCCATAAGGACATAGGTTAATCATGTTAATGAGGAGGTCGGCGGGTATCGAGCCCGTGCCAGCTACGTGGGTTGGTCCGCTACCATATGGCAGCCCCATGTACAACCCATGTCAAACAAACCATGCAACCAAAACATTAAACATGCCAACGACAGTTCCATTTAATGCATGCTACGGAGGTTATGGGGCAGGCCGCCCAATGTGGAGCTGACCCCTGAAACGACCATATGCGGTTTTAAAAAAAAACTGTAATGTGTTAAAATGGGAGGGACGAGGATTGACCACCCAACCCCTCCTCAATTAATTTCTGTTTCTCACCAAAGCACCAACTAACCTCATTGAAAAGCAGGGAAAATTTTAAGAAGCCCCCCTAAATATACATGTATAATAAATGGGTGAATCTCCATGGTATATAAGAAAAATGGAAGGCGATTTTATCAATAATATGATATGTATATATAATTTTTTGGCGAATCTCTCACCAGGCATGGCGAATATTTTACTCAATTATAAAATCTTGTGTTTATTGAATACACAAATGAAATCATTGCATTTCTTTAAAATATCTTTTGAAATCAAAATTACCGATATTTGATACCTTTCGGGGGTTAGTAGATCCAGAGTAAATATGGATCTATGCTGGTTTAATTCCCCCATTTAAATAGGCTACATTCCAGGGGAATACCATGGGTCAATACCATGTGCCATTTTGGTGAATACCATGGGTCAATACCATGTGCCATTTTTATTTTTATTAATACTAATATTAGGGTTAATAATGTTTTTTTGCATGGTATTAATAACAATCTAGTCCATGGTATTTGTCCCATAGTATTTTGCCCATAGGTTTCACCTAAATATAACGCATTTTTTGAGTGTTCGTAAATATAAGGTGACTTATGGAGTAAATATAAAAAAATGTTTTATTTGTTTACCATACCTCTCGTTTATTTATATTTTTATTAATTTACCATACCTCTTTTACAAATATGGTATTTGGCCCATAGGATTCACTTAAATAAAACCTCTTTCTTGAGCTTTCATAAATAGAATGAGGGTTATGGACTAAATATAAAAAGAGGTTTTATTTATTTACCATGCGTCTAGTTTATTTATATTTTTATTTATTTACCATACCTTTTGAGTAAGTATAACAAAACATTTTATTTATTTACCATACCTCCACTTTACTTATATTTTTATTTGTTTACACCCTTGCATGTATATAAGGTGACTTATGGAGTAAATATAAATTTTTATTTATTTATTTACCATACTTCTCATTTATTTATATTTTTATTAATTTACCATACCTCTTTTATAAATATGGTATTTGGGCCTTTGGCCCATAGGATTCACTTAAATAAAACCTATTCTTGAAAATGGGCGAATGATTCACTTAAATAAAACCTATTCTTGAAAATGGGCGAATGGAAGGTTGTAACTCCTAATTTCAAGGGCTAAATTTACCTTTTTTACCCTCTCCCTTAAAAGAAGGTGGGCTATTTGAGATGATTTGTAAAAGTGTACTATGATACAAAATAATCGCCCACTAAAAATTTAAAACCCCTTAATTTCGCCAAAGGGCGAACATTCGCCCCTAAAATCACCCCTATTGAAAAGTATGCCACAAAATTTTTATATAAACCTAGTTTTCTTAATGCGCCCAAGCATGGAGGAACTAGGAGTGGGCACGGAAATCGAGACATAATATTTAATTAATTTATTGCAGGTGGAACCATGATTGGGCAAAATTTCCAGTAGGGTGAAATTTTTGCAGTGTCTAAATTGGACAAATTTTATGTCGATCTTACACCTCTTAGTGACAAAAACTCGATGGCACAGTCAGTTTCTTGATCTGAGCAGCAGATTTGTAGAGGACTCAGAGGAGGGAATCTTTGAGGAATCTAGGGGGAATCTAAAAGATTCCTTAAGCCCCAAATTTTCATTTTCTCAAAATTCGGAAATTTGACAGTCGATTTTGTACTATTCAATGCCACAAATCTGATGGTGTGTTCATATTTTCTATTTTCTCATTTCATTTTTTCAGCCACTTTTCAAAGTGGAGTGTAGGTTTCAGCATTCAACGTGTGAGCAGTCATTCCATGAGATCCAACGCCACAAGATTGATGGGACGACCAACTTCAGAAATTTGACATCCTTTTCTTTAGATGGGCCCTGGATGTGAGGCATATGCAGTGTGTTCATGTAATTATTTTTGCTATGCATTGTGCTACACAAATCCCTGTTTGATGTTTGATGTGGGATCTTGTTTCTTACTTGTTTTCACAATTCCTGCTTGATGTGATGCAGAATCATTTGTGGGATGTACTTGTTGTCATGATTCGTCATGTTTTTGTTTGAGATCCCTTTGTTGTATGTTGATGGGATACTCATGTGTCACAATGTACATTTGCTTTGAGATCCCTTTTATGCCATGTTGGCGAGATGCTCATCATGCATGTGTTATTTCATACTGATAGGAGTCCTTTTGACTGAGAGTTCTTGCAGCTTGAACATCCCTTGGAGCCACTCCTGCGTGAGGGCATTTTCCTTGTATGATAGTGACATCACCTCTTATGTACATCATCACTATTGACAGCACTTAGTGCAGCGACCTACACCATCTTGACATCAGGTCCCAAAGATGTAGTACCTCTTGGACGAACTTCGTTATCAACGGCTTATGTTTTCATGTGTTGATGATTGTCATGTTCCTCTTCTTTACATCATGCAGATTTATTCATTTATGTTCTTTTAAAAATGCAATTTAAAACATCACGAAAGTAAAAGGTCTTGGAAGGGTCCTTTGTCACACCTGGACCCCGATCAAGTGGTATCAGAGTTGTCTTTGCATGGATGTGAATTGCAAGTGTGAACAATGGAACGTGTAGCGACAGAGGATGAAAAAGCGATGTACGAGACCATGCTCAAAATTTCCAAAAGAGTGGAAATAATGTATGAAGCTCTACAAAAAGAGACAGAGGAAAAGGAGCAATTGCAGCTTTAGTTGCAAGCCATGGAAGAGGCCTTGGAGGAACTGAAGCACAACAACCAGAATCTTCAAACAAAGAACTTTGAATTGAAGATGCTTTTACATGAAGAGAAAGAGGAGAAAAAGAGTTTGCTACAATAGCTGCAAGCTAAGGACGAGGCCTTGGAACAGCTGTGGCGTGACCCATGTGAGGTAAAAAGTAATTCTCCGAATTCATGTATGTTTCCTGGTGATGATTTCTCTGTTTTTGAAAATCATACCACATGAATTGGCTCTAAATTGTTGAAGACAATGGGATATGAAGGGAAAGGCTTAGGAATTAATGGCCAAGGCATTGTCAATCCCATCAAAGTAGAAGAATTACCCCATCAGGAAAGACTTGGGTATGTCAGAAAAGAAGTTGGGGAATGCACTGAGACAACTAGCAAACCACCAACAACAGATGATGAGAGGCCCTCATCAGTTCTTTCCAAATCAACAGAGGATGTAAAAGATGTTGATTTCCTTTCGGTTTAGTCGTCACATAGTATGATTTCTGTTGGAGATGTTGAGATACCAATTACAAGGCAAACATGAGGCTCCATACCAGGACGAGGCACGAGGAGGAAAAAGAACTTGGTATTAATAACCAAGGCATAACTCAACCTTTGGAGGTTGAGCATAAACATCGATTTGTAGGCTTGGGATACACCGAAGGAGAATCCTCGAAGGTGTTAGATTCTTTCGAGATATCATCGAAATCGTCGAGGAAAGAGAATGATGGGAACACATCCCCATCATCCCATGGCAGTATCCATTGCAGGAAAAGAGCTGAGGCAAGCTCTCATCGCCATGCTTACACCATAGATAGCAAGGAAAGGTATAACCACTCTTGATATTCGAATTTTCATTTCAATTATAATCATGTTGTTAATGATGAGTGTAAAACATGGCATCGAAAAACATGTACCTTTTGTGGATTACATAGCCATACATTTTCTAAGTGTTGGAAAAGAATAGCAGCACAAACAAGGAGGAGGCATGAAAGACCCTCGCAACAGCAGGTAGAGAAACATGTTAAGGAGATTTGGAGGAAGAAGATGTATTGCAGTCATTGCGACAGAAGTGGCCATCAAAGAGCCACATGTTGGAGGCTCCATCCAGAGCAGTGCCTTAAAGACAAAGTGTCGATGCATGAACCAGGTGAAGCAATTGTTTGACAAGAAAAACCACCACAGGGGGATGACCCATTCACAGTGATAAGTGAAAAATGGTTTCTAGACATGTCAGCTTGTCATGGTCGTGCTTTTGTAAATCATTTGTTGCATTTTAAAATGTAAAAGTGATGATGTGATTTCCATCACTTGTTAAGCAACAATGATGTATGGTCTTATTTTGAGTTGCATTTTAAACTGTGAAAGTCATCCCATGTTTCCATCACTTGTCAAAGAAATAGTAATGTTTGGCCTTATATTTGTAAATCATGTGTTGCAGTGATGAAGTGTTTTCCATCGCTTGTTGAAGCAACAATGATATGTTGTCCCTATTTTCGTAGTTGGGGTATTGCGTCCATCTTGATGTAAACTTGACCACCGAGTATGTGTTATAAACTCGTGGCAAGTATGGGATGCTTGGGTCATTAGTTGGTCATGAAAGTCAAGCATGTAATTTGAAAAACAATGTACTACAGGTTGCAGAGGTTGCAGGTGTTGGCTCACTGCTTAAGGCTCCAAAGAACAAAGGTGAAGGAGATGGAAGCAAGACCTTTTAGAATGCTTGTGATGCAGACAAGGTATGGAGAAGATGCAAATTATTTTTCATGCTTTTGGAGGACCAAAATCTCCTCAGTGGGGAGGATTGATCTAGGTGGCTCCAGAGACACACACAGGACAAAGAGGGCTTATGGAAGCTCGAAAATCAGAGTGATCAAAATGCTTTCAAACTAGGATGAGAGTGTAGATCTCGTCGTCCTGATTGCAGAGGTGTGAACAGTTCGTCAATCCGAGCTCATATGAGGGAGAACAAGCCAGTCAAAGTTTTGGTTGACTTTTGCTGAAGGGGCAGGCTTAATGGAGACACAATTTGGAAGTTTTCCGGCAGACATAATCTGACCAACTCCAGCCAGATTTTGGGCAAATTTGTGGCCTGTTTAATTTGACTCCCTCAGTCAAATTTTGAAATTTTTGAAATGGTCTTATTATTATTAAAAATTTAAAAAATATATATAAAAGAGGTAGTGGGCCACCACCCCCACCACACCACGCCTCTCCATAAGGACATATGTTAATCATGTTAATGAGGAGGTCGGTGGGTATCGAGCCCGTACCAGCCACATGGGCTGGCCTGCCACCATGCAGCGGCCCCATGTACAACCCATGTCAACAAACCATGCAACCAAAACATTAAACGCGACAACGAAAGTTCCATTTAATGCATGCTACGGAGGTTATAGGGCGAGCTGCCCAATGCAGACCCGACCCCTGAAACAGCCATATGCGGTTTTTCAAAAAACTGTAATGTGTTAAAATGGGAGGGGTGGGGATTGACCACCCAACCCCTCCTCAACTAATTTCTATTTCTCACCAATGCGCCAACCAACCTCGTTAAAAAGTCTGCCACAAAAGATCTATATAAACCTAGTTTTCTTAATGCGCCCATGCATGGAGGAACCAGGAGTAGGCACAGAAATCAAGATGTAATATTTTAATTAATTTATTGCAGGTGGAACCATGATTGGGCAAAATTTCCAAGAGGGTGAAATTTTTGTAGTGTCCAAATTGGACAAATTTTATGTCGATCTTACACCTCTTAGCAACATGAACCCGATGGCGCAATCAGTTTCTTGATCTGAGCAACATATTTTCAGAGGACCTAGAGGAGGGAATCTTTGAGGAATCTAGGGGGAATCTAAAATATTCCCTAAGCCCCATATTTTCATTTTTTCAGAATTCGGAAATTTGACAGTCGATTTTGCACTATTCGACGCCACAAATCTAATGGTGTGTTCAGATTTTCTATTTTCTCATTTCATTTTTTCAGCCACTTTTCAAAGTGGAGTGCAAGTGTCAGCATTGGACGTGCAAGCAGTGATTCCATGAGATGTGACATCGCAAGATTGATGGGACAACCAGCTTTAGCAGTTTGACATCCTTTTCTTTAGATGGCCCCTGGATGTGAGGTATATGTAGTGTGTTCATGTACTTCTTTCTGCTATGCATTATGCTACACAAATCCCTGTTTGATGTTTGAAGTTGGATCTTGTTTCTTACTTGTTTTCAAGATTTCTGCTTGATGTGATGCAGAATCATTTGTGGGATGTACTTGTTGTCATGATTCGTCATGTTTTTGTTTGAGATCCCTTTGTTGTATGTTGATGGGATACTCATGTGTCGCCATGTACGTTTGCATTGAGATCCCTTTTATGCCATGTTGGCAAGATGCTCATCATGCATGAGTTATGTCATACTGATAGGAGTCCTTTTGACTGAGAGTTCCTATTGCGGAACATCTCTTGGAGCCACTCCTGCGTGAGGGTATTTTCCTTGTATGATAGTGACATCACCTCTTATGTACATCATCACTATTGATAGCACTTAATGCAGCGACCTACACCATCTTAACATTGGGGCCCGGAGATGTAGTCCCTCCTGGACGAAGTCTGTTATCAACGGCTTATGTTTTCATGTGTTGATGATTGTCATGTTCCTCTTATTTACAGCATGAAGATGTATTCATTTATGTTCTTTTAAAAATGCAATTTAACACATCACAAAAGTAAAAGGTCTTGGACGGTTCCTTTGTCACACCTGGACCCGGATCAATAACAGTGGGCGGCAGTCGGTGTGTTAGGTTCGACGTCAACGTGATTGTCAGAGAGTCGGTGTCAAAGCCTTCATTACATTTTCACGTTTAACATTCTCCCACTTGAAGCCAAATGAAGAATCTTGAATCAAGTCACACTGAGTCCTACCATGCCTCTACATAACTCATGTTTATTTCTTGGTAGAATCTTAGTGAGCATATCTTTAGGGTTTTTATCTGTATGGATTTTTTCCAAGGATAATTGTCCTTCCTCCAATACATGTGAGATCCAATGGTACCTTAAGTCAATGTGCTTGATTTTTGAGTGAAATTTTGGGTTTTTTTTTCCAAGTGAATAGCACTCTAACTATCACAATATAGCACATTCTTATCCTGCTTTATTCGTATCTCTCCTAGGAGTCGTTGCATCCACAACATCTCTTTAAAAGCCTTTGTTGTAGCTATTTACTTTTCCTATGTTGTAGAGAGAGTTATTATTCTTTGTAGTCTTGACACCCAAGATACCGCAAATGTATACAAATAACCTGTAGTGGACTTTCTGGTGTCCATATCTCCAACCATATCTGCATATGTAAATCCTTCAAGCATAGTCTCATTATAACCAAAACATAAATAGTAATGACTAGTACCCTTGAGAAACCTCAAAATCATTTTTATTTCTTGCCAATGTTGTTTTCCTGGATTAGCAAGGAACCTGGTCACTACTCCCACTGAATATGCAATGTCTGTTCATGTACATACCATGGCATACATCAAGCTGCCAACTGCTAAAGCATAAGGAATATTGCTCATTTCTTCCTTCTCCTTGTCATCACTAGGACATAACTTAGTACTCAACTTGAAGTGGTTTGCAAGGGGTGTACCGACTGGCTTGGCATCCTTCATATTAAACCTATCAAACACCTTCTTAATATATTTTTCTTGACAACCACAACCTTTTATTTTTCCTATCACGCATGATCCTCGTGCCCAATATCTGTTGTGTTGGACCCAATTCCTTTATTACAAATTTGCTACCCAAACCCTTCTTCAACCTATTGATCATATTCTTATCATTCCTAACAATCAATACGTCATCCACATATAAAAATAATATGAGATACTTTCCTTAATCATACATCGTGATATAGACACAATGGTCACCTTCCAACTTGTGAAAACCATGTTCCAACAAGAATGAATCAAATTTCTTATACCATTGTCGAGGTACTTGTTTCAACCCATAGAGATTCTTCTTCAACTTGCAAACTAGGTATTCTTTGCGTTTTTCTATAAAACCTTATGGATTCTCCATATAAATTTCTTCCTCCAATTAACCATGAAGGAAAGTTGTTTTTACATCTAATTGTTCACATTGTAAATCTAAAGCAACAACAAGACCAAGAATGACTCTAATGGATGACATTTTGACAATCGGTGAGAAAATCTTAGTGAATTCAATACCTTATTTTTGGGCAAATCCTTTCACCACCATCCTTGCTCTATACCTCTCCTTCTTTCTGTCACCTTCACGCTTAATCCTATATACCCATTTATTTTATAGAGCCTTTCTACATTTTGGGAGGTTTACCAATTCCCAAGTTTTATTTTCCAGCAAAGAGTTCATTTCTTCCTCCATTTTCTTTCTTCCATTATATATTGTGCTCAACTTTACAAGCCTCTTGAAAACAATTAGGCTCACCTTCATCAATCAATAGTATATAGTTTGAGGGAGGATACCTTTGTGAAGGCTTATGAGGCCTAGAAGATCTCCGAACTAATTGTGGTGGTGCATTATCAGGTTGAATCTCTTGTAAAAGTTCTTGTAAGATTCCTTCTTCTTAATGTTCATCATTTTCCACTTATTGTCCTTTCTGCTCTTGAATTTGTTGTCCATTTCTGTGCATTGGTGGGATGTTTTCCTGCTGCTCTTCAAACTTGTCAATAACTTTCTTGACTCCAACTCATCTACATACCTCTTAAACATTTCTGACTCATTAAATATACCATCCTTGCTTCTAATAACTTTATGTTTTACTGGACCCCATAGACAATAACCAAATTCTTCATCTGCATATCCCAGAAAAATGCATTTCATAGATTTATCATCTAGCTTAGTTCTATTTTCTTTGGGAATGTGTACAAATGCTTCACATCCAAAGATTTTCAAATGAGAATAATTCAACTTCTTACCAGTCCAAACTTCTCCAGGGATTTTTCCATCCAAGATTGTAGTTGGAGATCGATTTATAAGATAGTAAGTTATCCTTACAGCCTTTGCCTAAAATTGTTTCTCCAAACCAGAATTTGACAAAATAGTCTTCACTTTCTCCATAATGTTCTGATTCAACCTTTCTGCGACACCATTTTGTTGAGGAATACCAGGCACAGTCTCCTCATGCTTTATGCCAAACCTCTTACAATATTCCTTGAATGCATTTGAGCTATACTCTCCACCATTATCTATTCTTAATGAACTTGAGAAATTTGTTAGTCTCTCTTTCAACAACAACATGTAGTTTTTTAAATATTTCAAACACTTCACTTTTACTTTTCATAGGGTAGGCCCAAACCTTCTTGGATGCATCATCTATAAATGTTACAAAATGTGATGCTCCTCCTAATGACTTAATGTTAACAAGCCCAAACACATCTATGTGTATCAATTATAACAAATTTTTCTTTCTTTCATGGCCACCTATAAGGAATGAAACCCTTCTTTGTCTACCATAAATACAATGCTCACAAAGATCAATATTGTAGGATTTAAAACCTGGTAGTAATTTTTTACCAACAAGGATTTTTAAGCCCTTCTCACTCATGTGACCTAAGCGCTTATGCCACAGATTTGTTGAATTTCCTTCTTTTGGGACAACATCCAAATTTATTTTCCTATCATTTCCTTCAATATATATATTTTTCTTGTCTTGGGTCCTCTGGCGATGACCAATGCTCATTTGCTAATTTTACAATCTCCTTTTCCAAATATTATGTATTAGCCTTCATCATCCAGCTGTCCCATATAGATCAAAATCATGCACATTTCTAGTACATACCTGACCCATTTCAACAATATATCTTATCCATCCTTCATCTTGAACTAGAGGATCCAAATGTAGAGGATCCAACCAAAGCTATCATTAGATGTATATAAACATGCATCTTCTACTGAAACAATAAATAATACATCACCATTTGTGACTACAATAGTAGTCTCACCTTCATTTGTGTTGGATGACTTATGATTTGTACTGGTCGTTTTCTGGTCCGTTTGTCCTTTCTTCCAGACTCGACATACTTTCTTCATGTGCCCGAGTTTTCCACAATGAAAGACAATTAGCCTACCCTTCCTTTAATTCGATCGACCTATCAATCTTGAACACCCTTTTCGGCCTCGATCAATTCTCCTATCATTATCCGCTAAAGCTAGAGCTTCTCCTCCCTTGTTTTCCGCAATTGACTTGCGTCACAGCTCCTCATTCATTAAAATGATGCTAACATCATCAAACTTCAGGGTCCCTGTAGGTGTTGAAGTGCTCATAGCTACAATTAAATTTTCTCAATTGTTTGACATAGAACACATTAACAAAATAGCTCTAATTTCATCATCTAGAATGATTTTAACAAAGGCAAGCTAACTAGTAATAATATTAAATTCATTCAAGTTCTCAGAAACTAAAGCACCCTCCTTCATATTGAGATTATAAAGCTTCTTCATCAAGAAAACTTTGTTTGATGTCGTGTTCTTTTCATACAGATCATGGAGCTTCTTCCATAATCATTTTTCCGTCTTTTCTCCGGACACATTGAAATACACATTATATGCTAGATAGTGGTGGATTGTTGCAATCGCCTTTCTATATAGCTTTTCTACTCTTCATCCATCATTAATGAGGATTTCTTTGTTGTGCCCTCAATCGACAAATATTGATCCTTTAAAATCAATATATCCTCCATCTATGATTTCTATAAGGAAAAACTAGCCCCGCTTAACTTCTCCATGTCTGTTACTATTGTTGTCTCCCTTCTCAATCAATTTCACGCCCCAAAAATAAAACTCCACTTACATAATAATATACAAATTGACAAAAATAGAAAATTATATAAGCTCTTCTTTCGATTTTAATAATAAGCTCTTCCCTTGATTTTAATAAATGAGGATCTAAATGATTTTAGATTTCAAAGCCCTTTGCATTTTCTTTTAATATTTCAAAAGTGACCCTTATATAATCTGCTATAGTGTTTATCCAAGAGAGCGACAAGGCTTAAAGCCCTTCCTTCCATACACCCTTAAATAAAATAACTTTAATATGGTTTAAATAATGCAAATCAATACACAACCTCCAACTCTAGAAAATACTGAAAGCTTCATACCAGACACGTGGTGTCAAAAAGACCATTGAAATAAATTCAAAGAAAAATATCGAACGAAACTCTGGCATATCGAACAGAACTCAGGCACTGTAAACTTCGTGACGGGCTTTGTTTGACCTTCTCATGGCATATTTGAAATCCCCTTCTGAAGTGCAAATTTCTCCAGAACCTGCTCTTCAGTGAAATCCTTCACTCTGCATATGTTTATCGAGCTCCCTCCTCTTATGGGCGATGAAGATGACGACGAAACTCACACTGCATCCACGAATGCGAGCTCATCGATGGCTGATGCAAGCTTAATGGGTGACACTAAAGGGAATGTGAAAGGAATGGCGGGGAGGGTTTAACCTAGCTCTGATACCAGTTGATTATGGGGTTACAAAGCACACAACAAAGATCTTAAAAACACTAAATTGAGAGGCAACATAGAGATCCTAAAAACAAGAAGACATTACTCAATGGAGAACAAAAATCACACTTCTATTACATAGGACAAGCCTTGGGCTTGCTTCGATTGCACAGTCAAAGGCAAGATTGCAAATTTATAAATGGCAAAAGAGTTCTAGATTTCTCCTCATGTAAAATTCATGGCTGAACAATGAAGCCAGAAAGTCAATCACGATGCGCAGCAGTCAGCAGTCAATATGTTAGGTTCGGCATCGGCGTGATTGTAGAGAGTCAGGGCCGACGTCTTCGTTACGACTTCACGTTTAACAATTTATTATTGGATATTTTTTCAATGGAATAAATATGAATTAAAATTTCACTAATAATGAGTAGAGTGATATCATGAAGTTGATTAGAATTTAAAATTAATGGAAGAATTTCAATTATTTATTTTTTAAATATATTTTTGGAAAAATTTGGTTATAAGATTAAATGAGTTTTTTTAATAATTAATATTATGATATATTATGAATTTAAAACAAATTAAAACATTATTTTTAAATATATTTTAAGAAGAAATTAATTTTATAAATCAACAAATTCATTTTTTAGTTACTTGCAAAACTTGTTTTAAATGAATTGTTAATTTTACATTCAATATATTTATATATAGTAAAAATATAACTATGTTTTATTTAATGGTTAAAATTATAAAATTAATTTAATCAAAGAGATGTGTGAGTGGTAAGGTATTTAGGTTTTGATGTAGTTAAGGCTTTGATCACTTGATATCTTTGAGTGAGTTTTACAATGCATCTCTATCTCTTGACATATGAATCAGGGAAGTGCAATAGTGCTTCTACCAAGTCTTGACACTCAACCCTCCACTTCCACTTGGTATGTTAAGCCACATGCATTAAGCAACACGCACCTTGTTGTCATCTCCAAAGATATTTGTCCTACAATCTATAGATAACATCAAATGAATTTACACATAAAAAATAGTATAAACTATAATAATAAGAATAAGAATAAAAGGAGCAAGGCATTCATTCAAGGAGAAAACAAATTTAAAAAATAAAAGAACCCAATTCACTTTTATGAAGTTGTTGTTCTTCAACTTGACATTGTAAATCAAACTATACAACAAGCATGGAGGGAGGCCCCTTATTGTTATATTTACAATAAATATTTGTCACATATTTACAATAAATATTTGTCACATAAAAGACATCAGCCTTATTAATGAAATCTATTTATCCATATTATTAGGTTAGCATTAATCACTGCAATTTATAATTTTTAACTTTGAAAAATAAATATATTTTTTATATTATTTAAAAACTCATTTTCAAATATTTGATTTTACCCTAACTTCAAATTCTATAAATATGTTCTTTTATATTATTAAAAAATTGTAAATCAAACTATTGGAGGGAGGCCCCTTATTGTTATATTTACAATAAATGTTTGTCACATATTTACAATAAATATTTGTCACATAAAAGACATCAGCCTTATTAATGAAATCTATTTATCCATATTATTAGGTTAGCATTAATCACTGCAATTTATAATTTTTAACTTTGAAAAATAAATATATTTTTTATATTATTTAAAAACTCATTTTCAAATATTTGATTTTACCCTAACTTCAAATTCTATAAATATGTTTTTTTATATTATTGAAAAAACAATTTTTTAAATATTTGATTGTAGAATATAAATGTAAAACTTGAAAACAAGAGTAAAAACATGGTGAGCTTAAGTTGATGGCAGATTTATATTCGAGAATTCGACTGACATAGGCGCGCTTCTGTCAGATTCCCAAATATTCAAAAAATCTGAAATCGCCTTAAAAATGACCGTAAAAACACTCAATCATATGTGAAATAAAGTACTCATCCATATCAGAAATAAAGTAGTGATATGAAACAAAACTATGACAAATTTCTCCCAACTACTACACCTGAACTTGACATAGATCGCAAACACAGAGCAAACTTGATAAGGGATAAACAAACCGAACACAAACGTGACCACTAATATGTGGCTTCAAAGGCGAAAAGTGCCTACCAGCAGGTACAATGGCATTTTGCAAGTGCAAATCTTATTTTCATCACCCCACCCCGGTGAGGAATTGTTGACTCCAGGAATTCCGCACACATTGCATCGACAACGGGAATGACCCTGCGATTCGCTATCACACCCTCTGGGTTGCGCAGGAGGCGTTTAACTTGAGAGTAAAAGGTGTCGAGGTCGAACCAGTGGACTGTAGTGGCCACCGTCACCATATCCACCGATCTCTCCTCCCCCACCATCGAAAACAGCTCCTCATCCCTCATGACGGGTGCAGTAACAGCATACGTCACTTTCGAATTCCTTATGTCTGTGGTGATCCCACGATCGTAATGCTCTGCAATTTACGCTCTCATAATTTCATGTGAAACCTGGCAATTACTAGATATGAAAAAAGGAGCAAGAGAGTGAAATGAAAGAAGAGGGTAAGAGAGGTTACAGAAACAGAAGCTTGGCCATTGACCGCACCCACGTCCCAACATGGAAAACAATGATGCAGGATAACCAGGCCTGCTGTCTCAATACTCCTTTGCTTGTTTATCAGATGGCCCCGCCATTTCTCCTCTGTATTTTCACACAGTCGCGAAACGTTCGCTTCTGGGTCTCTCGCTCATGCCCACGCATGATTTATAGAAAGTCCGAACGATTTAGGAAAACTTTTATTACGTGTGGTGCAAGTAATCTGCCTTATTGGGAAATATTTTTTTTTTTAATTTTTATTTTATTTTATTTTATTTTATTTTGGCTTTTTCTAATTATTTAAAGTTTAAAATGAATTTTTATTCAGACAAATTTACACAAATTTTCAAATAAATTTCATTTATTAAAAAAAACTTTACGCAACTTATATTTGCCAATCAAACAATTTTTCACAAAATTTCAAACAAATTTCATTAAAAATATATATTTAAAAAAATCTCCAAAACTTAAAATAAATAAACTACAAGGAAATAGTTCAATATATCACTTCTTGTGCAAATAATGATCTTTATCCTCCAAGACCCAAGGGTTATAACGATTCTTATCCTCCAGGCCCTAAGGGTTAGCTCAACTGGTCGATTCCCTGTTGTTAAGTGCTTCACCAATCGGGAGGTCACAAGGTCAATTTTCATCGACGCCCTTGGGGTTATGCCCTGCTAGTCGGGGTTGATCTACGCATATTTTCCTGTGGATGTAACAGCCACCGGTGTCCATGAACCATAGTGTAAAAAAAAATTGATCCTTATCCTCCTATATTGAAAAGGCACATAGGCACGCTAGTGATGTCCCCTTATTAGTGAGGTACAAATAATGATCCTTATCCTCATATATTGAAAAGTTTCAATAATGACATAGGTAGTGCTAGTGATGTCCTCTTATTATGTTGATAAGCATTATATTATGAAGTTTTTGTTGGTGACATTATTGAGATTCGTCATCCTCAACAGGTGTTGACACGAATTTCAATAGTGTGGCTTTTGTTGTTATGAACCGCTTTCCTTCACCAAGGAGTCGTATGCAATCCTCCTAAATGTTTTAAGGTCTACCTTTATCGCCAACATCCTCATGCCTTCCATGTCCACATCCTTGTTTCCTACAATCCTACCTCTGTGTCACTCTACATTCCTTTACACTTCTATCCACATGTTTTTACACCTTTTTGGTGCAAATGCTAGCTTTTATGTGGTTTTTACTCATTTTAAATACATGCCCACAACTAAAGCAATCACGATTATTGGTCAAAAGAGACTCCGTCATTGAATAAAATGAACTCGTGTTTGAATAGTCATACATGCTACTCAAATAACTAGTTTGAAAAAAGAGTAGTCTACCAAGGCCACAAATTCGCCCAAAAAATAGTAGAAATTTCGGCATGATTTTTGCCAAAATCTCGCAAAAATTTTGGAAATTTTGGGTTATAGCTATCAAACTTTAGGATTTTGAGTGCCCAAGGGGTTTTTGATGGTGTTGAATCCGTTTCCACCATAGACAAATAATTCAAACACTCTTATGATCATATTTTTTTGAAAAACAAATTGTCGTACTCTTACGAAATATAACTTTCTGTGTGAATTTGTGGCCTCGGTAAACAACATTGTTTGAAAAATATGCAATATCCCTTTCAATTTTTATTTTTTTAAAACATGGCTTAGCGATCACACAAGATTAATTACCTTGTATTTTCTAACATTGTATTTTTAAAATTTTTAATCCTTAGTTATTTTATGTAAATAAGCATACAAATTTATTATTTGTATCAAGGTAGGGTCTTATTGACTATTATTAGTTTAGCATTTATCAATACAACTTATAATATTTATCTTTGAAAAATAAGTATTTATTTTTTTAATATTATTAAAAGAATTATTTTTCAAACATTTGACTGAACCATAACTTGAAGATTTCATTGCAGTGTTTGGACAATATAAAGGCATATGGATATACTTTTAGATATTTGTGCAGTGACTTTTTGTTCTTAATGGAAATCATCCAAAAATAAAAACCTTGAAAATAACTCATACTCAGGTAAATGAAAATGAAGCTTCATCCCAACGATCGGCACCGTTGGGATGAAGGTAAATCATTTCATTAAATTGGTATATTCATTTTTCATTTTCTTTTTTTTCCAAGGCTAAGTTTAGGTCTAGGAATATTTCAATACTATATGGAAAAATAAACTACCATATACATCTTATCTATGCCAAGTTTTGACATTGTTGTAAGTTATGTGGGAAACATGCCGAAACTATTAATTAGGTTGTGATGCTATAATTCATCATTTATTTGGATTTGTTGAGATTTTAATTGGTCTTAAGCTGTAGGATTTCGAGGCTTCCTTTAGAGTATTTTTAATTGACTCCACCTTTTAATTTGGTTTCTCTTTAATGCTTTAGTGACAATTATAATTTTGTTAATGGAATGTGAAATATTAGATATGCTTAATACTTAAACATTGGAAAGCATATAGTTAGGTTCATTAAGAGATTTCCTTTTTTTATCTCTCTCTCTTACTCTATTTTTCTTAATTATGTCATATTTCACAATTTTTGCATTTGATTGGTTGTAGTGGTTGCAACTTATTGATTTGATTGACCAAAATTTTATTTTATCATTGAGTCCTCAATCACAAAATTGATGATCTCTTCTTAGATTTTTGTGATTCTTTTTATCCTTTTTACCAAGAATAACAACAATAGTTTCCCTATGTTATGGAGTGGATAATTGCTTTCCAGGATTTATTTTTCTTTATGCCATTATTATCAAAATTTTTGAAATGTGATAATTTGAGACTACCCACATCCAAAACCAATTGCAGGTTAGTTATTGTTAGTGACAATGAGAAACGGTTCTTGGGACCATAGTTAAATATAGAACTCTTGCACTTTAATTATCAGTAAGGAATTTTCACCCCTGACTCCATGTCATTCAACCACCTCATCCTTGACCTGGGTCCCACCGGTCGGCCCTGCAACCTATTTTGCAATCATAATGTATTTTATTATATTATTTGGGACTTTGGCCCCAAACTAGCTTACTCGAGTCTTTGAACTTGAAGTGTAAAATCACATGCCAACCACTCCCAAACGTCGAACACCAAACGCTAGAGATGAAATCATGCTAATGTTACCTCATCTGCATGGCCCTCTCTGAGGATGTCATGTATCATGCAGATTTAGGCCCTTTGGCTCTCCAAATAGGTTGTAATCACCTATCACATGTTATGCCCTCTACATTCCATGTCATCTCCTTTCCACATCATTGAGCCTCATAGGCTTCATACTAGGTCCCAACCGACCTGATCTTAGCATTTTCGGTGAAGAAATAACGTTATACAAAAATTCAGGTCTTCAACACCAAATAGGGAAACACTTGCCAAACCCCCGTAGGGCCCCAAATTCCACTGGGCGACACCTGGAATTTGGGTCATGAGCATTATAGGCCTATTAAATACGCGTTACACCCCTAAAGGTTAAACCCCTGAATTCTTGAACTACTGAAGTAGTACGGGTCTAGGCCCACCTATGGCCATTCAGGCCATTCACTAAGATTTCCAAGAAAAGCATCCCAAAATCCCGAAGTAGTTTCAGCTTGGGCCCCATCTTGGTTTCACATCGATTTGTACAACCTTCACGCAAAAAAAATAGCTAATTTTTTTGTTAACTCAAACCAAATATTTCATACCTTAGGATTCCAATCAAAGGTTTTCTCCTAACTTTTATAGACTTATGGAGCAAAGTTGAGGCCCACCGAGACTACTCTCCAGTATACTTTAGCCATGAAAATTCAGATTGTTTATAAATAAAATCCATAAGTAGGCCTAACTCCATCCAATCACACACAAGAAACAAACAATCCTTCTTGATAACATACTCTTTTCAACCACAACAACAAGCAACTAAACTTCATTCGTACGTAGGACTAGGCATTTCCCCATCATTGGCACACACATTTTAATAATGATAATAAGAATTCACATTATGTTCATATACACAACTACAAATAATCTTGTAGTTATGAAGGGAATGATAAGCATCTAAGGTCATGACAATAGATTACCTAGACCTTCAAGATACAAAGTAGCAAACACATGACTATTGAGGGCATCTAAGCACTCCACAAACACCTTGCATCAACCAACTCATATTCATATTAATAATAGTTAACCAATGAGTATGAGGTAATAAAACAGGTCTTGGTTTTTGTAGAACACCTGAACACTTGCAACAACTCTTTTGCAATGATACTCATGGTTAAACCCCACCATATCAGTTAGTTCATAACAACATAAATGCATTAGATAACTAATCACCCATATTCATGTAGTAAATCATGTTTCAATGCACATGAATACTCACTTATCATTCAAGATACAAGTTTTTACAAGAAACATACACTTATATGATCTATATACAAATGCGGACAACTAGAGGGGGGACGCTCCTCACAACCATAGGTTAATATGCACTACAATCTTTCTTGCAGATAGCCACCCTCGAACCAGATTAATGTCCTGAGTGGATAGTGCTCAAGGGATTTATGTTTCAATTAGTCAACAACTATCTAAGAGTACAAGGACCTCATAGTGAACCCACTTGCAACCCCAACAAGACTTTTCTAACCACTGTGACCATTCTCCTCAACAACAATCTCATTTTTCCTCTCTATTTCGTAGCCATGTATACTAGCATGCCTTGAACTATGCAACCACATATGTTTTATTTTCATGCTCTCTCCAAAAACCTTATTCTATTTTTATGTTGTTTGTTCACCACTGATCGCTCACTCTCCTTGTCTACCTTGTGTGTCTCAATGCATGAGTGAATGAATTCAACCCCCCTTCTCAACCCATTCTCTTATGTTTCCCTTTTTCTTCCTCAATGTGTTGATTGCGCTTGCACCCTTTAGGAGAATATGATTTCCTCCATCCTTGTACCCAGGTGTTCACACAATCTTTAAAATGTTTGTACAGAGTTTGTATTCAAAGTTTTCAAGAGACCATACTCTCCTTACATGATTGTACCATTGTTTAGATTTTCTTCTGCAAGAAGCTAATGACTTCTTAATTGCACCTATGGGTGCAATATTTTTCCAAGCAAACCCCCAACAAATTTCCCCACTCAAGCTTTGAATGTGTCTCCTCCCCTCATCCAATCAATGTGTTACATTTCCATATTGATTTACATGAATATAATTCACAACACAATTAAAAGAGGGATTAGTGAAAGGGGTTGTTACAAACCCCACCCCCTTAGACGAATATTGTCCTTGGTGTTCTGTTTCTGAACACAATTTATCAATGAGCTTTATAGATATTGTTGTCACTCAATGTAAAATGTGTTTTCAGCTGCCAAAAGGGTGCAAAAGAATATAAAATTTTACAGGCATCTTCCAATCTATAGGAGCACTCAAAGCTAATTTGGACCCTATCCATTGGATAGTGCTTGGAATACACTTTCCAAAAGTATGTGGATGTCCAAAAATGGACTTCTGGATCAGAAGATATGGTCAGTTGAAGTTAGGGGGTTTTATTCCCTTTGAAAGGAAAGAAAGAATCACAAATCGAAGGATCAGGCAGCAGAGCAAAGCGAATCAGCGATCAATGATCGTCGATATTGCAAATCAGCAATTGGAGGATCAAGTAGCAGAGCAAAGCAAATTAGCGATCAACGATCGCCGATATTGCAAATTAGTGATTGGAGGATCAGGCCACATGACATATCAACACCTCACATAACAAAGTCTGATATACCAGAGGCAGATATCGATGATCACAATAAATTGGAGATCAACAATCGCATTTCGGTGATGTGCACACCAAAGTAGTTAGGCTTATCGTTGTTCACGCATCAAAGATCACACTTCGGGGTAGGCTCATCAGTGATCGGTGATCGGTGATTCTGGAAGTGACCACTATGAATAAATTGCAGGAAAAAAGGTTGATAGTGTAAATTTCGATGGATACCTAAAAGCATTTAACAAAGTAATTCAATGCAAAACCAAGGGCAGGCAGGCCTTTTCTCTCTCTCCTAGAGGGCCACGTGGTGGAATAATTTTGGTCCCGATAAAGCCACATGGCATCTGACATCATCATGATGTGGCAGTATGAAGGACACGTGGCATGGAGATCTGACATTTTCAGGGGTCCTATGGGGGCATATTCGAGTGACATGTGTCACCACTCGGAAGCACCACATGGTAGTGATGACATCACATCAGCAATCGCAAATCAGAGGTTGATGGATATTGGCATTTTGTAACGCAGTGTACACGTGAAAATGTCGATAAGGGGGCTCCGATACAGGGTTGGTGCACAGTCGCATAAAGAGTCAAAGAACCAAGGGTGTGGGGCTATGGCAAAGCATAAAGCGATAATTGGTGATCACCGATCATCAAAATTGAAATGTCGCAACTCCAAAGTGAAAACCCTGATTGGGAATTACCGATAAGGGGGCTCGAATATTTGGCTAAGCGAGCAGTCACTAGAGGAACTTAAACGAAAGGGGTGCAAAGCACCTTATAAAGGTAAAATGGCCCCCGAACAGGAGTCGAAAGGCTCTAGCACCTTAGGGATAAGCACCTAGTCATATCCCCCAATCGTATGAAGAGAATTACAGAAAGGGGCTAAAACAAAGGGAGCCAAAGATCCCGGAACTCGCCTATTTTGTAGTTCTTTTAAGTGAAAAGGGCCAATAAAAATATACCCCTGATTTAGCGTTAAGGCAGTATTACTGGGCATATCATGGCTTCGATAGTGTTATAAAGGAAGTCTAAAGTGATAGATGAGTCGACAGATGTGATTCCGTAATACCATTAAGGCCATCACCAATGATCGCTCTCAGTTCTAGAAAATGGAAAATTCATTCAGTTCAAGTGGTTAAAGGTGAAAGAAATGGGAACCAGACGACCTGCATGGGAGGCACATCAGCGTAGAGACGTGGCCTGATCAGAAGCCATCACAGGGTGGCATGGAGATATTTTCCTCCATAATCATTCAATTTTCCCTTTTTCTCTTTTCCTATAATTTTCATATTTTAAAAAACGAAATCAAATCTGATCATAATAATTTGGGCAGCAAGCCTTCGCACACTGAGACAGTTAGTCTATGAGACAACTGGAGCTCAGGCCTGAGATATTTTTGTAATTAATATTCAAGGTCTCCCTCCCCTTATAAAATGGGGGAAGAAACACTTAATGGTGGTTCCAGAATTCTGCACCCGAGGGGCCAAAATTTTGTGATTCCATATTGGTTCTATTTACCTGTTCACTAGGGACTGAGCGATACATTGTTGAATGTAAACAGAATCATGAATTGGACTCATTTTGAGGATTAATGAAAATCTTTGGTGATTCGAATCAGAGCAATGTGAAGTATTTTTCCCCTTTGTTTATCACTTCATGTATGCTTTTCTCCCTATGAAATAGTGTAATGAAGATGTCGGTTTCACTTTGATTCCCGATTATATATTTGCTGCTAAGTAGTAACAGTACCCATGTTAGGTCAATATTTACTTATGTAGCTGTAATGTGTACAGATTTACTAATGTTAGTTGGGGACAAATCCACTATTCCTGTCATTTCACCTCTTCAATCTTCCATATTTCTAATGGAATATTGTGGCTTAGGATTTTGTATTGTTTACTACCCTATGCATCAAACTCCTTCCTCTCTTTCCTCCTCTTCACTTTACTACAATGGCAATATTAAAATTGCCTATTTCTCTGTGTCGGCCACCAGAACCAGACATTTCTCATTAAGATTAGCCTAACTTACCCCCTGAGCATTTAGATCCATTTAATGGCTTGAGTTTACCTTGACGAAGTACTATTGAACCAAGCCACTTTCATTATCTTTTCCAAATACGTGACCATTAGAGGACTTTTGAGGTCTAAAATGGGCCTCCTAAGAAAATGTACAACCAAAATAAACTTTATAAGAACTAATAGCATTCAAGATGATGATGTCAACCATGGGGGATGATTCACCATTTTTGGAGTAAAAAAGTAAAAAGATTAAAAAATAATAAAACTACTTTTTCAACTCGTATTTTCAACTTATCTCCCTAATGTTTTACTCAAATTTCAAGTGGAAGTACTCATTGGATGCAAAATTTAATTCCTCATCCAAAGAGTACCCATGTTGCATACTTTTAATGGACTCTGCTACACGAAAAATGAGAAATACATGAAAAAACGTGATTGCAATAATGTTTTTCATGTATTTCTCATTTCTCGTGTAGCAAGGCCCATTGAAAGTATGCAACATGGGTACCCTTTGGATGAGGAATCAAATTCTACATCCAACGAGTGTTCCCGCTCGAAATTTGAGTAAACCCATACGGAGATAAGTTGAAAATACGAGTTGAAAAATTAGTTTTTTCTTTTTTCCCTCTAAAATTTAATGATGTAATCTAATATTATTTTATTATTTCCACTATTATTTTGAAATTTCCTTAGGAGGCCCATTTTATACCTCAAAATTCCCTTAATGAATTGGAGTGTAGTAGAAATCCCCACCCATAATATCCAAGGCACTCATCTCTTTAAGATGTCTTAGGCATTGGTCTACAATCAAACCAGAGGTTATCTCTAGGAAGCTTTCTATATCTCCTGAAGCACTTGTGCTACAGGTGCTAGAAAAAGCGACAACATCTTTTTGGTGCTGTTACTAGGGAATGAATTAGAATATTTTTCCCTGGGTACAATAAATCTTTACATTCCCTCTATCAGGTGAGCAAGGGAAGTGTGGGTTGAAGATATCTCACCTTGGCGACTCCACAATTTCAATCTTATGGTAAACATTATAGAGACTCCACTGTCTATATCTTTATTTTATCTTCCTGGCTTTCAAGTGGCCTCATACTCGCTCTGATGCTAAAACAACTGAAAAGTTTCCCTACCTTTGAACTTGGGATCGCTCACCAAAGGGGTTTCAAAAATGGTCATTCCTACATTCTTGGCCAACAAATTTGCCCCACTAGATTTTTCTTCTATTGCTAGTTATCCCAATCATGTCCCTTAATTTCATGAATGGAATGCCTATTTTCCTAGATTCAGTGGAAACATAGATAGAAGGCCTGACCAACACCTTAAGGATTTTCATGAATGCATGGAACAACATGGTATTATTTTTTAAGATGCGCAAATGAAATTGTTCATGGACTCTTTAGAAGACAATTTTAGAATTTGGTACAAAGAAATACCTCATGGCAACATATCTTCCTTACAGAGTTTTCACATGGCATTCAATCATTATTGAAAAAGTTTATATCTACTGTATGGCACTCTGTTTTAAGATTTTTGTGTATATTTCAATGATGAAAATATTTATGAGGTTAATGATCCTGCTGAAGATATTTTTGAGACTCCCAGTGATCAAGGAAGCAAAGAAGGAAACATCATCGAGGTGCAAATAAACCCTCAAATATCTTATTCAATCTAATTTGATGATTCTCCTTCTTATGATGAGTGTGACTCCTATGGGAAGTTGAGTGATGCGAAAATACAACAATCCCAGTCATGGGAAGATGCACAGAAAGAAGCAGCTTCTGTTTACAATTCACATTCTTCACCTGGAGAACAAGTTCAAGAACCTCCGTTGATTTATGATTCATATTATTCTCAGGAGGATAAGATGGTCACGAATTGTCAAAGGGATTTACTTATAAACAAGTGGAGAGAGGGCTTCCAGTGACAAATTTTTCAAGAAGAGCCCAAAGTTGAAGAGCCCAACAAATTCTGTGGCTGCCTGTTGCAGAAATATTCCTCCCTGGAAATTGTACAAGAAAGTGGCACAACTACAAATTTTCCTCATCAATTCCATGATCCATTGGCTAACTACATGGTGTATTTCTTTGGCCTGCAATAGTATACATCTATTCCAAGGTATGTGTCAAACCTTTGTTCTAAAGCTCTTATGGGGTGCATGCACATGTTAGTCATTGATTTTCATGAACACAACCCCATTAGAAGGTTCATGGAGAATATTAATGGAGTTGGGCATCAACTACCAAGCTGGGGGCACATATCAAAATTTTTGTCCAAATCTTTTATGTGGTACATTCCTGTTTTAATTATTGAATTTCTAGAGAAAAATGGCATAAGGTCCAATACCCTGATGTTGAGATGGTGTCATTTGAGGGTTGACTTCTCTTGGGTGAACTAATCCTTATTCATAAATAGGATTTGTACATAAATAAACTCACTAGTTGAGCATTTAATTTCTAGTTGTTAGAATTTACATTTCTGCATTTTAGTTTGATGAGGAAATGACTCTGCAAATAAAGTTCCATGGGGATTTTCTGGTTGTATAAGTTCATTATATTTTTGACTCCATGGCCAATCCTGAAGGCTAATGGTATGCAATTTCTGAGCACCTTGCCAGCAAGGCACTTTCCCCAATTGGAGCCAATGTTGTCACTCACTACAAAATGTGTTTTCAGCTGCCAAAAGGGTGCAAAGAATAGAAAATTTTACAGCCATATTCCAAGCCACAAAAAACACTCAAAGCTAACTCAAACCCTATCCATTGTATATTTCTCAGAATAAGCTTTCCAACAGTATGTGGAAGTCCAAAAATGGACTTCTGGATCAGAAGATATGGTCATTTGAAGTTGAGGGGTTTTGTTCCCTATGAAAGGAAAGAAAGAATCGCAAATCAGAGAAGCTATTGAAATACGAAAACATCCTGATAACCTAAATCGCGATGACGGTTGGAAGATAAGCGACAATTGGATTCCCACAATAATAAAGGATTCCACCACTACCTAGTCCCCCGTTTCCATCTCCCCTCTTCATCCCTATGTCTGATCTTCTTCCCTTACCTTCATTTTGCAGCATACCCTTCACCTTATCCAATTAATTTAATTCCCAATATAATCAATTTAATTTCCACCATAAAATTCCAAACATTTTAAATAATATGTACATCATTACAATATTAAATTTAATATAGACATATATATCATAATATATTAAATTAACCTATAATGATATAGAAATCATAATAAGCATCATAACAAAAAAGATATCTCATAGCAACTTTAAATCAACCAATAAATTATATACCATACAATATTAACTTAATATTATAACAAATCTTAACACTCATTAAATCAATAAATACACATCACATTACAATAAAACAAAACATAATATATATTAAAGCAAAATCAATATTCACAATATAATAAAACAAAACACAATACACATTAAAATCAACATACAAAACATAATATATAATAGAACAAAACATAACATATATTAAATCAATTTACAATATCACTAAACATAACCTAGATTAAAAACAACATCCATTAAAACAAAGCATAACATATAAAACCAATAAAACGAGACATAACATATATTAAAATCAATATATAAAATCAAAACTTAATATACAATAAATCAATATATATATATACATATATCTTAATACATTAAAACAATATATAATAAATCAAAACTTAATATATAACAAATCAATATATTAAATCAAAACCTAACATATAAAGATATATTAAATCAAAAATTAATATAGAATATATCAATATACATATACATATATCTTGAAGCTTCAACAAAACCTAATACATTAAATCAAAAATTAGTTTAATAAATAAAACAAATTATGTCAAAACATAATAAATATAAATAAACATACAAATATAATAAAATAATATAGCCAATAAAGATTTAAAACACATTTTAAAATAATTAAAAAGATAAATGATAATAGTAAGAAAATAATTAAATAATTAATTAAAAATCAAAAATTTTACCTAAACCTAGTGAATAAACCTCTCTTATCTAAATCTTGTCGGTCCTGCACGCTCCCTTTTCTTCACCTATTTATTCACCTATTCCCATCTCTGACTTCTTCAATAAATCTCATCCTGATGATGAACCACAGAGGCTGGTTCGAAACGTCGATGCACTTAAAAAACAGATGCGATGAATCTGGAAGACACAACCACACAGTGGAGAAAAGTGAACCAGTGATAAGCAATCACCGATATCGCAAATCAGCAATTGAAGGATCAAGAATCATGACATATCAGTGCCTCACATAACAAATTCTAATATATCGAAGGCAGAGGTCGCAATAAATTGAAGTTCAGTGATCACATTTCAGTGATGTGCGCATCATAGCAGTTGGGCTTATCGTCAATTGTGCGTCATCGATCACAGTTTGCGGCAAGCTCATCGGAAATCGACGATTCTGGAAGTGACCACTATGAAGAAATTGTGGGAAAAAAACCTCGATATTGTAAACTGTCAGGGAATGCCTAAAAGCATTTAGCAAATAAGTTTAACGCAAAACCAAGGGCAGGCAGGCCTTTTCTCTCTCCTCTAGAGGGTCAGATGGCGAAATACTATTGGTATCGATAAAGCCACGTGGCATTTGACGTCATCATGACGTGGTAGTATGGAGGATATGTGGCATGCGGATCTCACATTTTTAGGGGTCCTATGGGGGCATATCTGAGTGACATGTGTCACCACTCAGGAAGTGCCACGTGGTAGTGATGACGTCACATCGGCAATCGCAAATCGGAGGTTGATGGATATCGGAACTTTGTAATGCAGTGCACACTTGAAAATTCTGATAAGGGAGCTCCGACATAGGGTTGGCGCACAATCGCATAAAGAGTCAAAGAACCAAGGGCACAGGGCTAAGTCAAAGCACAAAGGGCTAATCGGTGATCGAACACATTGAAATGTTGCAACTCCAGAGTGAAAACCCCGATTGGAAACCACTGATAAGGCGGATCTGATATTTGGCTAACAACGTGGTCTCTAGAGGAACTTAAAGGAAAGGGGCACAAAGCACTTTATGAAAAAGGCACCCAAATAGAAGTCTAAAGACTCTAGCACCTTAGGGCTAAGCACCTATCATAGACCCTGGTCATATGAAGAGAATTACAGAAAGGGGCTGAAACAAAGGGAGCCAAAGATCCCAAAACTTGCCTGTTTTGTAGTTTTTAAGTGCAAAGGGCCAATAACGATCTACCCTCAATTTAGTGTTAAGCCAGTATTACTGGGCATATCATGGCTCCGATAGTGTTATACAGGAATTCAGGAGTGATAGATGAGTCAGTAGTTATGATTCCGTAATACCACTAAGACCATCACCATTGATCGCTCTCAGTTCCAGAAAATGGGAAATTCATGCAGTTCAAGTGGTTAAAGGTGAAAGTGACGGGAACTAGCCAAGCTGCAAGGGATGCACATCAACGTAGAGACATGGCCTGATCAGAAGCCATCACAGGGTGGCAGGGAGATATTTTCCTCCATAATCATTCAGTTTTCCCTTATTTCTATTTTCCTATAATTTTCATATTTTAAAGAACGGAATCAAATATGATCAGAATAATTTGGGCAACAGGCCTTCGCATGCCGAGATAGCTAGCCTATGAGACAACTGGAGCTCAGGCTTGAGATATTTTTGTAATTGATTTTCAAGCTCTCCCTCTCCTTATAAAAGGGGGGAAGAAATACTTAATGGTGGTTTCATAATTCTACACCCGAGGGGTCCAAATTTCATGATTCTATTTTGGTTCTATTTGCTTGTTCATTAGGGACTAAGCGATACATTGTTGAATGTAAATGGATTGGTGAATTGGACTCATTTTTAGGATTAATGAAAATCTTTGGTGATTCCAATCAGAGCAATGTGCAGTATTTTTCCCCTTTGTTTATCACTTCATGTATGTTTTTCTCCCTCTGAAATAGTGTAATGAAGCTTCTGATTTCACTCTGATTCATGATTATATATTTGTTTCTAAGTAGTAACAGTACTTCTGTTAGCTACATATTTACTTATGTTCCTGTAATATGCACAGATTTACTAATGTTAGTTGGTGAAAAATGTACTCATGGTGTATAGAGCTTGGGACCTTAAGTAACACTCCATTATTCCTGCCATTTCGCCTCTTCAGTCTTCCATATTTCTAGTGGAACATTGTGGCTTAGGATTTTGTATTGTTTACAACCCTATGCATCAAATTCCCTCCTCTATTTCCTCGTCTTCACTTTGTGTCGGTCACTAAAACCAGACATTTCTCTTTAAGATTAGCCTGACTTACCCCCTGAATATTTACATCCATGTATTGGCTTGAGTTTACTTTAGTAAAGGAATATTGAACCAATCCCCTTTCATTATCTTTTCCAACTACGTGACAATTGGAGTGTCTCAGAAAGCCCTACCCATAATATCCAAAGCACTCCTCTCTTTAATATGTCCTAGGCATGGGTATCTAATCAACCTAGAGGTTGTCTTTAGGAAGCTTTCTATATCTCCTGAAGCACTTGTGCTATAGGTGCTAGAAAAAGTGACAACAAATAAAACTAATTTACAATTTATTTTACATTCACAGTTGCTAACTTGACAACTCAATGGGTATAACATCCCATTAAATCAACCATTTGAATCTTACAATTCATAGGGATCTTTCCACATCTCATTCACCTTTAGTGGATTTATTTCTAAAGTGTTGTATGCCTCCAATATCCAGCATCATTGTCCACCGCACTCAATGAGTTTTCACCAAATAGTATCGGCTCATTGCTTCCCGAGATTGATCTAGGAGGATCCTGGAGGATTTATCCAGATGGATCTTCAAAAAGTACCAGTGGCATGGTAAAAGGCTCAAAACTCAAAGTGGAAGAATCTAGATAAACTTAGCATCAGATCGAAGTGTTCGTCATCTTGATTCCAATAGTGTGAACGACACTCAAATCCAAGTTCATATGAAGAAGTTAGAGTAAGTCAAAGTTGATGTTTGACTTGTCCAGGTGGCAGGAGGAGTGATGTGGCAGACACTCTTAGTGAATGGGGAAGTGCCAAGTGGCAGGCTTCCATTGGTCCCGCATTTCTCTTATCACAAAGAAAGAGGTCATGGCTTAAGGAGAATCGGCCCTGGCAGGATCCCGACTGCGATTGCGAATCACGACATCGCATATCACAGGTTGGAGGACGAACGAGTACTTAAGAATCGGTCCCCAGCGAAACCAAGTTGTGATGCGATATAATCAAGATCACATACTCCACAAATACCACACTGATATACATGTTATCGATGGACTCCACCGATTGCGATTTGTGGGGAGGATCTAGATGCGATATTTTCTAAACTGTATTCTCTTATCCCAACGGGTCCGCGATCATCACGAAGCATGGGTCTTCCACCGATTATGATGGCAATGGGGTCCCCCAAATTCGATATGTTATATATCATGTTTTATATTCCCAGTGGGTCCGCCATATAGCAAAGTACCTGTTGTTTGGGCCTGGGACTGTCCGTCGATGGTTGGAAATGTCAATAGTATTGCTGCCTGTTTAAAGGCACAGTTAAAAGAATTTTTCCATGTTTATAAGGGTTGTTGCCATATACTATTCAGGGGCCCGAGAACCTCTATGGAATACGCCCACTCGCTTAAATTGGTCTATTGTTTGAACTTCCCGGGTATTGAGGGATTGCTGCCATGCTTATAAAAGGCCATTTTTATGTTAGAAGAAGGCAGAGAGAGGATCATCAGAATAGTTCAGAAGTATTGTACAACAGACCCTAACCCTGGTAGCAGGTTGGGACCTCTCCTTGAGCAATAGGGAGGTTCGGAGAAGTTGCAGAAGACCTGATTATCCAAATTGGGTGTTTGGATAGGCATTTTTGCATGATTTTTCGCCAGGAGTTCAGTGGTTTTCTCTATTTTTGAAGCTAGTCTCTCCATTCTTTGTCCATCTTCCAGCTTAGAAGTATAAGGATTGTAAATAATTTTTCTTGTACTTTAATCTCTTTTTATGCCACTTAATGAATGGAGGCCTCCCCACTATTGAGCAGGGCTCAGAGGCATGGTCCAAATTGGACGAACTTCGTAATCAAATCTTTGTGTCATGTTTTTTGTGTTCTTTTGGTTATTTCCGCATTGTTTACGTGATTTTAAGTTCCATGGTTAATTAACTTTGTTATATGTGATTCTGATGCATCTGTAAGTAAGAGATCTTAGATCAAGTTTGGTATCAGAGTAGGTCTTTATAGATGCGAATTGCATGAGTTTATGCTAACCTGGAACAAGCTGCGAAAAGGAGAAGGAACGCTTAGGTCCTTTGATCCTGAAGTAAGATGTGCACAGCAAAGAAGAAACATGGCCAATGAAGAAGCTCGTTGGGAAGAGGAACAAAATTTCTGAAAGGTATTCTATAATATGGCAGGAAAAGTGGACAAGTTGTTCGTAGATTATGAGAAGGCACTTGGGCATGAGAAGAAGGACATCGATGATCATGGATCGACAAATTAGGAAGGTAGTGGAGAAAATCCTCTTCCCCCTTCTTATTCCAGTGATATTTCTCATCACTCCCAGTGAAATTCCAAGTATACCTCTAAGAAACCGTTCTTCTAGTTAGACGTAAAGTTTGACCTGCCCATGTATAATGGAGAGTGTAGTGCAGAAAAACTCAATAATTGGATCAGACAAATAGAGGTTTCTTTCCAAATCTAGCATATCTAAGAATATGGGGCGAAAGTCCAGTTAGCATCTCTTCAGCTGAGTGACACTGCTCTTGTTTGGTGGGAGAGAAAGTTACAGAAAGGAATCACAAAGTCAAGTAACCTTATGTCCTCTTGGTCTAGTTTTATTGCATTGAAAGACCAATTCTACCCTTTAGGTTATAAGAAAAGGGAACTTATGTATTGGCAATATCTAAGGCAAGCTAAGGGCCAGAATGTGTAAAGATTCCCTAAAGAATTTCGGAAACAAGACTGTAACTAAGTATACAGGTGCACTACATAGTTACATCAGACACTCATTATTACTGTTCGAGCCTAGTACATTTGATGTGGCCAGCGTAAACGTTATTCATCTTGAAAGTTGAGGCAAGAATTATCGAGATGATCAAGCCAAAAAGGCACCATTCAAACCTCAGCATGGCAAATTCTAGAAGAAAGGAAAATGGAAGGATAAGAAGACTATTGCAGCCAAGAAAGGGGACAGAGAAACACCATCTTACACCCATTGCAAGAGAGATCGTCATGACGAGGACCACTACTAGAAGTTGCATCCAGAGTTGAGATCGAAGAGATTTGGTGGAAATGGGAAGTAGAAGACAGTGGCAACAACGCAGGACCTTGGATCAGATTCCGACGATGAGACATTGATCATAGCCATCGGTGCAAGAGGTACTCTTTCTATTAATGATAGTTATGATTCGGTTGCAAGTACTATTTATTTGAATGAGCTTGTAAGTAATTAGTAGAAGAGAATTGAGTTATTCCACATTAGAGTTGTCATAAAACATACAAAAGTGGAAACTTTGTTTGATTCAGGTTCCCAATCAAACTTAATCTCAAATTCCTTAGTGAAAAATTTAGGCCTTAAAACTAAGCCTCATCCGAGTCCATACCCGCTTGGTTAGGTAAGCGATAAAGCCAAATCGCAGGTCACCAAGCACTATAGGGTCAAATTTGTTATTGCTTCTAAATTACTTGATGAGGTCGAGTTAGATGTAGTTCCTTTGGACATCTGGGGAATCATCTTGGGAAGCCCATATCTATATGAAAGAAAGGCCGTTTTATTTCGGCATGAAAACAAATACCACCTCACAAATGATGGGGTAGAGTATATAGTTAGATCTCATCATACAAAAGTTAATGCTAGCCTTCTAAGCACGGGACAAATTAAATGACTGGTTAATTCCAGCAAAGGGTGCATGCTCATGATAGTGAGAGTGAAAGAGGCCGATATGGCTGATGCTTTCAAAGGTTGCAATCCTGATCATAAGAAATAATTATTTGAAATTGTTTTTGATTATGGTGGATTGTTTCAGGAACCGAGAGGATTTCTCCCTAATTGAGAAATCCAACATGAGATCCATTTACAACAGGATTCTCCTTTACCGTATGTTGGCATGTGCAGGATGGCTTCTATTGAGAGGGAGGAGATCAAGAAACAGGTGCGGGAATTGTTAAATCAGGGAGTCATTAGATCAAGTTCTTCTCCTTGTGGCTCACTAATCATGTTGGTGCCCAAGAAATACGACACATGGAGAATGTGCGTAGATTACAGGGCGCTGAAAAAGATCACAGTGAAGAATCGATACCCTCTCCCTTGCATTGATGAATTGTTAGATCAATTGAAAAAAGTTGTTTATTTTACAAAGATGGATTTGCGTAGTGGTTATCACCAAGTTAGAATTGCAGAGTAGGATGTTTGGAAGACTACGTTCAAAACCAAACATGGATTGTTTGAATGGATGGTGATGCCATTCGGACTATGCAATGCTCCAACCACGTTTATGAGGGTAATGAATGATTTATTTAGGCCTTTTCTTGATCATTTTGTTCCTGTATATCTAGATGATATTCTTGTGTACAATAGGACATGGGATGAACATGTGTGTCATATAAAGAAACTGCTTGATGTTTTGAAAAGTGAAAAGTTGTATTTGAAACTGTTAAAGTGTGATTTTGGGAAGACTTCTCTGATTTATTTAGGCCACATTGTCAGCTATGGACAATTAAAGATAAGATCCCTCTAAAGTGGAGGTGATTATGAATTGGCCTGAGCCCACAAATGTTACAGAGGTTCTAAGTTTTCTGGGCATGGTACAATATTGGAGAAGGTTCGTTGCAAACTTCTCCATTATCGCAACCCCCTTGCACGCGTTGACTAGTGTGAAGCAGGCCTTTCAGTGGGGAGGAAAACAACAGAAATCCTTCAACACACTGAAATAAAATATTAGCATAGCACCAGTGCTAGCCTTACCAGACCTTTAGTAGCCTTTTTAAATTGAAACGGATTCGAATGGATATGCCATGGGCATTGTATTGATGAAGCAAATAAATCTTGTATGTTATCATTCATACACTTTCTCCCAGGTTTTTGTGAATTATCCCATGTATGACATGGAGTTGTATGCCTTGATCTAGAGTGTAAAGAAGTGGAAACGTTATCTGATTGGCAAGGAGACCATCATCCATATGGATCATCAGCCCTTGCAGTATCTTCAGTCATATACCAAGCTTCAATAAACCTATCACTTTAGATGGATGGGATTCCTCCAATAGTTTCGTTCAGTGATAAGATACAAGAAGGGCACCAACAATAAAGTAGAAGATATTCTTTCTCGTCCTCTTATTTCTTCATTTGTAGTTTTGCAAAATGTTTCTTTATCCTTAGAAATTTATGTTGAACAGTATGATAACGATAGTGATTTTAAAAAAATCTATGCAAAACTCACTCGTGCATCGCAGGTGGACAATTATTACTTGCGGGGAAATCTATTGTACCACCTTGGCAAACTATGCATACCTAGTGATGAAACGGTTCATGTAATCAGAGAGGATCATTCCTCTCTGGTGTCTGGCCATTTGCAGAGGTTTTGTTTGTGGCCTCATATGAAAAACATTGTGACTTGCTTTGTAAAGGGTTGTGTGTTGTGTTTTATTTCAAAGCCCTCTAATACAAAACTTGGGCTATGCACACCACTCCCTATTCTGTGTCGACCATGGGAAAGTGTGTCCATGGAATTTATAGGAGGTTTGCCTATGTCTAGGAAAGGTCATGACTATTGTATTTCATTATGGCTTGGTTTAGTAAAATGTGTATTTTAATGCCTTGTAAAAAGCAGGTCACTGCTGAGTAGACTTCTTTTCTTTTCTTTCAGCATGTTTGGGTCCATTTTGGGTTGCCCACATCTATTGTGTCAGATTGAGACTCTCGCTTTCTTGGGGAGTTTTGGACCAGCTTGTGGAGAATGATGGACACTAAGCTGAAAAGAAGTACAACATTTCATCCACAGACCGATGGACAGACAGAGGTTGTCAACCGCACTGTGGTACACTTGTTGTGAGGCTATTGTGGGAAACATCCCAAGTTGTGGGATGAACAACTTCCTTATGTGCAGCATGCATACAATCGAGCAACACATTCATCTACACAGATCTCACCATTTGAGACATGTTTTGGCTATCTACCTAGAGATCCCTTGGACATGGTCTTTGGGAAAGAGGAGGATAGCAATGGATGAGATGATAGTGATAAAGCACGAAAGTTCATTCAGCAGATACAGGTAATTCATTAAGCAGTGTAGGAGCAGTTGGAGAAGAGTCAAGCTTGGTATAAAGCTCTACATGATAAGCATTGAGTTAACCATCAGTTTCAAGTTGGGGACAAGGTATGGCTCCATATGAGTAAGGATAGAATGAAGGGAGAAGGAAAGAAGTTAAGACCCATTTGATACTGTCCCTTCACCATATTGGCAAATATTGGAGACAATTTTTTTCATCTTGACTTGCCTACTTATATGTAGATGTACTTAGTGGTAAATGTAGAAAACTTGAAGCTATATGAACCTCCATTGATTATGGATATGAGGAGGTTGTACAGATTCCTATTGTGGATGATTTTGCCCCAGATTATCTAGATAAGTTGCCCGAAGATATCATACTCGACCGAAAAACCATAACTTCGCAACGAGGAGATGTGGATTATATTTGTGTTGGCTTCAAAGGAATGCATCCAAGCAAATATCAATGGATGGAGAAGGAAAAAGTGAGGAAGAAATTTCCCCACTTTCTAATTGATTGAAAAGTCTTTTGGTGATCCAAAAGCTCTTAGTGGGGAGGATTGATCTAGGAAAATCCTGGAGGATTGATCCAGGAGGATCTTGGAGGATTGATCTAGGTGGATCTTCAAAAATTACCAGTGGGATCGTAAAAGGGTCAAAAATAAAAGTGGTAGAATCTAGATAAACTTAACATTGGATCGAAGTGCTTGTCATCCTGATTCCAACGGTGTGAACGACACTCAAATCCGAGTTCATATGAAGAAGTTAGAGTAAGTCAAAGTTGATGTTTGACTTTTCCAAGTGGCAAGAGGAGTGACGTGGTAGACACTCTCAATGAATGGGGAAGTGCCAAGTGGCAGGCTTCCATTGGTCCCGCATTTCTCTTATCACCAAAAAAGAGGTTGTCACTTAAGGAGAATCGGCCCCGGCAGGATCCCGGTTGCGATTGCGATATCACATACCATAGGTCAAAGGAGGAATGAGTACTTAAGCATCGGCCCCTGGAGATTCGGGTTGTGATGCGATATAATTTCGATCACATATTGCACAAATACCACGCCAATATACATGTTACTGATGGACTCCACCGATTGCGATTTTTGGGGAGGATCCAGATGCGATATTTTATAAACTGCATTTTATTATCCTAACGAGTCTACAATCATCATAGAGCGTGGGTCTTCCACTGATTGCGATTGCGATGGGGTCCCCCAGATGTGATATGTTATATATCATGTTTTGTATTCCCGGCACGTCCGTTGTATCACAGAGTGCTGGTTGTTTGGGCCTGGGACTGTTCGTCGATGGTTGGAAACGCAAATAGTCTTGTCGCCCATTTAAATGCATAGTTAAAAGAATTTTGCCATGTTTGAAAGGGTTGTTACCACATACTATTCAGGGGCCCGAGAACCTCTATGGAATATGCTCGCTTACTTAACTTGGTGTATTGTTTTAACTGCCCGGGTATTAAGGGATTGTCGCCATGCTTATAAAAGGCCATTTTTGTGTTGGAAGAAGGTAGAGAGATGATCATGAGAATATTTGAGAATAGTTTAGAAGTATTGTACAATAGACTCTGACCTTGGCAGCAGGCCGGGACCTCACCTTGAGTAGTAGGGAGGTTCTGAGAAGTTGCACAAGGCCCAATTATCCAAATTGGGTGTTTAGATAGGCGTTTTTGCATGATTTTTCGCCAGGAGTTCAGTGGTTCTGTCTGTTTCTGAAGCTGGGCTCTCCATTCTTTGTCCATCTTCCAACTTGGAGGTATAAAGATTGTAAAGAATGTTGCTTGTACTTTTATCTCTTTTTATGCCACTTAATGAATGAAGGCCTCCCCACTATTGAGAAGGGCCCAGAGACGTAGTCCAAATTGGATGAACTCCGTAATGAAATCATTGTGTCATGGTTTTTGTGTTCTTCTGATTATTTCCGCATTGTTTACGTGATTTTAAGTTTCATGTTTAATTAACTTTGTTATATGTAATTCCGATGCATCTGTAAGTAAAATATATTGGATCAGGGACACACCCAATGTAACCTTGATCCCAATCAACATGCTCATGACTCAATAAAAATAGTTTGCCTTCAAATTCTAGCATCCCCTTCTTTGCTTCCTTGGCCCCTCTGATGATTTGGTTCCTCTTTCCATGAAATCACTCACCTTCAAAGTTCTCACATCCCCTTCTCTACTTCCCAGTCCCTCAGGTGGTCCATCCCTTCGCAAAGATTTTTCATTGTTACATTTCCATGCGATGTTAATCAACATAAGCTTCCTCGCGAGAAGTTATTGAGAACACTTGAGAAATCGGCTCTGTTAATTATATGTGAATGAATGGCTGAAAACCCACTCATGGGGATGGATTTGAAGATGGAGCTATTTGAAGACCATGTGAAGCAGAATAGACACACTAAGTACTATGCCATGGGGCGGAGAAAACACTTAGTGTTGGTAACGCCATTTTTTTTATAGCTACACTGGGTACTATTCCTTGGGATTAACAAAACACTTGGTGTTGGTAAATCCAATTGTGGCATTTTGTTTAATATTCACAATGATTATTATTTGTTGCGCTTGATTAAACACTTAGTGTTGCTAAAAAAATTGAGTGGTTAATTTGGAGTTATGTTGTGCCTTGGGAGGCTGAGAAAACATTAAGATGGGTTGAGCTTGAAGACAAAGTTACATATTGCAGGGAACTATGCTGACTACTTTCCTTGGGGCTTAGAAACACTTGAATAAATCAACTTAAATTTCTGGTTTGCAGTAACTTGAATTTATAATCTAATGATATTTTATGGTGATTTGAATTGAATTCAAAATTGCAAGGCTAACCTCACAATTAAATCTATTGATAGAGGAGGTTGATTTCAAGTCAAAAAATATATATATATATATATATATATATATATATATATATATATATATATATATATATATATATATATATATATATATTAAAGATATCACTGTGCGCAATAGTGCATTGGAGTTGAAGACTTCAGGAAAAGGGCTATTGCGGTGACATTGAAACTCATGTGTATCGACTAATTGCCATAAAGTATGCCATGACTAATATGAATGAGTTAAGGAAAGGAAATTCCTTGTTTATAAAGACCTTCTCCGAGGCGAGGAAGCCTTGCTAATGGATGGATTGCTAGAGGGATTGGGAAGTAGATAAGGGGATGTGTGAACTTGAAGGTGAGTGATTTCATAGAAGCAAGAATTGAATCGCAACAATGGTATTTTAATCCAACAACAAAGTAGTGCGTGGAGCAAAAAAGGTCTCAATTCAATATTGGAGAGAGATATTTATAAATAGGAAGGAGTTTTGTCAGTTGTGTTTCTTCTATAGGAATAAGAGTGCACTCTGCAACAAATTCTCAGTGATGCTCGTATTCTCAAACCCCCTCCCCCCAAGGCTGCACCAAGTGTTATCATCCCACCATCTCTATGGTGCAACAATCTCTCAATAATTTCTCCACCAGCATAATAGCCAATGGTTTTATCATCCCTAGGAACACAATCACAACCCACATGATTCTCAACCATCAATCCCCAAGGGTTTATCATCCTGATTATCACCAAAGCATTCCTACTCTACTTAACTCTCTTTTGACCCCAACACATGTGTTCACTAATGCACTGAGTGTTTTCTCAGCCTCAAGGAACATCACTTAGTGGTGTACTTGTCGAATCATTTGACCAATTATTCTAGTTAGTAGTCAGTATACATGCTGACACAACCATCAATATTTCCTTCTCAGACATAATATATGCATGGGAACTTGAATGTCATAATCACATGATGATAAAATAATTAGCAGCAAGAGTTCTACTCACCTAATGGATACCCACATGATAGAGGTTCTCATTGGATAAACTCATTATGTTACCCCAAACATGCCATTTATACATCCATCAAATTTTATAAGCATAAATAATCAACCTTCCACAAGAATGATTCCTGACAACCACTTGTTAAATACAATGGAATTGCATGAATTCATTTAATCATCAACATGTTCATGAAAATAACACATATTCACATATGTCTAATAAAATCAAGGTTAAGAGAACCTCTATCCATGCATGGCATGCATTTATTTGGAACAATAATTTTCCTAACTTGACCCAAGAAAAATTCCTTTCTTTTTATTCTACCTTTTATCTTACTGCCAATACCAACACCATCAACTCATATTATTGTCATTGCAATATTCAACAATTCATGAAACTCAACATTTCATAACTATGTTATCCACACACAAATGATTTTTATCCTGCATATATTTTCCTTCATTCTCACTCACTGTAATTCCCAGGATCTTAGTTACAATGTCATTTCCAACAATGGTATTTCTTGCCCTTTTCCCAGTGATGTCCCATGTTGCCTAGAACTCATTAATGAACTTGTTGTGTTAAAGTTTCAAGAAAAAATCCTTTCCTCATGCCACCTTCATGGTTATTATATTTTTGTCCATTTATTCCATGGACCCAAACAACCCCCTTGGTTATCCCTTCATTTCTTCCTTCCTTCCATCGCCCTTTTTATATATTTTCGGGCTTCATCTAGGCATTCTATTTACCATTTGGGTTCTACTCAAATCATCCCTAGAACTCCATTACTTTTCTTTCCATTCACAAAAACTACCAAGGCTAAAAACAAAAAAATGAAATAATACAAAGAAACAATAAAAGCTTATAGCAGCAATAAAAAACTGCATGCAAGGTAAGATGACCATGCTTACAGAAAACAATCAAGGAAATGAGATGAAATAAGAAGCCAATAATAAAACACAAAGCATGCAATGCTTCTACATCGACCCAATCCCATGAGTTGTAATATTTCAATATGTCCTTCACTACCAGATATATATATATATATATATATATATATATATATCTCTATCTCTCTCTCTCTCTCTCTCTCTCTCTCTCTCTCTCTATATATATATATATATATATATATATATATATAGACTAAGTATTTTAGTGGTTCTATGGAAACCTTAAAGTTTCAAGGACCTTTCAATGTTTATCAAAGAACTTGAGGGAATGCCCCCTCCTCTCCCCCAAAATTATACACTACTGGTTCATGTGCCTGAGGCTCACGTGAACTACTCTTCTTTTACTATATTGAGTCTTCTCATGTGCTACCACACTCACTCAATTGTTAGTTGCATTAATATAAATATACCAGTTTCTACCTTGCCATGTTATGCCAAGCATGTTGCCTTGCAATTGGTCACAAATCTAAAGTTTCACGTCAATCACATTTTATAAAAACCAAGAATATGTCAGCATGTTTAAAATCATGTCATTACAAGATATTGAGAAATCAACCTTTTTACCAAAACCGACATCACCCATTAAAATCAGCCTCTTTACCAAGACCAAAATCATTAATTAAAATCGACCTCTTTACCAAGGCTAGCAACCATGACATCTGTAATCTTAAAAGTAAGTTAGAAATCAATTTAAAACATCAACATCTATGATCTTTAATTTCCACAATTATAATAACATCATGGATATGCATGCAATACATAGTCTGCAATCAACACATAACCATCGATCACAGTGCTACAACCAGCACCCACTGCATAAGCAAGCAATCATCAGAAACAATACACAATGTGTAATTAGTGCATAGCCACTAATTATAGTGCTACAACCATCGCCCAATTACACAAGAAAGCAATCATCAAAAACACCTCACTTTGTAAATGGGTCACAAAATCTCATGCCCCAAAGGTTCAACGCACAACCTTTGTCTTTTCATTCATTTATCCTTGAGCCCATCCAGTCCAAGTATTGAAACTTGATGCTATATCCTTACATTGCAACAAAACCTTAATATGCTATACTATCTTAGACTCCTAATTTTATCTCCAAAGTTCCAATGTTGAACTTTCTACTCTGATACCACTTTGTAACACTACCACCCATCCCCTTAGATAAACTAGGTTGGATGTGAGGTGTTACTTACTTTTAACCCAACCTCCATAGTCCTATAATGGAAATGGGGTTACGAAATTCCTCAATTTTCAACTTTCTTGAAACTGAAAACTAAAACCACCATCGCATCTAGCTCGTTGAGATATTTTTGGTGATATAAAATTTATCTCAATCTGACTTGCGGATTAAAATTAATGACCATCTAAAACTTGGCCCCTTTAAACCACACCATGTCAACAAGGTACTTCCATGTGGCACCCACGTGGTGCCCATGTGGTAACCCCATGTCATTTATTAGGCCCGTGTGGCATGCCACACCTTCCCAACCCTTGTCACATCATCATGCCCTTGTCTCTTTCTTAGCCCACTGTGTATCACACAAGTCCTCCCGAGGTCCAAGACGCCAAATTTTGTCATCATTTACCAAAAGAATTCCTATCAATATCGGCCATTGTCAATCACATTCTTCCATTTTTCACAGTGATCCTTGCTTTCATCCAAGGTTTAAGGTGAATCATCCTTGGATGACATTATCCTGATGCCATGCAAATGCAAGCCCAAGATGACCTCATGCTGATGTTGTATCATCTGCATGGCCTTCTTTGAGGGTGCCACATGTCACTCATCTTTGGGCCATCTAACCCTGCAACATGGTCATTGGTACCTGCCACATGGCACTCTATTTTCATGCCACATCACCCCTGGCTCCATGTTACTTTTCCACCTTGGCCTTGACCTGAAACCCACTAGTCAGCCCCACAACATGTTTTGCACTTAAAATGTTTTTTATTATATTATTTGACAATTAGACCTCGACTTGGCTTACTCAGGTCTTCTAGCATGAAGTAAAAAAAGAGCATGCCAACCACTCCCAAACACCAAACATCAAATTCTAGAGATGACGTCACGCTAACATTACTTCAACCACATGGCCCTCTCTTAGGATGCCACGTGTCATGTAGATTTAAGCCCTTAGCTCTCTAAATAGGTTGTAATCATCCACCATGTGTCATACACTCCACATGCCATGTCATCTCTCTTCCACGTCACTAAGGCATGTAGGCTTCATATTAGGTACCACCTAACTTGACCTTAGTGTGTTTCATGAAGAAATCACGTTATACAAAAATTCGGGTCTTTAACCACAAACAGGGAAACACTTGCCAAACCCCCAGTAGACCCCAAACAAGCTTGATCCCTAAACTCAACTAGGCCCCACTTGGAATTTGAGCCATCAGCACTTTGAGCTTGTTAAATGCATGCTATAACCCCAAAGGCTAAACACCCAAACTCCAAAACTATCGAAGTAGCTCGGGCCTGGGCCCATGTTTTACCATTCAGGTCATTTACTGAGATTGCCAAGAAAACTAGGATTAACTCCTAAAATCACGAAGTAATTTAGGCATGGGCCCCATCATGGTTTCATGCTCATTTATGAAACCTTCATGCCATAAAAATATTGCTAAGTTTTTCATTTACTCGTCGAACCAGAGATTTCATGCCTCATGATGTCAATCTTGAATTTCACCCAAACTTTTACAGGATTGTTCATAGAAGTACATGCCTACCTAGACTACTCCTTAGTTTACCTTAGCCATGACAACACAGACTGTTCATAAATCAAATCCATAAGTAGGCATAACTCCTTACAATCAAACACAAGAAACATTCAATCCTTCTTGATAAGATACACTTTTCAACCAAAACAATAAGCAACTAAATTTCATATGTACACAAGATTATGAATTTCCTGATCATTCGCACAAACATTTTACTAATGATAATAAACATTTACATTATGTTCATATGCACAACCATATAAGCAGTCTTGTTGTTATTAAGGGAATGAAAAGCATCCAAGGTCAACTAGTAGATTACCCATACCTTCAAGATACAAAGTAGTAAACACATGATCACTCAAGGCATCTAGGAAATCATAAACACCTTGCATCAACCAACTCATATTCATATTAACATTATTTAATCAATGAGTATCAAGTATTAAAATAATTCTCGATTGTTGTAGACCACCATGAACACTTGCAACAACTCTTTTGCATTGATACTCATGATTAAACCCACAAATAAGTTAGTTCATAATAGCATAAACACATTAGATAGCCAATCATCCATTGTTGGGCAACTTAATTGCTTAAATTGCTTTCATTAAATTATCAACCAGGGAAACTCGTAAGCTTGTGATAATGCCAGCAAAATATATGCAAGAGTACACAACTAACTCTATGTCTAACTAAATGATTTTTGATTCAATATAACATGCAAGGGAAGAGGCTCCTAATTGAGGAGGTCCTGGTTGTCCTTCCCTACAATATTATAGATTGAAAAGAAATCATTGATTACATAATACCAGAAACTTGAAATAAAGACAAGAGAATGAATTTTAATTGTTATTTAGATTCCAATAGAGAGAGAGACACTAACTTAGTCCCTTGATTGTCCCCTTGTATACTGATCCAAACTAAACTAAGATTCCTTCATAAGCATAGGAAATGAAATAACTTGAAACTTAAAAGCAAAAGAATGAATTTCAATTATCATGCAAATCAAATAGAGAGAGAGCCTAACTTAGACCCTTGGTTGTCCCCTCATATGCTGATAAGATTTTAATTTAAAACCCATTCATCCATCACAAACAAATCCTCAAACATCTAGTCAATTAAATGAAACAAGATCTATTATGAAATAAAATGTTTCTTTGATCCTTTTAGAGTGAGCTCAATTCTCTTAAGAACAAAGTGACAAATTATTCCATATACTACATTAAGACAATTTATATCTAAAACTATAGAATGGAAATTTATGTAAAATGAAGCTTTATCCTATTCCATCATAAGTTGGATACATGCTCCAAGAGTCCTCTCCTTTTGAATGGAGCAGGTACTCCTATTTATACAAAAACATAAGCAACTAACTCATTAATGGGGATCCACTAATCCCTCATATGGTTACAACCAATATGAGACACATATTCCTTTATCCATGATTTTTCTCCATGAGATATGCTTGACCCCTATCCCAAATCTCCTTCAAATCTTCAAGAGAATTCGAATTTGAGTCTTGGAGGCCACATAAGAGTATCTTGGAACCTTCCAAATCACCTACACATGTCACCAAACTCATTCCACCTTTAGGTATAAGAAAATAAATGTTATTTTTCTAACTTTTAATCATAAATTCACTTTAAATACTTGAAATTAATAACTTTAGAAAATGAAAATATAAACCCATATGGTAATGGAAATATAGGGTTATATAATGATAATGTGATGAAATGAGGTGACAAAATGAGGATAAAGGTGAAAATGGAGTGAAAATGTATGCTAATTTGGCGGCCCAACATCCATATTCACGTAATAAATCATGTTTGAATGCACAAGAATACTCATTGACCATTGAAGCTACAATTATTTACAAGCAACATATACTTATCTAATTTATATATAGATGTTGGTAATTAAAGGAGGGACTCCAACTCTCCTTCCAACAATAGGATAATTTTAAATGCAATATTTCTTGCAGATAGCCACCCATGAGCCAGATTCAAAGCCTAAGTGGGAATTTATCAAGGGATTTGTGCTTCAATTAATCAACAACTATCTAGGAGTTTAAGGACCTTATAATGGACTTGGAGTCCAAGATTTCAAGGACCTGTGCATTATTTGTCTCCACTCTCTAAAATCATTCTTCTGTCTTTTTGTTGTCTATGCAATACTACCCACTCACTCTCCTCATCTCCCTTGCGTGTCTAAATTCATGAGTGAATGAATTTAATCCCATGTTCTCAATGTGTTCTCTTCTTTCTCCCTCGTGCTTCTTCATCGTGCTTACCATGCCTGCACCCTTGACAAGAATAAGAATGCCTTTGTCCCTGTGCGCAGGTGTCCATACAATCATTAAAATGTTTGTACATTGTTGGTCTTTAATGTTTGTAGGATCCCATACTCTCCCCCATGCTTGTACCATTGTTTTCATTTTCTTCTACAAGAATCCAATGGAAATCCTAATTGCACTTATGAGTGAAATCTTTTTCTAAGTGGATGTAACAACCCGAGGTTAAAAATCCATGTAATAAAGTTAATAAAGGTAAAAAATAAGACCATGGTCATGGGACACGTATTCCAAGCTAAATGTTGGGTAAAACATCCTTGTGTGGGTGTTCATTTGGTTTAATATGGCTAAGGGGAAATTGGTAAAGGCAATAGAAAAGGAATTGGAAAGGAAGAGTGGAATTAATTGGCATTTTATTTATAAAATAATGGAAAATAGGAGAAAAGAAAGGTGAAAGGTGATAGGTTGCATGTGAGGAGGAAAATGAAGGAAAAAGAATTGAAAATGAAGAAAATAGAAGCCTCATTAATAAAAAGGCTTCTGAGGATTTGTTCATAGTTTTTATTAGTGTAACTTTTTCTTAGTTCGTTTTTGGATCTCTCTCTCTGTTCTCTCTACTCTCTCATACTCTCATACACTTACAACGTTCTTGGAACACTCTAGTTGGAGGAAGGAAGGCAAAGGAGGGACAAAAAAGGAAAAGGGAAACAAATATCAAACAAGGAAGAGCGGGATCAAGAGGCTACAATGGGATTACTTGCAGGTATCAAGTTGCATGTATGATTTCCTTGCTAGATTTGGCATGCATGGTTTATGAATGTGCATATTTGGTTCTCTTGCTGCCATTGGCATCAGTTTTTCCAAGTGTGGCAGTGGTTTTCAGCCTTGCCTTTCTATTTCTAGATAGCCATGGTGTGATGGGGTTATTTTGAGATGGTGTGAAGGGGCTAATGACCACACATAGATATGATTACTAAATTATATATAGGTATACATACTGCACCCCACTTTGTATTTGAACATGTGACCTCATATGTAACACTCCTTCCCACCCCCTAGGACTAATCCCAATTTAATGGGAGGTGTTACTTTCAATTAATCCAACCTCCACGGTCTCATCATGGAGGTGGGGTTATAAAATTTCTTCTCACCCAAAATGTGTTGAACTCACCTTGGATAACACCATCGCATTTAGATCATCAAGAGTCTTCCTCAATCTGACCTCTAGATTAATATTTATGCCCATTTGAAGTTTAGTCCTCTTAACCCTTGGAACATCATCATAGATGTGTCATGCGGCACTGCCACCTCACAAGAGGTCCATTGTGGTTCCCACCATGTCATAATGGCACAGTACCACCACACCCCGTGCCATTCTTTTGGAATTAACCCATTCAACCTTCATGGTGATCTAGGACATGAACATTTTCATCATGTAACAAGAAGGTTTCATTTTTCCAACTTTTGTTTACCAAAACCCACTACAATAGGAGCTACCAAATATCATTAGGCTTATGGGGTCTTCTATGACGTCTTCCCCAACCACATATAACACCACCTTGGTACCATGTGGCATTCTCCAAGCTAGGTGGCACCATAAAACCATGCCACATGTCTCCTAGGTGCCTCATTAGCCTAGCCTCCACATCATCAACTCTTAATGTGTCTTGTTAATGTCATGTTGATGTCAAGGTGATGTCATCCTATCACATGGTATCATCTAGTGGTGCCATGTGTCATCCAAGAATCGACACTTGCACTATGGGAATTTTGAGGTATAAAATGGACCTCCTAAGGAAATTATAAAGTAATAGTGGAAATAATAAAATAAGATTAGATTACATCATCAAATTTTAAAGGGAAAAAAAAAACTAAATTTTCAAGTTGTATTTTCAACTTATCTCCCTATGGGTTTACTCAAATTTCGAGCAGTAACACTTGTTGGATGCATAATTTGATTCCTCATCCAATGAGTACCCATGTTGCATACTTTCGATGGACCCTGCTACATGAAAAATGATAAATACATGGAAAACGTGATTGTAATCACGTCTTTTCATGTCTTTCTCATTTTTCGTGTAGTATTGCAGCAAGAATGTTGTAACTCCTAGGCTACCAGCTTTACTTTATCAACCTGGGGTTCGTACAAACTTGGAGGTTACAGTATTGTATACGCAAGTAACAGTGATGGTTCTACCTATTGTCACAGTTTAGCTGGTGAGAGACCACTGGGGTTTTCAAGCCAGAATTATATGGAGTCAGAAGAAGCTTGGTTTCTTGATGGAAGAAAGGGAAATCTACTCTAAGGGAGAGCTACTCTACTCCAATAATGGAAAAGACCGAAATTCAAGGCTAAATCACACCATTTCCTAATTAACTGCCAGGAAACTATGCTTTGAAATAATGTTAAATTATCATGAACCAAATGCTACTATCTAAGAATGGAAGTAAAAAGCATCAAACATCACTAATGTGCAAGTAAAGGGACTGAAATAATATGTTTTTGTCTTTTTGTCTTTTCATGCAAAATCAAGTATGAAAACTAATTTCTTTTGGTGATGTGGCAGGAGAATTAAGGATGTTGGAGGATGGATGGAAGTGTTAGGAGATGGTTGGATGGTGTGGAAGACCCTTGAGAGGCTTTTGGTGACTTCCTAGAGGTTTTCCCTCAATTTGGCCTCAAAACAGGCCATTTCAGGAAAGCCTACAGGATGTACTAGAAACCTATAGGATTCCCTATAAACCTACAGAATACAGCCGAGAGAAAAATGGAAGGTGTTGGAGGTCATGGAAGGCTTAAGGAAGGTGGTAGATGGGTGGAATGAAGTGAGGAAAGGTCTAGGATCACTCAAAAATCAATAGCAAAGATAGAGGATGGTTGGATTCGCTCAATGTGCTTGGAAGAATTTCTATGAAAAATGATGAAAACTAGTGAAGGTGATGGTGAAAACAATGAATGACTATGGTGGATGGAGTGGAAGGTGGTTGCTGACTATGAAGGCTTTGTCTCCTCAGGAAGCACCTGCTCTACATAAAACATGTATAATTCCCTCAAATCTATGCAAACAAGAAGCATTCTCATAAGCTAGAAAAACAAAATTAATGAACTAACTTCCTACTTTATGCATGAGGAAAGTTGTTGAAAGGAATGAAAGCATGGATGAGATCTACTGCAAGAGTGAAGATAGAAGAGATGGCAATGAAATCCTACTTTGCAAAACTAATCAAATGCTAACTTAAATATAGTAACCTCTAAAACTTATGCAAGAAATAGAAATCTGTGTTTTTGGGGCTACATAACGGTCCCTTCCTAAAATCATGATCCCAAAGGGAGGAAATGTGTTATGAAACCAGCTCACAAAAATATAGAAAATATAGATGAACGCCTTAGAAATAAGCCTCTTCGAGGGGGAAACCTCCTTTACATTACACAAATCAACAATTCTTCAATGATACAAATGACAAGACCTCCTTTCTATATATAGGAGTCTAAGGGGTCATAATATAATAAAAGGCGACATAAAAATAATAATCTAAGGGCACACTAATAACAATAGTGGGCTTCTATGGAGCACAATAATAACAACATGGGGACTACATGGGCACAACAGTATAATAAGGGGGTTGTACTAATAGCAATAAGGGGTTACACTAGTAGTATAGGGACCTAACATGCCCCTTGCCTTCAAAAAGTGTTGTCCTCAACGCTAGAGTAGTTCTTGATGCTTCTGTATAAAATTATTGTCCTCCCATGTGGAATATTCAGTGAGTAAGTTCTTCCACTTGATGAGATACTCTGAAATTAATCGATTTCATAGTTCTTGGGTTCTTATTTCTATGACTGCTCCAGGTTCCAATATGATTATTCCTTCCTCGTCAAGTTTTGGAAATATTGTTTGAACTGGGATCTTCTGCAACTTTTGAATGAGTGGTGACACTTCTTCATCCTTCTTCCATTCATACCTTGCTTTGTTTATCCAATCTGGTTCGATAATATAAATAATGTAGAAATTCCCACTATGGATCAACAGATTATGCAATATACAAAAGCAAAATACAAGATCTACTTCTACAACAAACTTTGTGGAAGCTTAATCAAATATGAGCAAGATCAATGAGAACATAAAACAGAAGAAATTACCCACGGAAAGCCTCAGCCTAAAACCCCAATCTCTATATTATCATACAAGTTGAAATCTTGTTCAAGTTACAAAAAGAATCAGCTCTCAAGCTATCCTACTCTCTCTGCAATCAAACTACTGCTCATAGACAGTCAAAGGCTCTCACAAACCTTCTCCTCTGCCCTCCAAGCCTCCTATTTCCTTGCGCAATTTCTCCTAGGGTCCAGTGCTTCCACTTGTGTGAATTCCCACCTCACACTGCTCACTTGGCTCAGAATTAACTGCACAAACCTGAAGGAGATAATTCCTTCTGCATGGATGAGTTTCCTTTATACGAAAAATCCTCCAACTGATAGTACACCTTCCCATCCTTTGATCTCAACTGGGTCTCTGACTGAACTGACATGCATGAATTATTTATGATAGAATATTCAGTTATCTGGAGAGTAGTAGTTACATGCATGCAAGCATTAACTACCTGAACTCACAATTAATTCAACAAACTGTTTAAAATAGTCTAACTGGACTTCACTCAGTTAACTAAGCTAACTAATTACAACTCAAATTACAACTCATCGTTATCTCTTTAACTGATGGATAAATTCCTCAATCAATGGAGAAACTATTGCATGTCCCCACATAGACTACATGTTTGATTTTCTACAACTAATTAACTCAAGATGAATTAATTAATTATTTTACAAACAGCTGCTAAGATCAAATTCGAATTTTACTTCTCAATTTTGGTTCAGGGACTAACTAAAATTGGAAGCCATCTCGAAATGCTATTTATAGAAATGCTATTTTTAGCACTTCCATTTTTCATTCCTTGTTGCTATGTCCAACACTGGTACCCGAACTGCTGTTTATAGCAATGCTATTTTAGCATTTCTATTTTTAGCATTTCTTGTTGCCACTTTCAACACTCCCTCTCAACAAGAAAGGCATTCAACTCGAACCCGATCCTGAACCTTTGGAATGTCCTGCATGCAACACTTCTCCCAAGTGTTGTTGCTCTAGCAACTCTAGAAACAAAAAAATCTCCAAATTGACCTCCCTGTTGGGCTAGAAACATCCTCTGATGTTGAAGCTCCCTCTCTTGCTGAAAAGTGCTCCCTCTCTGACCTCTGAGTTGCTACAACACTCCATGCATCTTGCACCATTGCACGCCTCTCTGTGCCATCTTCCATTGGTGCAACACTCCTGTGCCTCTCGCATTGTTGCAGCATGCTAGCTCTGCACTGTAGCTCTCTCTGCTGCTCCATCTGCATCTGTCTCTACCCACTCAGCCAATCCTGCTACTCCTCGTCGGAGCTCCTGTAGCAAGGTCTAATCAGAGAGGTTGGGTACCTCAATGATCCTGCCCCTATTCTAGCCTTCTTGGGATTGTCACTCCACATCGCCCCACCTCCGACTTGGAGGTATGGATGCATGTGATCCCTCTTCCCACTTGGCTCAAAATTTCCCCCTACTAGAGGTCTCTGCATGAGTAGATGTCTCTACTCGATCTCCTCTTGGCTTCTCTAGTTGTGGCTGCTCCACAACCTCCTGAAGCTACTTCACCAATTGTGGCTTCTCCACAATTGTCTGAGACTTCTTCTGGTGCTGCATGTTGAGAGGTAATTTACTCTCCCTCTCAACCACGTTGTCTCCATCAGTTGCCTTGCTCCTCAAGGCTTTGCATGCATCTTGAACCTCAAGAGCATACAGGTTCTTGACTCGTGAACTGATCTGCTTCACCTGTCTAGTGGTGATGTGTCGAAGGAAAACCTTTCTCTTACTGAAGACTACATCATAACTTTTTTCTTCCAGCATTGCGATCAACACCAAATTTTTCTTCAGTCCTTGTATATACTTGACATCGTTCAAGGTAATGCAAGTTCCATGCTCCCTCTGAAAAACAACCTTGCCTACACCTCAGACACTATACTTTTCATCATTACCCATTGCTATGAGTATCTGGAGATCTTTCTCTTGCAAGGTACTGAACAAACTCTTCTCGCCGGTCATGTGGAAAGAAGATCCACTGTCGAGAAACCAACCACATCCCACCATGGATGAAGCCATGCATGTGAAGAGTGTGAAATCCAACTCGAACTATGAGACCAGTGCCTCACCTTTTGATCCTTCCAAGGATCCCTTCTTGGATTTATTCAGTGGACAATTTGTAGCAAAATGGCCCACCTCATGACAATGAACGCAACGCACTTTCGATTTGTCAAAATTCTTCCCACCATGGGAAGAATTGGATTTGGGATGAGAATCCTTCACCTTCCCTTTCTTTTCCTTACTCACTGTTGTGGTCACCAACAACCCCCCTCTTTGTTTGGTATTAGCAATAACATCAAGCAAAGGGGGACCCTTAACAAAAAATCCCAAAAATATTTTCATCAAAATTTTTGTATTTAACTCCCTAAAAGCTATATCGCATCGCAAAGAGAGAGTGAAGCGTTTTCCTATGCACATAAATAAGCTGCAAAGAAGCGATGCGAAATTCATCGCATCGCATATTTTGAAAGCGCCCTTAAAAGAAAAACCTAAGGAATCACCGACGGCCGATATGCGACGTCGCATATCGCAACGTCGCATAAGCAGCGCACAGTGATCAAATGAAAAATGTGATCTTGCGATTTGCGATCTTACAAACTGCGATCTTGCGATTTGTGATCTGCGATGAATGAGACTATCAATTGCTGCGATGACACCTCTCGACATCGCAATCCTTGATGCTGCGATGCGAATCGCAGAAACCACTCATCGCAAAGTTTCCTCGGCATGATCTGTAAACCCAAAATTGAGCGCACACCTTAAGGGAAATTAATGATTGCACGCCTGAGTATCAAAGGATGATCGCGTTGCGTTTTTCGAAGAGTCAAGTCATTATGAGTGTCATGATTATGCATTCATTAGAACTTAAAGCTTTCATGTCAATCTTTTTGTCATTTCTCTTTTCCTTTGCGTAAACTGTAAGGCAGCAACTAATATAAATCTATATGCAGGAAACATCTAAGGAAAAGGGGAAAGCGCCAATACTAGAAGAACAGAGAGGAGATGCCTTCGCAAATGGATGCCACATGCAGCAAGACCGCGGATTCCAGAGTATCACTCAACAGACACTGATGAAAATAGACTATCCAAGACTCAGAGTCAAAGGCGCACAAAAGCAGCATGTTTGCAAAAAATCCTGAAGCTCAGACTGGGTAAATCAAAAAGAAAAACGCTAAAGAGGGAGGACGTTCCAGAAAAGCCCGGAACAAAGAACGGAAGCAATTTTCAATACGAAAGATTGTTCAGGCAACGAAATCCCTAACTCATTGAGTCATTCGCACGGCCGGAAACCGAAATAGCAACAACACAATCAATTTGAAAGAAATCTGGGTTATACTAAGTATACACACAGCAAATACACCTAGCCGGAGGAAGATTTTCGAAAATATCTTCTAGTTTGTCAGAAAGAGGTGCCAGCTTTTGTTATTTCTACTTTTATCGCTCGAACAAAAGAAAAAGACAACCGGCCGACTCTTTCCAGGCGAACCTTGCATTGCTTACAGCACTAAGGAGCAGATACAGAAATGGTTAGAAATTAGATTCAATTTTTAGAAATAAATTTGTTTTAGTAAAAGGGCGGTCATTTGAAGCCGTTTCCTAAATTTGTGTAATTAAGATTAGTTAGTTAGTAGTATTTAACCCTTCTCATGGCATTTGGAGAAGGGTCCGGAAATTTGTCAAAAAACTTGTCCTCAGAACATGCACTTTTGCACCCTCGGAGGGGGTTTTTGATGAATGGATGGATCGAGATTTATTTATGTTTGCATTTTAATGTCTGCTACTGATGTTGCACTTCTGTACTCTTAGTAGATGTTAGAAGTAAGTAGAGATAAATCGTTATTGCTTGAAGTTTGTGAGTGAAATCAGTCATAAATGGTACTTTTATCTCTTGATTAATTTTTGCTTATATTCTTAGAGTGATATACAGCTGAGTTGTTTATATGTTAATGTATGAATGTGTGGGTTACCATTTGGAACTTTTGTACGGTGGAGTCATTTATTTGTGCTTGACATATGAATAACTTATTATGCGATATGCTGTTCACAACTGTTTTGCCTAACTTCTTATGCAGAATGGTTTATCTTAATTGATTTATATTCTTATGATAGCTGAATGATCTTTATTACCAGTTATTGTATGAAATCTTTTTAGATCGCATGATGAAAGAATTCTACCCCGGGTTAGTGTAGATTAGACGTGATGTTTTTGTTAGATTACATTAGTATAGAGTCAGTTTAGAGTTTAGAATTAAATTAGCTTAAAATTACCTCTAGATTAGCATCATCAAAATCTACACACACACACATCCTTTAGATTCGGAAGCTGGTCCCATTATCCCCAGTCGGACCCACTACACCAAACGGGCAAGGAGCCGCCAACCAGGTTCCGGACCGGGTGGGTATCCCCCTTGTTGTTGACCCGATTTTAGGGCCCTCAACATATTTGGCGCAAGAAGGAGGGCCCGAACTATGAATGGTAACTAAGTCAAAATCTAAATACCATTCTGAGAGTAAATCACCCTCATCAACTCCCCCGACTTCTCCAGTACAGTTAAACCCGGAGTTAGAAGTCGCTTGAGTATCCACCGCTGCTACCTACCCTAATATATTAGACCAACTCATCATTGAACCCCCTGAAATTCAAACTTTGATTCATAAACTCCAGGGATTCTCTATTTTTTCTCAGAGGTCTGATAAATCTCACGGCAGCGTGACTTCGCAGTACAATCCTGCTCATCCCCTGACCAGATTGAAGAGTGAAAAATTTGGTATTCAACCAAGTGAACTCCCTCTCCCTACTAGGAAAAGAGCAAGGAAAACACTACCAGAGTCTGACAGTGAGACTCTTTCATCTACTTCGTCCATTTCAATCCCCTCACCGCGAAGTCGACCACCCACATCCTCATCCCAAATCACTCATCCATCTTCCACAACCCTTCCTCTTCAATCATCAAAGATCATAATATCTTCATCTTCTCAGCATCAGGGACCATCCTCTGCACTTTCATTAACTAGCGGCTCAACGATGGCCCAGTCTCCATGGAACAATCCTGGGGCGGTTTTAATTCCTCCACCCCTGAGCCCAATACCGGCCCATCCTAAGAAATGGCTACCTAAATTCAATCCAGAAACATGCATGTTAGCTGAAGAGCATATCAATAATTTCATGCTTTCTGTTAATCTCAATGGAGTTACCAATGAGGATGCTGTTGTCCGGCTTTTTCCTTATACAATGCAAGGAACAACCGAGTCATGGTACTTTTCTTTACCTTCCGGGTCCATCACAAGTTGGGACATTTTTCAAAGTCAATTCCTCACCAAGTTTGGTGATGACAGATCAACAACGACATTGATCAATGACCTATCTAATATTAAAGCTGAGGCTAGAGAACCCATTAAAGATTTCAATTTACGGTTCAATAAGATCCTCAACAAAATTCCCGCTGCTTCTCAACCCAGCGAGGAAGTAAGATGTGAATGGTATATCACGGCCTTACCATCAAACTTGGCTATCTTCGTAGATAGGGAAAACAAGGCGACCTTAGTTGAAAACTTGACAGAGGCGTTAGCAGTAGAAAAGCGCGTAGTTGCCCTAGAAAAGAGATCTGCAATAGAAGAACGCAAATCTAAGAAAATCTCTTTCAAAGAAGACACCAAGAAGAAGCAAACGAGAGATCCTTTCGATATGGAAGGATTACAAAAAGTGTTAAAGGCCATGTCCAATGAAATGATTGACATAAGAGAACAAGTAGCAGACACTTCTTCAAAAAATCCCTACAGAGCTTTTAAAAGAAATCCTCCCATGGAGGTGAAACCACCCAATTCTGTCTCAAACGTCGAATCTGAAGAAGAAGAAGAAGAAGAGAATACCACTGAAGGGCAGACCGATGATGAAGAAGTTGTGGAACTACAAGGAATGTGGGATTTCATCCTCCCACAAGAAGAAGATCAAGAAGCATTTCCGGTTAGCACACGAAGCAAAAATCAACTTGATCCTCCCCAAACTACCCCTAAACAGAAGGGCGCAAGCCCTGCAACAAAAGATAAGGTCGCAACAAAGAAAACAACCACTAGAGCGACCCAATTTAGCCCAGTCCAATCAGATCAAGCACCTCCATCAAGAACACTGATAGTGTCGGATGAAATGGTGTATAACATTATCGATGACATGAAAAAGACTAGGGCTAATATCACTCTTTACGAATTGAGAAAATTGAAACATCAACAGAAAATAATGATGAAAGAATTACATGCCATGCCTACTACATCTTTACCTACAGCTGTAGCTTCCCACAACATGGGAAGACCTCCAACCAACATGATCAATAAGATTGATCCAAATGACATTGCCTTGATTGGAGGAATATCAAGATCTCATACTCCTCCTTTTCTTCTCACTTATGAAATTTTCAATAAAAACGTGCACAATTGCTTGTTTGATTCTGGTGCTTCAACGAATATTTTACCCAGATCAATATGTGCCAAATTGAATGTTCAGCCACAAAAATCCGTAGTGCGCATAGTTCAACTTGATCGATCTCAAGTCGAAGTGATTGGTGAACTTAACCAGGTGACCATAAGATTGTCGTCTAACCCGAAAGTATGCCAGGTTATCGACATTCTAGTAGCTGATATCCCTGAATTCTATGGTTTAATTCTTAGCAGGGATTGGTCCGAAAAACTCCACGGATATTTCTCAACCGACTGGTCGCACATGTGGTTACCCTACAACGGTAAAGCGAATCAAATAAAGGTTGAATGAGAGTTGCACCAAAAGTACATAGTGACTGAATTGGAAGGAGAGAATGAAGCAATAGCATACAACAGCAGTATCATAGGCAATTACTCGGTAGATTCTTTCCTCGGCAATTTCAATGCTCACACCTCACCTTACTTAGAAAATTCAGTTTTGTCCCAAGTTGAAAATTTTTCCCAAACTGATGATTCAAAGTGTTTTAATTTTTTAGATAACTCTGTAAATACATCTTTGTTTTGGAAATTATATTTTGATGGCTCTAAATCTAACAAGGGAGCAGGAGCAGGATGCGTTCTGATTAGCCCAGATGGAAACAAGATCATGCTTACATGTAGACTTGAGTTCGATTGCACAAACAATACAGTGGAGTACGTAGCCTTGGTGCAAGGCCTATACAAAGCAATCGGGTTGAATGTTAATTATCTTCAAGTCTTTGGAGATTCTGAGATTGTCGTCAAACAGGTACGTAACACCATACATTGCCTGTCAAGTCATTTAAAGCACTATCAATCTTTAGTACAAGATCTAACTTCACATTTCATAGCATTCAATATTTCGTCAATCCCAAGACTCCAAAATGCGAGCGCAGACCTGTTAGCTAACGTAGCCTCTAGACTTATTCCCTCCGAAGATTTTAGTCCCGATAGGTTCTCAATAGAATTAAGCTTTAGACCATCCATCCCTGAAAACATCACCAACCGGAGAGTATTCAACGACGACCCTGACATTGTAAATTTCCTCACTTTTGAAGGATCCTACTCAAATCAAATAATTGACGAAGACCATCGTGATTACCAAATACAACAAAATAGCACTGATAATGCTATACCTAAATCGGTGGTTAAGTTAGAAGATTTATATGATTTAAAAAGTCGGTTCAAAAGGTTTGCCAATTCTAAACTCTACAGTTCAACTCTGAATTATGAATTAGTGAACCTAGGAACCGATCAGAAGCCGCAAAACGTTAATATGGGCCACGGCCTAGCCCCTGAAGAAAAATCAGCATATATCCGTCTTCTGAGACAATACAAAAAAGTTTTTGCATGGAATTACGATGAGCTGAAGACATACAACACTTCTATCATTCAACACACTATCCCTATGATTGACAATGAAAAACCTGTCCAGCAGAAGCTCAGAAAAATCCACCCCAACTTAGAAAATCAGATAAAGACTGAGCTAAATAAGTTGTTGAGAGCCAGAATAATTTTCCCCGTCAGGCATTCCAAATGGGTATCCAATATGGTGCCCGTTAGGAAGAAAAACGGAGATATCAAGATCTGTATTGATTTCTGGAATCTCAACAAAGCCTGTCAGAAAGACAATTTTCCCCTCCCACCTATGGAGCAAATACTACAGGCAGTAGCGGGCTCAGAATTAATGTCTTTCCTGGATGGATTTTCAAGATACAATCAAGTGCTGGTACATCCCGATGATCAGTTGAAAACCACATTCCGAACCAAATGGGGCACATACGCATATCGGAAGATGCCATTTGGTTTGATCAATGCCGGCGCTACCTTTCAGAGAGCCATGGACATCGCGTTTAAAGGTTTAGTCAATAAATCGGAAGTGATTTACCTGGATGATATAACAGTGTACTCCAAGAAGCGAAGCGACCATCTCAAAGATTTGAGACAAATCTTTCAAAGATGTTTAAGGTATGGGATTTCACTTAACCCAAAGAAATCTTTTTTCGCATTAAGTGAAGGGAAATTGCTAGGATTCATAGTGTCGAAATCTGGTATTCACATTGAACCTGACAGAATTAAAGAAATTTCCGAAATATCTTTGCCCCATAACAAAAAGGCCATGCAATCTTTCCTTGGACAAATCAATTTTGTAAAAAGGTTTGTCCCGGATTTTTCACGTATTATTTCTCCTTTACAAAATATGATAAAAAAGAATTCAAATTTTAAATGGGGTCAAGATGAGCACGAAGCATTCAACTTGATCAAACAAGCTATCATCAACGCTCCATCTTTGGCTACCCAAAATTTTTCAGAATCTTTTATCTTATACACTTTTTCCTCAGAGAAATCTTATGCCACGATTTTAACTCAAGCAAATCAAGAGAAGGCAGAAGCTCCAATCGCATTCTTTAGCTCGAACTTACAAGGTGTTGAGCTCAATTATTCAGACGTGGAGAAACAGGCATATGCTGTTTTCAAAGCGATCAAATATTTCAGACCTTTCTTACTTAAAGCCCATACCAAAGTCGTAGTACCATTTCCAGCGGTAAGAAACCTGCTGGTACAGAAGGATGTGGGCGAAAAGAGAGCAAATTGGATTACCGCTTTACAAGAATACGATCTTGAGATCAAGCCAGCAAACATCGTAAGAGGTCAAGGCTTCTGCAAGATGTTAGCTGGAGCATCGCAAATTCCTGAGAACTCATCTGAAGAGGTACATAAATATGAGGTAAGCCTAAACGACGCAGAATCATTATATGCGGACACCATTTATTATCTTAAGAACGGGTATGATCCATCACACCTGGATCACACCAAGAAAAGAGCTCTGAGATTGAAAGCTAAACAATACCAGCTCATAAATGATGTGTCTTGAGAAAACTGAAGCCGAAAAGGTTTTGCAAGAACTCCACGATGGACCAGCAGGTGGACACTATGTTGTAGAAGCTACTGCACCTAAGATCTTACGTGCAGGATATTATTGGCCCACACTGTTCAAAGACTCATACAATTACGTAAGGAAATGCCAAATCTGCCAGACTGCTGCAGGGAAACAAAAGAAATCGTCCATGCCACTACAGCCGGTTAACATCGAGCAACCATTCAGCCAATGGGGCTTGGACATAATAGGTGAGATCGTTCCTCACTCTTCTAAGTAGCATAGGTATATCCTCACGGCAACAGATTATTTTACTAAATGGGTAGAAGCAGTTCCTCTCAAGACAGTTAATTCTGAAAACATTATTGAATTCATAGATCAATTTATCATCACTAGGTTTGGATTGCCAACGGCCTTAATGTTTGATAATGCATCATACTTTTCTGGAAATACAATGAATGAGTTTGCACTTAAAAGAGGGTTCAAACTGAAGTATTCTGCCAACTACTATCCCCAAGGTAATGGGTTGGCTGAATCAACAAACAAAAACCTAATCAGGATTATTAAAAGAGCAGTCGACCAAAACCAAAATAATTGGCACAAAGCGCTGGTAAATGCTTTATGGGCAGATAGAATTACGAAGAAAGCTTCAATCGGCACTTCTCCCTTTAATTTAGTTTATGGGAAAGAAGTGGTTCTTCCAACTCACTTAGTCATTCCCTCTTTGTCTTTAGTACAACACATTGATGAAGTATCTACTTCCTCCTTACAATTGAGACAAATGGAGATAATCAAACTAGAAGAACGACGAGAACAAGCTAAGAAAACCCATGCTCACCACCAAGCGCTAATAAAATCCTCTTTGACTCAAGCATAATGACCAGAAAAAGCTTTCAGATGGGAGATTTAGTTTTGAAATGGGATAAGGCTCATGAAGAAAATGGCAAACATACGAAATTTCAGAAGCTGTGGCTTGGTCCTTTTCAGATTGTAGAAGTCATAGGCCCATCGACGTTTGTGTTGCAGGATTTGGCAGGTAGAAGAGATTCTTTGCCTGTGAATGGACAGATTCTTAAAATGTATTTTCCATAGAAGATCATTCTTCTATTTTTGTAGGATAGTTTTAGTTTTTTTTTTTTAATTTGTTTTTCTCTTTCTTATAAATAAAACCGGTTGTAAATGATCATCAAAAAGGATTCATGAAAGTACACACCAATTCTCTATCAGATTTTGATTTCGCTTGTACAAATAGCAAAACTTTTCGAAAAATCTAACTTTTATTATTGACAAATAGAGTTAACTTTAGCCTGAATGTGATATTAGTTTCAACCTCTCAAAAAACTTTGATGAAAGCAACCTTTGGTAAAAAATTGTTTTATGTCAGCACAATGAAAGGTATCATCAATAATAAAATAAATATTCTCTGTAAAGCTGTTGTTTTCAAACTCTATTATTGTCGTCCAGAGCTTTCTTAAGGAAAAACAATGACTTCCTCCCTGCTAAAGGAAACCGCAGCATTCAGAGAAACAATCCGAGAAAACACTATATCTTAAAGAATAAGAGGTCTCATCACGAGCCGGCTTATCATAATCACAGATATTATAACTTGCTGACTTTGCCAATACTGTCTATCAAAATAGGGCAACGACTCAAGATTGTTGCAATCAAAAGACAAGGGGTCTCATCACGAGCCAGCTTGCTCAGCAAAAGTGTAAATCAAGTGAATGACTGTGTCATAATTTGGCCACCAAACCAAGACATTGTTCTTTAGAGAATAAAAAAGGAAAAAGTGTCAAAAAGGATTTTTCTCTGAAATGTTGTAAATAACCTCAAGCAGGAAAAAGAATCATTGCTGGATAACATGGTAACCCTGTCGAGGCTATGGACGCTTGCGGGCAGCAGAGGCTCTACCTACGACAAATGAGCATATTTTAAAGCCAGTACACAGAGAAGACCTTATTTTATCTTTAAAAAGGACCGAGTAATGTCTGGTGTGAATGCAAGAACTAAGCCTAAGGAAGCAGACAATTGGAATAAAAGAAAGGTTGAGACAAAGTATCATTGACAAGATAAGGGGTAATCTACTCTATCTGTCCATAACAAAATTTAGACATATGAAAATTTTTCTGTTTCGGAAGTGGAAATGTCAATAGAAAAGTAGAGATAACTGGTTCTTCACAGTGAATTGCCATTGTTGTGGTCACCAACAACCCCCCTCTTTGTTTGGTATTAGCAATAACATCAAGCAAAGGGGGACCCTTAACAAAAAATCCCAAAAATATTTTTATCAAAATTTTTGTATTTAACTCCCTAAAAGCTATATCGCATCGCAAAGAGAGAGTGAAGCTTTTTCCTATGCACATAAATAAGCTGCAAAGAAGCGATGCGAAATTCATCGCATCACATATTTTGGAAGCGCCCTTAAAAGAAAAACCTAAGGAATCGCCGACGGCCGATATGCGACGTCGCATATCGCAACGTCGCATAAGCAACGCACAGTGATCAAATGAAAAATGCGATCTTGTGATTTGCGATCTGCGATCTTACAAACTGCGATCTTGCGATTTGCGATCTGCGATGAATGAGACTATCAATTGCTGCGATGACACCTCTCGACATCACAATCCTCGATGCTGCGATGCGAATCGCAAAAACCACTCATCGCAAACTTTCCTCGGCATGATCTGTAAACCCAAAATTGAGCGCACACCTTAAGGGAAATTAATGGTTACACGCCTGAGTATCCAAGGATGATCGCGTTGCGTTTTTCGAAGAGTCAAGTCATTATGAGTGTCATGATTATGCATTCATTAGAACTTAAAGCTTTCATGTCAATCTTTTTGTCATTTCTCTTTTCCTTTGCGTAAACTGTAAGGCAGCGACTAATATAAATCTATATGCAGGAAACATCTAAGGAAAAGGGGAAAGCGCCAATACTAGAAGAACAGAGAGGAGATGCCTTCGCAAATGGATGCCGCATGCAGCAGGACCGCGGATTCCAGAGTATCACTCAACAGACACTGATGAAAATAGACTATCCAAGACTCAGAGTCAAAGGCGCACAAAAGCAGCATGTTTGCAAAAAATCCTGAAGCTCAGACTGGGTAAAGCAAAAAGAAAAATGCTAAAGAGGGAGGACGTTCCAGAAAAGCCTAGAACAAAGAATGGAAGCAATTTTCAATACGGAAGATTGTTCAGGAAACGAAATCCCTAACTCATTGAGTCATTCGCACGGCCGGAAACCGAAATAGCAACAGCACAATCCGTTTGAAAGAAATCTGGGTTATACTAAGTATACACACAGCAAATACACCCAGCCAAAGGAAGATTTTCGAAAATATCTTCTAATTTGTCAGAAAGAGGTTCCAGCTTTTGTTATTTCTACTTTTATCGCTCGAACAAAAGAAAAAGACAACCGGCCGACTCTTTCCAGGCGAACCTTGCATTGCTTACAGCACTAAGGAGCAGATACAGAAACGGTTATAAATTAGATTCAATTTTTAGAAATAAATTTGTTTTAGTAAAAGGGCGGTCATTTGAAGTCGTTTCCTAAATTTGTGTAATTAAGATTAGTTAGTTAGTAGTATTTAACCCTTCTCATGGCATTTGGAGAAGGGTCCGGAAATTTGTCAAAAAACTTGTCCTCAGAACATGCACTTTTGCACCCTCGGAGGGGGTTTTTGATGAATGGATGGATCGAGATTTATTTATGTTTGAATTTTAATGTCTGCTACTGATGTTGCACTTCTGTACTCTTAGTAGATGTTAGAAGTAAGTAGAGATAAATCATTATTGCTTGAAGTTTGTGAGTGAAATCAGTCATAAATGGTACTTTTATCTCTTGATTAATTTCTGCTTATATTCTTAGAGTGATATAGAGCTGAGTTGTTTATATGTTAATGTATGAATGTGTGGGTTACCATTTGGCACTTTTGTACGGTGGAGTCATTTATTTGTGCTTGACATATGAATAACTTATTATGCGATATGCTGTTCACAACTGTTTTGCCTAACTTCTTATGCAGAATGGTTTATCTTAATTGATTTATATTATTATGATAGCTGAATGATCTTTATTACCAGTTATTGTATGAAATCTTTTTAGATCTCATGATGAAAGAATTCTACCCCGGGTTAGTGTAGATTAGACGTGCTGTTTTTGTTAGATTACAGTAGTATAGAGTCAGTTTAGAGTTTAGAATTAAATTAGCTTAAAATTACCTCTAGATTAGCATCATCAAAATCTACACACACACACATCCTTTAGATTGGGAAGCTGATCCCATTATCCCCAGTCGGACCCGCTACACCAAACGGGCAAGGAGCCGCCAACCAGGTTCCGGACCGAGTGGGTATCCCCCTTGTTGTTGACCCGATTTTAGGGCCCTCAACACTCACTAAGGCGTAATTTTCTTCATCCTCCTTGGATGAAGAAGATCTATCTCTGGTGCTTCTACGTATCTCCTCCTGCATCAGATCCGACCAAAGTCATTCCCAATTTGGCAGTTTCTTTCTTCTGTTTACCGAGTTTTGGTAGCTATGCCAGCACTTAGGAAGACTGAGGAGCGCAAGACTCACCATGTCATCATTGGCTATCGTGATCCCTACGCTTCCAAGCTCATCCCTGCAGGTGGTGAGCTTGTTTAGATATGTAGAGATCATGTCGCCCTTTTCACACTTGATTTTCCAAAGCTTTTCTTTCAGCGCCAACTTCCTCTAATTGCTGTTGTTTTGATATAGATCTTTCAATGTTTTCCACATCAAAAATGGTGTCTCCTTCCCATGGAGGCTCGAGACAATATGGTCTTGAACTCCCTCCAAGAGGATTCTCCTTGCTCTAGCCACACATTTCTTCCATTCCACCAATTCTGTAGCATCAGTCAGCTTGGGGACTTCTTGATCAATGAAGTCCTTTAGACCGTTATCCTCTAATATTGCTTCCATACGATCCTTCCAGGCTATATAACTCGAGCTGCCATCAAGGGCATACTCGAGTCTTAAATCATTGAATGCCATTGGTGAAAATGAGATGTGATAAGAACTTGATTTCTATATTTAGGAACCTCAAACTTCAAACTTCTCCCTTCTTGTATATTGTTCTCTCCTTTGATCACCTTTTCTCTGATACCATGTAGAAATTCCCAGTGTAGATCAACAAATTATGAAATATGCGAAAGCAAAATACAAGATCTACTTCTACAACAAACTTTGCAGAAGCTTAATCGAATATGAGAAAGATCAATGAGAACACATATAACTGAGAATGAGAAATCAGTCACACCTAACACAAAAGAAATAACCCGGGGAAAACCTCAACCTAAATCCCCAATCTTTGTATTATCGTACAAGTGGAAATCCTGTTCAAGTTACAAAAAGAATCAGCTCTCAAGCTATCCTGCTCTCTCTGCAATTAAAGAATACTGCTCATAGATAGTCAAAAGCTCTCACAAACCTTCTCGTCTACCCTCCAAGCCTCCTATTTCCTTGCGTAGTTTCTCCTGGGGTCCAATGCTTCCACTTGTGTGAATTCCCACCTCACACTGCTCACTTGGCTCATAAATAACTGCACAAACCTGAAGGAGATAATTCCTTCTGCATGGATGAGTTTCCTTTATACGAAAAATCCTCCAACTGGTAGTACACTATCCCATCCTTTGATCTCAACTGGGTCTCTGACTGAACTGACATGCATGAGTTATTTATGAGAGAATATTCAGTTATCTGGAGAGCAACAGTTACATGCATGCAAGCATTAACTAATTGAAATCACAATTAATTCAACAAACTGTTTAAATTAATCTAACTGGACTTAACTCAGTTAACTGAGCTAACTAATTACAACTCATCCTTATCTCTTTAACTAATGGATAAATTCCTCAATCAATGGAGAAACTGTTGCATGTCCCCACATAGACTTCATGTTTGATTTTCTACAACTAATTAACTCAAGATGAATTAATTAATTATTTTACAAATAGATGCTAAGATCAAATTCGAATTTTACTTCTCAATTTTAGTTTAGGGACTAACTAAAATTGGAATCCATCCTGAAATGCTATTTTTATCACTTCCATTTTCAATCCTTGTTGCTATGTCCAACACTAGTACCCAAACTGCTATTTATAGCAATGCTATTTTTAGCATTTCTTGTTGCCATTTTAAACAAATAACACAAAACAATGCTTCCACATCCTCATCCCTTCTTGAGAGTGCATCTGCAACAACATTTGGCTTCCCGTTTTTGTGGATGACTTCAAAATCATAACCCAACATATTTGTGACCCATTTTTTCTTTTCTTCTAAATATAATCTTTGTTCTAAAAAGTATTTAACACTATCATGATCCAGTTTTACCTTGAAGTGTCTTCCCATTAGGTAAGGTCACCATTTCTTAAGTGTATGTAATATTGTCAACATTTCCTTCTCATCAATATCTTGCTTGAGATGTCTCCGTAAAAATTCCCAATCACCTACGTCAAAACTTATTTCACTGCGATGTTGATCTACCTCTTGTTTCATTCATTTTGCGCCAAAGTGGCATTATCCTTTAAAAGTTGGAAAACTTGTTGTTGATGCTTGATTTGATCCTTCACTGCTTGAACTTTTTTCGTCTTGATATGTCCTTCTATCTTGATAGTTTGAGTGGTAATTTCTTCCAATGCATTACAAGATATGGTTGGATTTATTTCTTGATGCTCAATGTGATATTTCACTTTTTGAACATTTTTCTTCTTGGTATGTCCTTCTATCTTGAGAGTTTGAGGAATGGTAATTTCTGCCAATGCATTACAAGATATGGTCAAATTCATTTCTTGATGCTCGATGTGATCTTTTTCTTCTTGAACATTTTTCTTCTTGATATGTCCTTCTATCTTGATAGTTTGAGGAGTGGTAATTCTGGCCAATGCATTACAAGATATGGCCGGATTCATTTCTTCTTTCTCGATGTGATCTTTCACTTCTTAAATCTTTTTCTTCTTGATATGTCTTTCTATATTGAGAGCTTGAGGAGTGGTAATTCTTGCCAATGCTTGACAAGATATGGTCGGATTCATTTCTTCTTCCTCTGGGGTTGGTTCCTGGTGTGTATCCTCTTCTTTGGATGTTTCTTGATCCTTTTCTTCCTCCTCTTCATAATCTATGTAAAATAATTTCTTCTCAGCACACTTATGACCTTTAGTGCATTTGTTATCACAATAGTAACAAAGCCCTTTTGCTCTTATTTTTGCCAATTGTTGTGGTGTCAACCTTGTAGGTTGTAGAAGGCTAGGAGAAACAACACTTCCATCTTTATAGTTATGAGGGGTAGACTTCCTTGTTGCCATAATTTTTCTTTCCACTTTTCTTGCCAACCCGACTGCCTTCTCCAATGAATCAGGTTCCCAAAGACAAAACTCATGTTGAATGTTAGCCATTAAAGTCCCTATGGAGACATCAATCCTCTGCTTCTCTAGAATAAAATTTTCCCTTATATTCAATTTTTTATAGTCCTCAATAGGCTCTTCCATTGAACACTTTTGTTTGAGATTTATCAATTGGCTAAAGAAGGTGTTTCTCTTTATTTCCTCATAATGTGCTATCATTTCCTCCGTGAAAATTGGCCACGTAACAAGTGGTTTACAACAACAAAGCCCTTTATACCATAAAAGTTGATCCAGTTCTAAATATGAAGATGCAATACATACCTTTTCTAATAGTGGTACGCCATGTAGATCAAAATATTTCTCCATCTGTAGTATCCAATTTTGTTGGGTTGTGTTATATTCTTTCCACAACTAGCCCACGTAGTTAACCGAGGGGTTAAAGGCGGGGCGGAGCCCCCCTTAGTTGCGCCGATTGTGTAGAGGGGGGTCAAAAGGGGTTTGAGGGGTACCCGTAACCCCACTTTATGGGGTCCAAGGCAGCGCCCCAGAAAATTTTGGTTTTGGACCCTATGTTAGGATGAGCGGACCCACCTATGGTTTTGTGCATGATTTTTGCACATGTTTTTGGACGCGATGGTTTTTGGTCCATGGTATTGGACACGATGGTTTTCGGTCCATGGTAATGGACGTGATGGTTTTCGGTCCATGGTATTGGATGCTTCGGCATGTATAAATATGTATTATAACATTGAAAGGAATATAATGAAAAATCAAGCTGGTAGTTTAGGTTTCAGGATCCAGGGGAAAATCTCTGTGTATATCTGTTTTATGTGTTATACTCTTACATTGTTTATTTTCTATGTTTTAGAATTCGTATGCAGGTAATTTTTGTACAAGGTTAAAACCTACATTTGGTATCAGAGCTGTTTTGGCTTCAAGGGGATGCCTTTGTTGCTGAGGGGTTGAACTCGGGCCTGTGGTAGACCTTGTTCAGTGGGAGATCTGCGAGATCGATTTTGTTGGTGAAAGAAGATGGCGAGCAGTGGAAAGATATAGATCAAGAAATTTAATGGTTAGAGTTTTGAGTTGTGGAAATTCAAGATGGAGGATCTGTTGGTGGATAAAGATCAGTAGATCACGGTAGATCCGGGTACTAAACCAATGGGAGTGTCCAATGAAGAATGGAAGAAGTTGGATCGGAAGGCAAAGAGCACAATATGATTGTGTGTCTCAGATTCAGTATTGCTGAGTGTATCAGGGGAAGCTACAGCGAAGGGTTTGTGGGACAAGTTAGGGACTTTGTACCAATCTAAGTCTTTGGTGAATAAACTATTCCTCCAGAAAAAGTTGTATAACCTGAGGATGAAAGATGGAGACTCGGTGAAGATGCAATAAATACCTTTTGTAACAGTGGTATGCCATGTAGATCAAAATATTTCTCCATCTGTAGTATCCAATTTACCGGATCCTTTCCATCAAACTTCCTCATCTCGCTTTTTCTTGATTTTAGGAGCTCGATCTTAAAATGACTGTAACTCTATAATTTCAAATATTTAAGTTCTAAAATTTTATCTTGTAATATCCCTCTAAGTCCTCTTTCTAGCTCCGCAAGTCTAATCACAATTGGATTCTCCAATGAAGAGTTATGTCAAATCTCCCACAATGACCTGAGTATATATTGGTTCAGTAGAGCGAACTTGTTTGACATTCCGCGGGTCACTGTTTCAACCTTAGGTTCTAAAAATTATACCCAAACAAACTACAGTTCGTCCTCTTTCTGTAAATTCTTACGAAAATTCAATTTAATGCTCAGAGCAAAAGTTATGACGATTTTCCCAAGGTGACCTATTTGGAATGTAATTCGGGGGTATGCAAAAACCCTAAAGTCCTCAGGTTATATCTCCGAAAATATAGCGAGACAGGATCTAAAATTTGGAGCTGCGATTCAGAACGATTTCTTCTCAAATTGGTTTTTTATTTGGCTTCTGAAACTTTGTAGAGAAATAGTTATAGTGAAAATTCCATGATTACCTGTTTTAGATGAAATTCTAGAGCTTGCAAAAACCCTAACTTCCTCATATCATATCTCTGAAAATATAGCTAGACAAAATTTGAAATTTGGACCGGAGGTTCAGCACGCTTTCATCTCAAATGGGTTTTTTTTGTTAGCTTCTAAAATGTCGCAAAAAACAAGCTATAATGAAAATTCCACGATGTCATGTTTGGAGCAGCGAAGCCCTAGAATCCAAAGCTCTGATACCAAATGTTATGAAACCATCTCACAAAAAGATAGAAAAGATAGATGAACACCTTAGAAATAAACCTCTTCGAGGGGGCAACCTCCTTTACATTACATAAATGAACAATTCTTCAATGATACGAATTACAAGACCTCCTTTCTATATATACGAGTCTAAGGGGTCATAATATAATCAGAGCCGACATAACAATAATAATCTAAGGGCACACTAATAACAATACTGGGCTTCTATGGGGCACAATAATAACAATATGGGGACTACATGGGCAGAACAATATAATAAGGGGGTTGTACTAATAACAATAAGGGGTTACACTAGTAGTATAGGGACCTAACAAAATGAGGCCAAGACACCCACTAACAATCTTGTGGTACTCCTTTTTTTCCTGCTAACCTGCTACTGAAGTAAGGCACAAATGGAAGCAAACTAATAAACAACCAATCCAATCTACACTACTTGCAATGAAAACACATCTAAAAGAAAATTAACAATGAAGCTATGAGACTAATATAAACATAAATATACAAGAAAGAGGAGCCTTGGTTGCTAGGGTTGGGCCCTAAACCAAGAGCTTGAGCCCTCTGAGTTAACTCAGTGCTGGCTCAAAGCAAAACTCATTCTTATTACCAAAACAGAGAATTACATCAATAAAACTTTCACAAGTCTGGAGCTCGAAAATAGCTTAGAGTTTTACAACAAAAATTCGAATCCTAATGAGGCTCTAGGCCTCTCTACTTATACAACTGAAGTCCCCAACGACTTCCTTAAAATCAGGGAGGCTCAGCTCCCGAACTTGAGATAAACTAGCTCTTTGTCTCTCACTTGCTCAGCTGCCTTCTAATCCTAATGTCTTATCTACTTGCACTCCGAGCTAGTGTGATGGATGGAGGAATATTCGAATGCGAGATAAGTAAATGAGGAGGATTTACCTCCTACAATCCCTCTCCCTTGTCCCATTTGAGTTTTGACCTTAGTATTTGCAAAAATTCCTTGATTTTTTCCTTCAATCCGACATTCAATGCATATTAGTCCACTAGGCATAATATCCAACTCTAACTCATCTCATAAACAAAATATAATAAAAAACATGTAATAAGTTTTGAGAAAAGTTGGTTTGACTAAGCTAGGAGATGAATTAAGGCCCATATAATTACCCAACGATCAGGCTCATCATCAGCCCCTACTGAAAGTGTTTCTCATCCTCTAAGTAACTCAATCAATATCCATATCCTTCATAGCTCTAGTGGCCTCCCTAACATCCCATGCCTCTGTTGTGGTTTCCTCTTCTTTTTCATAGAAGCCTGCTTTCCTTTCTACCTCCTCCCACTGCCTCTTTTCTTCTTCTTCCTTCCTTCCTTCTAGCATTCCTAAGAGTAGTGGTGGATTGATTTTCAAGCCAATCCAATTGACTTTCAGCCTTTGCATAGATTGCTTGTACGTGGGTGTCCTGTTTAGTGCTTATCTGAATCTTTGAGGAGAGTGGTACTCTCTTATCTTTAAGCTGTATGGCAATGTGTTCGGCTCCTTGGGAAAGCATGTATGCTATCGTCCCCTAACAACCTGAACATGTCCTCAAAATGTTAAATTTCTTGCTCTTGTGTAGCAAGATATCTAGGTGCAAGCTGAGGATCATTTGCAATCAAATTATGGGTACTGATGAGGGCCATGGGATCTGATTGTTCAACTTTGATCATAAGAGGTTCAGTTTTCTCTCTTGCCAATATCTTCTTCATCTCTGCAGCCCTTGATTCCTCATGGTTCATCCATGATGCCAAAGCCATCAACTGTAAATCTCCTAGCTTAGCATTAGGGTCCCATACATTCATGTCTGTTAAGGCCATGTTGTGCAAATAAAACTCAGACATCTTGGCCCTATCTTCTAGTGTGCTATGATCACAAAGATCAATGAACTTCCTGTAGTCCTGAAATGGAATGGTGCCTCTCTATGCTAGGGTCTTGATCTGGAACTACAACCACTATTCCTTGAGGTACAGGGCATAAGATTTAGCTGGCATCCTACACTGGATTGCTTCCAAAGAGAGACTGGCCATACATGCCAATTGATTCTCTCTTTCTTGCAGCTGTCCTCTCAACCATGCATTTTCTATTTCTAGTTGATTTTTCATTATGGCCTCTCTATCTCTCAAGCTACTTAGCTCTCTGCCCATCTCCTTGAGCTTCTCCTCCATGTTCCCAATGTCTTCCATCCCCTTGGATTTGGCGATCTGCATCCATCAGTGAGTTCTGGCTCTCTCCTTCTCAAGCTCAAAGAACAGTGGAATAGCAATTTTTTGAGTTATGACACTGCCTCCTTCAATAAACATGTAGTAGGAGTCAAGGTTAGGTTGGGGGCTAGGTTCTTTTGACGCTCGGTCCTCTTCTTTAGTTCCTTTTTGTTGGCCTACCTCCTTTTCCAGTTTTTGTGTCTCCTATAGGTTTAGCAGAGTATCCTGTAGGACTGCTTATACTTCCTGTAGATTCTATTGTGTATCCTGTAGGATTTCTTTTCCCTTGGAGGAGGTTGATCTAGTCATAGGCATTCTCACATAGGTGATAAGAGACTTAGGGGAAGGCATTTTCTCCTTTTGTTTAGGTGAGTCTTCAATCACAATGGGAATTTTGGTTGGTGTTTGGGGTTTCCCTTGCCTTATTCTTGTGCATTTCCTTGTCCTGAAATAAAAGGGGGCTTGCCTCTGTCTTTTACCTTTTTGCTTGATGTGGGTGCTAAGAGAAGTGAGGGTAGCTACTACCTCTCTCTCAGTGGGTTCTGGAGACACCCTAGGTGACTCCTCCTTGTTTTATGCCCCCTCTTTTCCATTGCTTTCTTCACCTATGTCTTTCCTTTCTTCTTCCTCTTGTAGATCCTCATCATCTTTATCAGTTTCCTCCTTAACATCCTCCTCTATTTCTTCATCATCCTCCTTCTCTTTCTCCTCTTCTTCTTCATCTTCCTCATTTTCTTCTGTTTCATATTCTTCTTCATCCATCTCATCTTCATCTCCTTCTATTTCTTCTTCTTCCTGCTCTACTTCTTCTTCCTCTGCTTCAGTCTCTTCCTCTTCCTCTTCATTGACAGTAGGACTAACATCATATGTGAGAGCTTTGATGTCTTCCTCTGCCTGCATGTCTCTAAAAACTAACCATTGTATTAGAATTATGAGGTTTTGGAGGGCATCTTCTATAAGGATTCTAATTAACCCATGGTGAGCTAACTGTTGGGAATTTCCCTCTTGCACTTTGATGCTTGAGTCTATTAGTGATTGCAGCAGGAAGTATGGTATGCTGAGCCTGTGGTGAGGGGGTGTTTCTGCTCCAAATATCAATTCTTCAAGAAGCCTAAAATGATAGCCATAGACCACACTATACCTACCCTCACATGAAATGTATTTGATCAGTTGGTAGCTTACCTCATTCCATGGATATGGCAGACTTGCTCTCCTTACTCCATTTTTTTCCTCAGTGGGTTCCTCACCTTCTAAAAAGAATTTCCTTTTGGCAACCTAGCTATCTCCTTTGTCTTCCTTCCTCCATGGTACTCCTAGGGGAAGTGTGGTAACTCTGCTGATGAGTTCAGGGGTGAGTTCTATGGAGAGGCCTCTTACCACAACAGTGGCATGGACTCTAGTGAGTGGAATGAGGGAGAGAGAAAAATCTCGGCCACCTCATCATCATACCCCCTTAATTTTTTGAAAAACCCTATCCAATGATGCCTTGTGTATATTTCTAGTACCTGAGGGTGTTGTTGGATTCTCACAATGTTAGTGGGCTCCCTCTTATTAAACCCTCCTATCATCTTGGTTGGTAAGTTTTGAGGAGATGAGATCGTTGATACAATTTTCAAATGCAGAAGTAAAAAACTCAGATGACTGTGTGGACAATTCTCTTGCACAGTTGCCAAATTCACTAAAACTAGAGGATCGTTTGATCAATTTACTTGGAAAGAGGAATGTAATTATAGAGCCTACCTCTTCATAATGTTTGTTGTGGTCAACCCCCGAGTTTTCCCCTCTGAAACTCCTCTCGGCCTATCCTGTAGACTGTCTCTGTGTATCCTGTAGGAATCCTGTGTGCAATCCTGTAGGATTTTCGATGCAGAAAAAAGATGGTGTATTCCTTGCTGTATGTTGCCTGGGTATGAGAGTGACTTGTGAGAGCGAGCCTCGAGGAAGTGAATGCATGAATGCATGGGGACGACGATTATTTCCTCTTATGGTCATTTGGGTTGAGGTGGTGTGTTGGCAACCGAGGTATGATTTCCATTTTTGGACCATTGGTCCCCACTACCACCTCATCATTCCCCACTTCCTTGTAATCAACTCCCACTTCATGCTTCCGTAGCCTTAACTGCTTTTGTCCTTCTCCTTTTTGTTTTTGAGTTGACTGCTGCCACGTGTGAGAGGACAAATTGTTTTGTCTTTGTTGACTAATTGAAGGTGGCCAAGTTAACTGGCCACCTTTCACTTATAAACCAACTTACTCGTAACCTTTACATATTTTGACTACATTATGCACATGAGAGAGTGAGCAGGATACTTACCTGTGGTGCTTAATACCTTGCTGCAGTGGTTGAAGACTGAAGGTGCTTGCTGTGTGTATTGGTTGCATGCTATTATTCTTCCCTTTTTTGTTATTCTCTAATGATTTTTTTGTGGTGCAGGTACCTGGTGTTGAAGATGATGGTGTTGCTGCTGCTTTGGAGTCCCTTCTACTCTTGGATCATCATGCTGGAAGCTTGCTTTTCTTATGATTTGTATTCTGTGGGATAGGCTGCTACATGATTTCCTATAGGATGTCCTGTAGATGCTTCTCCCTCAAAACTCTTAATCATACCTTCTGCTAGGATTTTGAGGATGGTAACATGGATAGAGAGGGACACTAGGAGTGTGGAGCATGAGGAATACTTAGGTGATGCTCCCTATTGTTCTTTGTTTCCTTCTTTTTTGAAGACGGTGATTTTTTTTTTGAAACTGATATATTTTTTTAAGGGTGAATGTAGGGGTGATGAAGGTGGACATAGGTATGGTCGTGGAATGATGCTGTAGGGGTGATATTTCATTGACATAGTAGGTCATTTTTTCCTTTAGGGTCGCTTCGTGTAGGATTACTGAGTCACTGTGATTCCTACAAGATCATCTTGTAGAAAACACAGTCCCCTCGTAAACTGAAGGAAAGGAGTGAAAAAAATGAGAGAATGGTAGAGTGATGAATGAAAATGAGTGGAAAAATAAAATGTTAGTGAAATAGGTCTCTTGGTGATCCTCCTTTTCTCTCTGATCGTCCTTCTTGCTGGCCTGCAAAATAGAAATTTTCATGATTTTTTTTTTTTTTTAAACAACTAGGCTGCCTCTGAGAGGTTTTCATCCTAGATATTTTTCCTCGGCGTCTCAAGAGAGGTTTTCACCCAGGATATTTTTATTCTCATTTTTTTCTCTCTCTTTTTATATTGACACCATTGGGCCGCCCCAAGAGGTTTTCAACCCGTTAGTGGGACTTAGGTGCCTCATGGAGGTTTCAGTTGAGTCCTTTTTTTTTTTTGGCAGTGATTTGATGAGGTAGGAGCTGAAACTTGCTCCACTACCATCACTATTTTATTGATATCATCAATGAATTCTTGTTTTGACAATGGTCTCTTATAAATTTTTAGTCGGTGTCCATTAACAAGTAAAGGAATGGCCTCTTCATCTATGGTTCTGATATGTACTGAACCATTATCATGGCATATTTCTACAACATAAGGTCCTAGCCATCTTGTCCTTAACTTGCCCTTGAATTATTTATACCTAGAATCATATAACAAAGCCCAATCACCTTCTTGAAATTGCTTTTCCTTGATGTTCTTATCATGCCAGATCTTCCTCTGAAGTTGAATTACCTCTATATGTAGGAGGGCCTGCATTCTGAACTCATCCAAATCATTCAACTAGAACAATCTACCTTTTTGTGCATTGCTAAGATCTAGATCTAGTTGGGTTACCATCCTTAATGTGTTATACTCAAATTCAATGGACAACAAGGCCTTTTTCCCATAGACCAGCTCATAGGGTGTGAATCTAGTGGTGGTCTTCCAGGTGGTATTATAGGCCCAGGTGGCCTCAACTAGTCTATTTGTCCAATCCTTCCTACTGTTGCTTACCACTTTGGTCAAGATGCCCAAAGGGTTGCTGGCTAAGCAAGTCTTGAATCATGATGGAGGTAAATTGGCTTCCTTGGTCTATGACCATCTCTTTAGGGTACCCAAATTTGTAAAATACATTCTCCATTAGGAACTCAGCTACCTTCTCTTCTATTGCTGCCTTAATTGCCTTAGTTTCAACCCACTAGTCAAATAGTCAGTGCACACAATGATGTACTGCTTTTGTTTGGAAGGAGGGTCAATAGGTCCAATGAAGTCCATGCCCCACTTGTAAAATGGCTCAAAAGTCACCTTAGGCTACAGAGGCATTTCATCTCTTGGAGTATGCCTTCCCATCCTTTGGCACCGATCACACTGGGTAGTATATCTTTTCACATCCTGATGAAGAGTGGCCAATAATAGCCTACTTGTAACACTTTGAATGTTGTCCTCTTTGCTGCAAAGTGACCTCTACAAGGCCCATCATGACAGGTCAGAAGGATGTCAAAGACTTCCTCCTCCCTGAAATACCTTCTCAAGATTTGATCTGGGCCAAGTTTGAAGAGATTTCCCCCAATCCAAGTGAAGGGGGCTCTCTTCCTCACTATCTTTCTCTTCTCTTTGGAGGATAAGTTTGGTGGGAATTGTGCAGATACCAAATAGTTTTCTATATCAGCAAACCATGGAGAGAGAACTGAAATAGCAAATAAGTGCTCATCCAGTAACTGGTCATCAACCATTCCTTCTTCACCTGCAGGAAAATTTAATCTGGACAAATGTTTGCAACGACATTTTCCTTACCAGGCTTATCAACAATAGTTAGATCAAACTATTGTAATAAAAGTAACCATCTTATAATTCGAGCATTCACATCTGGTTTATTCATTAAATATTTGATTGCAACATGGTCAATATGCACAAATGTTTGATAGCCTGTAATATAATGCCTAAATTTTTTCAATGAATGCACAATAGCCAGGAGTTCCTTTTCGGTCACTATGTAATTTAGTTCAGCCTTTGATAGTTTCTTACTGACAAAGTAGATAACATAAGGCAATTTTTCATCTATATGACCTAGGGCTACTCCTATGGCTTTGTGTGAGGCATCAGCATGAATATGAAAGGGAAGGGCCCAATTTGGGCCTTGGAGAATCGATGTAGTGGTTAACTTGTCCTTTAGGGTGTCTAAGGCCTCTTGATAGCTTTTTGACCATATAAACTCAGAGTCCTTGGCCAACAAACCAAATAAAGGAGAGGCCAACTTGCTGAAGTCCTTTATGAACCTTCGGTAGTATCCAGCTAACCCTAGGAAACTTCTAACGTCTCTCTACCTTTGAGGAGGCGAGACCCTTTGGATGATAGCTATTTTGTTTGGGTCCACCTGCAGTCCTTGCTGAGATATTGAATGACCTAGCACAGTCCCTACAGTCATCAAGAATTCACATTTTTCGGGACTGAGAGACAAGTTCATTTCAATGCATTTATGCAGTACTTTGCCTAGGTTGGACATAGCCTCTTGAAAATCATAGCCATAAGGTGTAAAATCATCCATATAAATTTCCATTGCATCATGGACTAACTCGGCGAAAATACTCAGGACTTCTCTCTGGAAAGTGGCAGGAGCATTGCATAGGCCAAAAGGAAGGACCCTATAGGCAAAAGTACCCCAAGGACAAGTGAAGGTGGTTTTATCCTGGTCTTCCGGGCTGATCTGGATTTGGTTGTACCCACTGAATCCATCTAGGAAAGAGAAAAACTTTTTCCCTGCCAGGCCATATAGCACTTGGTCAATGAAGGGTAGAGGGAAATGGTCCTTTGTGGCTTTGTTCAACTCCCTATAATCGACACAAATCCTCCACTTACCATTTTTCTTTGGAACTAACACCAAAGGAGAGACCCACTCACTGTCGAAGATAGGGTAAATGAATCCTGCATCTAGCAGTTTTTGCAGTTCTTCTTTGACTATATCTTTAAGAGTTGGATTCATCCTCCTTTGGGGCTGTCAGACTAGCTTGCAACCCTCTTTGATGTATATGTGGTGAGTACACACTGAGGGGTGTACTCCCTTCATTTCTTTGTAACTCCAAGCGAAGGCATCTAGATGTTCCTTTAGCATGTTGCATAACTTCTCTTCTTGGAGAGTAGAAAGAGATGGATTGATTTTCAAGGTTCTCTCAGGGCTAAATTCTATGGTTTTGACACAGAGGGGGTTGGAATTGGCCAAGAATAGGTCAATTGGATGATTGTTCTAGGTTTCCTTTACTACATCTTCTAAGGGAAATGTACTGGGAGTTGGACTTTGGAGTAGGTGTTCAATCAAATCATCTTCATCCTGTTGTCCTCCTCCCATGGTTGTTTCTAAAGTATAAAGTTGGGCGGAATAAACTTCATCTTCTTCCTCCTCCTCCAACCATAAAGGTAAATCATGCTCTAGAGATGGCTGAGCAGGAGGGTATAGGACTAATTGCTTGGACATATGCCCATTCTTGATGGTCATATTCCCAGCTCTGCAACTAATGTAAGCATCAACAATGGCCAAATAGGGTCTCCCAAGGATGAGAGGGTAACCAATAAGCTTAGCCTTAGGCTGGAGAACTAGGAAATCTGCAGGGTACTCCCAAGAGTCAATGGAGACCATCACATCCTCCACAATCCCCTCAGGGGTTATTGTGGAGCAGCCTGCAAGTTGCAGAACTGTTGTGGTCTTCCTTGGTCATCCTTGGTCATCACATTAATGGCAGCCCCAAGATCGATCAAAGTGTGTGGGACAATGGTGCCATTGATGTGCACATCTACTACAGGGCTTCTAGGGTCCAAATACTTTGGACAAATTACCTGCCCCAGCATTAAGTTGGACAACTATCCAATAACATTAATGGTATGGGCATCCCTTCTTCGCCTCCCTGGATGATTGAAGCACTTCTCCTTAATCAATTTATTGTAAATAGGAACATCTTTTATTTCTTGGAGAAGTGGAATTTTTACACATAGATTTTTCAATTCTCCCAGAAGTTCAGTCTCTTCTAGGGTAGGTTGGAGTGGTTAGGTTAATCTCTTAGGAAAGGGTGGATTCACTTTAAGAATTCTTTCCTCTAATTCTTCCTCAAACTCCCTAGGTGGAGGTGGAGGTTGGTTATCTGGGAGGACTCTCCCAGATCTTGAGCTAATCTCTTGGATTTCCACAGCATAAGCTGGATATGATGTCTCTCCACTGTATACTTGTTGAGCCTGTCTGTTGTTCGGGTTCGTATTTGGCTGGGCAGGCATCTGGGGTTGATTGGGTGGAGCAGAGTGAAGCAGTTGTGGTTGGGCAGGTGGTGGAGGTAATAAAGCTAGAGCATTGTTTTCCTGGGGCCTCCACCCCTCAGCGGTGCATTCCATTGAGGTTGTGGCAGAACATATGGTTGAAATGACTGGCTGGCTGGCTGGGAGTGATACTGAGATGAAAAGGACCAAGGAGGGCATGTATACCAAGAAGGATGAGCAGGGGGTCCCCAAGAAGGTATGTTTGTGGTTTGGTTGGGGTTGTTATATGCATGGGATGACCCTTGCATGCCCTGTTGGTATGGTCTAGGCCCATGAGGTCTCCTTTGGTTTATGTAGTAGAGCTACTCAGTGACCCCTTCAGCTCCTTGATATACAACTTTGAGTCCAAGAAAATAAGGGCACTTGTCTTTGGAGTGGTTTTCTACATAGACTAAGCAAAATTCAATAGAATTCAATGGACATTCATTCCTAGGATGCCTCCTGGTGCATCTAGGACAAAAAATACCAAGGTTCTCTCTGCTTCCTCCTGCTTTCTGTTAATGTGCATAGCGTCCATTTGCAAGGCAAGGGTTTGCAACATCTCGATTTTGAAATCTTCTAGCATGTTTCCAATTTCACCCTTGATGGATGAGTTGGAAGAGGATGTATTGACCATAGGTTGAGGACCCCTACCCTTTTTCCTAGCTACCCTAGAATGGTTTCGAAACACAGTCTTGATATCCTCATAGAGTAATTGGTAGATATATCCTCCTGCTAATAAGTGTAGGGTATCCAGAAGATATTCCCTTACTCCCCTAAGCAGGACCAGCTTTAGTGACTCAGGGTCAAGTGTGCACTTGGCCCTTTTGTAACTAAGATGGAATCTTTCTTCGTAATCCTCTAGGGATTCATCATTACCCATGGTCATCCTAGAAATTTCCTCTTTAGTATCCTTTGAATGGCAGTAGTCTCGATACTTGTTGTTAAAGGCTTGCTGCATCTGAGCCCAAGTTGTGATGTTATCCCCAGGTAAACCCATGAACCAGCACAACACTGCATCCTTGAGGGTAGATGGAAATAGTTTTAACTTCTGCTCATCATCTGTATAGCCATAGGTTCGGCGTATAACAAAAACTCAAATAGGAGAGTGTCGAGGTCTTTTGTGGTCAAGCCATGGAAATGAGGTAGGGTAGAGGGGCTTATATTTTTCATCTTAGTGTCCCCATTGGTTTCCCTGATGGGGAAGACAACCTCAACCCTCTCTCTCTATTCCCTTTGTCATTTCTGTTTTCAGCCATTGGTTCAGTAGGAATGGGTTCTTCTTCTTCTTCTTCCTCTGTAGGTTCTTCAAATATGTCAGGTTTCTCACCTAAGGGTTCCTCTAGTTCACAGCCGTTGAAGAAGAGGGAAGGTTGGCTGTTTGATGCAGTGGGGGTATTTGGCAAAAATTTCGCTAAGTTATCCCTATTCCTACGAGGCATGAAAGGAAATGTTTTTGGGTTGGTTTTGTGTTTTTTTTCAAACCTGGAAAGTACTTTGCAGAATTGAAATTGTTGATTAAATGAAAACTACTGACTGAGTGAAAAACTACTTGCTGAATTGAAATCTTGCTTGGAAAAATGGAAAGGAAAGCAAAAAATGTAGAATGAAAAAGGAAACAACTAAATTACTTTTGCAGAAATAAACTAATGGCAAAATATTAGAGACAAGAAATATAAGAAAGAAGCAGTATTCACATATTACTCAAACACCTCCTCGAAAACAGCGCCAAAAAGTGATGAGCACTAGTATTGCAGCAAGAATGCTGCAACTCCTGGGCTACTAGCTTTACTTTATCAACCTAGGGTTCGTACAAACTTGGAGGTGACAGTGTTGTATACACAAGTAACAGTGATGGTTCTACCTTTTGTCACGATTCAGCTGGCGAGAGACCACTGGGGTTTTCAAGCCAGACTTCTATGGAGTCAAAATAAGCTTGGTTTCTTGATGGAAGAAAGGGAAATCTACTCTAAGGGAGAGCTACTCTACTGCAATAATGGAAAAGACCAAAATTCAATGCTAAATCACACCATTTCCTAATTAACTGCCAAGAAACTATGCTTTGAAATAATGTTAAATTATCATGAACAAAATGCTACTATCTAAGCATGGAAGTAAGAAGCATCAAACATCACTAATGTGCAAGTAAAGGGACTGAAATAAATCTGTTTTTGTCTTTTCATGCAAAATCAAGTATGAAAACTAATTTCTTTTGGTGATGTGGCAGGTGAATTAAGGATGTTGGAGGGTGGATGGAAGGGTTAGGAGATGATTTGATGGTGTGGGAGACTCTTGGGAGGCTTTTGGTGAATTCCTATAGGTTTTCCCTCAATTCGGCCTCAAAATAGGCCATTTCAGGAAAACCTACAAGATGTACTAGAAACGTACAAGATTCCCTGTAAACCTACAGGATATAGCTGAGAGAAAAATGGAAGGTGTTGGAGGTGATGGAAGGCTTAGGGAAGGTGTATTATGGGTGGAATGAAGTGAGGAAAGGTCTAGGATCACTCAGAAATCAAAAGCAAAGAGAGAAGATGGTTGGATTCGCTCAATGTGCTTGGAAGAATTTCTATGAAAAATGATGAAAACTAGTGAAGGTGATGGTGAAAATAATGAATGACTATGGTGGATGGAGTGGAAGGTGGTTGCTAGCTATGAAGTATTTGTCTCCTCCTGAAGCACCTGCTCTGCATAAAACATGTATAATCCCCCCCAAAGCTATGCAAACAAGAAGCATTCTCATATGCTAGAAAAACAAAATTAATGAACTAACTGCCTACTTTATGCATGAGGAAAGTTGCTGAAAGGAATGAAAGCATGGATGAGATCTACCACAAGAGTAAAGATAGAAAAGATGGAAATGAAATCCAACTTTGCAAAACTAATCAAACGCTAACTTAAATACAGTAACCTCTAAAACTTATGCAAGAAATAGAAATCTGTGTCTTTGGGGCTTCATAAGGGTTCCTTCCTCAAATCATGATCCCAAAGGGAGGAAATGAGGCCAAGAAATCCACTGACAACCTTGTGGTACTCTTTTTTTTCCTGCTAACCTGCTATTGAAGTAAGGCACAAAAGGAAGCAAACTAATAAACTACCAATCCAATCTACACTACTTGCAATGAAAACACGTCTAAAAGAAAATTAACAATGAAGCTATGAGACTAATATAAACATACAGATACAAGAAATAGGAGCCTTGGCTATTATGGTTGTGCCCTAACCCAATAGCTTGAGCCCTTTGAGTTAACTCATTGTTGGCTCAAAACAAAACTCATTCTTATTACCAAAACATAAAATTACATCAATAAAACTTTCACAAGTCTGGAGCTCGAAAATAGCTTAGAGTTTTACAACAAAAATTCGAATCCTAATGAGGCTCTAGGCCTCTCTACTTATACAACTGAAGTCCCCAATGACTTCCTTAAAATTAGGGAGGCTCGACTCCCGAACTCAAGATAAACTAGCTCTTTGTCTCTCACTTTCTTGGCTGCCTTCTAATCCTCATGGCTTGGCTGCTTGCACTCCAAGCTGGTGTGATGGATGGAGGAATATTCGAATGGGGGATAAGTAAATGAGGAGGATTTACCTCCTAAAATCCATCTCCCTTGTGCCATTCGAGTTTTAACCTTAGTATTTGCAAAAATTCTTTGATTTTCTCCTTCAATCCTGCATTCAATGCATATTAGTCCACTAGGCATAATATCCAACTCTAACTCATCTCATAAAAAAAATATAATAAAAAAATGTAATAAGTTGTGAGAAAAGTTGGTTTGACTAAGCTAGGAGGTGAATTAAGGCCCAAATAGTTACCCAATGATGAGGCTCATCATGTAGCAGGGTCCATCGAAAGTATGCAACATGGGTACTCCTTGGATGAGGAATTAAATTTTTCATCCAATGAGTGCTCCCGCTCAAAATTTGAGTAAAACATTCGGGAGATAAGTTGAAAATACGAGTTGAAAAAGTAGGTTTATTATTTTTTATTTTTCAGTATTTTTACTTTTTTACTCCAAAAATGGTGAATCATCCCCCATGGTTGATATCATCATCTTGAATCCTATTGGTTCCTATAAAGTTTATTTTGGTTGTACATTTTTCTTAGGAGGCCCATTTTAGACCTCAAGATTCCCCTAATGGGACACCGAAACGACCATTTCTTGCTGCCATGTGTCACACTGAAATTATTCCACATCGGAAACCTAGCTAGATAAAATTCACATATCATCCATATCCTACATGGCATATACCATCTCAACTTAAGTTAGAGGACCCACTGAGTCCCGAAAAAAAGTCAAAGCAGTACTTCTCGTTTAAAGAGGGAAATGGTTTTCTATTGCACCCTCTGTCAAAAGCGACAACACACCCACATTTGGAAGAAGTCATTGACACACCTCCACATCATGATAGAAAACTCAATAGTAAGTGACAAATATTTTTCTTGTTCGGTGCTTTCTGTCAACCTTGTCAACTCCCACTAGAGCTTCATGCCAACCTTGACACGGTGCGACGTAAAATTTCTCATGTAATGAGAAATTTTCCTATCCCATGCTCTCGTTAACTCCAAGTCTTTTGTTTCTTCAAGTCTGCTCCAAAAAAGGTATTTTTGACTCTCGATGTGGTGTGTTGTTAGTACTAATCATCATCATTAGGTGACTAATCACAAAATTAACATTAATCATGTAGGTGAAATTTAATACTCCACCATTATAAATTTTTGGTTTCCTTTTATAATTTCATCAAGGCTCATCTAGCCCATGAGCACACCTAATCTGATAAAATCATAGGCTTGAAGTCTCAAGGAATTCAATGAACTTGCATTACCAGTCTTGGCACATGGGTTGAAAAATTTCAATATTGGAACTGTTGACAATGTTGGAAATTTGTCAACCAAGGGAGTCTCCTTGATGTGAAGTAACAATTAGCCTCACACTGTTTGAATTAGTGTCTCCAACCAGAAATGCGACTGTTCTCCATTGTCCTTAGGTATTTTCCTTGACTGCCATTTTTAACATAAGAGGTTATACAACCATTCTTTGAAACAAGTTGACACTATGAGGCATACAATTGCAATGTATATTAGGTACTTTCATGGCAAGGAGGAAGAGATTGAGACTATAGAAGAAAAGTAATATTCCTATCCTAAAAGAGACACACAAGAGCATATGAGGATCATTAATTAACCTACCAAGTATTTCACAAGACAACAACAATCATAAAACAAAATACAACACACCTTCAACATGAGAAGTACACAATCCACCGAAATAGTTCAATTTCGTTAGTACATGTGAAAAAAACATATAACGCAAACATCTAAAGAATAGTCTTATGAAATTCCTTATATATGCATGAAAATGTGTTAGCTCATAGAGCTTCATATATTAATTGGAAGTGCAAAGATATGCAAGTACAATGCTACCACACTAACCCCAATAGTGGAACATTAAGTCACCACTTTCTCCTCCAAAGGAATATATTCTCTCCTATGTCATTGCTAGAGAAGACAAGGTGGGGAGTTCAAGTCTGAAAAGTCCTTTTCTTGAGTTATGAGGGTGTATTTATAACAAATGAGGTGGCTCTCCACCTCCCATGCGACTCTTGACCTCCCTCATGACTCTAGAGCTTCTATAATGAATTTTCGAATTCTTACATGACCTTTGAGTTTCTATATGACTTTAGAACTCAATATTGACTCTTCATATTCCATGTGGATCCCTTGGTCTTCCACATTTTTCCATTTTATCATTTTTGGAAATTAAACAATTACATTCCAGAAATGATGTGGCAAGATACCATGAGACATGTGAATCTTGAGATGCCTCTAGACAATGATGACATGGAACTTCATGAAGATGTGGCATTTCCAAGCTGCTTTTTTGTCAGCTTTCTTTGCATCTCCATGATGGATTTTGCATGTGTTTCACCTTCATCCTCGAAGGGGTTGATTGATATGGAGTCTTCATGTGGTCTAGATCTTTGATCTTATGTGGTAAGCTAGTGTTCCTTCATCTTCTCACTTGATAACCTTTTCATGGTTTAATCTTCACAAGTGTATTTTAGCATAGTCTCCTTCTCCTCCTCTTTGAGCATCATCCTATCATGTCAATATATAGTACCTACAATTGAAATCCACTCATGACAAGACAACATGAGTTCAAAAATATTCTAGTATAACTTGCTTCCTCAAAACCATTGGTTGACCTGGAACTGGGTACTGGAACGGGAGGAAAGGCTCAGGGATTGTGAAACACGTAGTTCCAAAGAGAAAGAGTATGAGACTAAAGCTTGAGACTGCACAATGCATAGTTATGGAGGCAGGGGCAAGATGACTGAGAAGTTGAGGAGCTCAGTGAGGTAGCCTTAAGCCTTGAAGTTTCCCAATGTGCAGTATAGGAGAGAGATATTTTTAGGGATTACATAATTTCATAGCTCAAGGAGGCAGGGAGACAACTTGAGGCTTTCCATTGTGCAATGCACGAAAGGAGACTGACTAGAAGGGTAAACTGCACAATTCTGGAGGTCATGAGCACAAGGTTGAGCACTGAGATTGGGTAATGCATAGTTCTTAAAGGCATGAACTATGCATTTTTTAGTTCAAAGTGTAGAAAATTTGTGATAGGTTAACTCGATAATGCAATATAAATCAAAGCACAATACTATAACCTACTTCTACTATCAATTTAAGGAAGCTTAAAGATCGAGCTGAACAATATAACCAGAAGGAGATGAATCAATGGCATAATACACATGAAAATACTTTGGGGAAAGTCTCAGATAAAAACCCCGCACTATTGTATTATCATACATGGTGGAAATACATAGGAATTATACAAAGCCTTAGCTCTCACAGTTAGTCAACCCTCAATACAATCCTCACAGATGTTCATAGGCAATCTTGGCTTCTCTCCAATATTCCTCTCTACCCTCCAAGCTCCTATTTCCTTGCGTTGTTCCTTGTGGATGATTAGCCTCTTACCAAGTGGAAAAACAAGCCTTTAAAACTGCGCAATCCTCAAGTATGAATCCTTGACTGCATGCATGAGTTTTCTCCATGAGAAAACACATGCAACTAATAGTACACTATCCTTGAACATTAATCTCCACTGGATCTTTCTCAAAATAGACCTGCATGAGTTTCTGATGAGGGAATCTTCAGTTAAATGGAGTAGCACTAGTTGAGTGCATTAATGCATCAACTAACTGTTAACTCACTATTAGTTCCTCAAACAGTTTGGAACTAATTTAACTGGACTTAACTCAGTAAACTGAGTTAACGAATTACAACTCAAATATAACTCAATCTTATCTCCTTATTTTAAGGGATAACTCTTGCATGACTTCATAAAGACTTCTAACTTGAATTTCTCCAACTAATTAATTAAAAATAAATTAATTAATTAATTCCAAGTAGTTGTTAAGATTAAATTCGATTTTAATTCACAATTTAATTGAAGGACAAATTAAATTGGAATATTCTTGTTGCCATATTTCAACACTCCCTCTCAATAAGAAATGGATTATCTGCCACCCCGATCATGTCTCTATGGAACTTGAATTTACACTTTGACAATGCCTTTGCCAAAATGTCAGCATCTTTCTCCTCTATCGAAATATATTGCAGCAACATGATCCTCCTTGCTACATAGTCTCTGAGATGATGATATCGGAAATCGATGTGCTTGGAACTATCATGAAATACTAGATTCTCAGAGAGTTTGATACAACTCTGATTATCACAATAGATCACAGTTGGATCCATCCTCTTATCAAACAAACCAACTAGGATTTTCCACATCTAAATGGCCTCACATGCTGCCTAACTTGCAGCAATGTATTCTACCTCTGCCGAGATGAGTGCAACTGACCTCTGTTTCCTGTTGTACCAAGGAACTACCGCTGACCAAAGGTTGAAAATCCCTCTTGTTGTGCTCTTCTAATCTGATGGACTCCCTGCCCAATTTGCATCAGTGAAGCCCTGTAGCTTCACTCCCTCTGTCCGTCTATACCATAATCCATATTGAGATGTGCCTCTAAGGTATCTCAATACATGCTTTGTCGCCTTCCAAAACATCTTGGTAGGATGAACCATCGCTTAACTCAGCTGGTTCGCCACATAGCACAAATCTAGTCGTTTGTTCATTAAGTACATTAGTGAACCCACAAGCTGCCTGTACACAGTAGCCTCTATCACTTCTCTTGAAGTAGCAACCTCCTTCCTCCAGTTACCTACTAGAGGAGTCTACATGGGCTTGCACTTCTCCATGTGGAATCTCCTGAGTATCTCGTTGGCATACTTGCCCTGAGACACAAACAACTCCCCATCCTTCTGCCACACTTCCATGCCAAGGAAGTAATGCATGAGACCCATGTCTTTCATCTTGAATTCTCTTGCAAGGTCCTCCTTGCAAGACACGATCAACTGATCATCACCAATCAATATGAGATCATCAACATAAAGTACGATTATCAACAGCTTACCTTTCACCACGATGTGGTACAGGTTCGCATCCTCTTCACTATTTGTGAAGCCCAACCTAGTGAAGTAGTTGTCTATACCAGTGTACCAAGCAGGAGGTACTTGCTTCAGCCTGTACAACGCTCTCTTGAGTCGGCACACATGCGACTCATGATCGAAGGTCTCAAAACCTTCCGGCTGCTCTATGTACACCTCTTCCTCAATCTGGCCATTGAGGAATGCAGTCTTCACATCCATCTGATGGATTTTCCATTTGTGTTGATAGTACCAACATAGATCTGATAGATGAGTACCTTGTGACAGGAGCAAAAGTCTCATCATAGTCAATCCCTTGACTTGTGAAAAGCCACGGGCAACAAATCTTACCTTATGCTTCTCCACACTACCATCAACAACTTTATTTACCTTTTAAAGCCAACGGGAACTCATAATTGACTTGTTCTCTGATCTCAGAACCATGTCCCAAACACTATTACGAACTATGGAGTCATACTCCTCCACCATAGCATCAACCCAAATCGGCTGCTACACTGCTTCCTCAAAGGAAGATGGCTCAGTCTCAACACACTCCCCAGAAAGGGCCATGTATCTAGTGCACTTCTCAGGTGCCCTCCTCTGCCTGCACTAAGAAGATGGTGCTCCCACATTCTCTCTCGCATCCTCAAACAATATATCAGCTTCACTTGTGTGTTTTCTTCCATCTCTGGAAGACTCTACTTGAGTGGATGTCTCCACTCTTGGAACCTCTACATGCGGCTGCTCTGCATCAGTCTGAGACTCCTCCTCCTTAGGAACCAACAGTTCCTCCACAACCTGTAGTTGGAGCTCCCTCTAAATGGAAAATCGCATGGCCTTCTGCTCATGAAACTTGAGATCTCTGTGAACCACTATCCTCCGACTGGTAGGAAAGTACACCCGATAGTTGTGAGGTGTATCAGTGTACCCCACAAATATCCCCAACTCTGTTGTTGACTCAAGCTTCTTCCGTGCATCCTTTGTCACATGGACATATACCGATGAGCCAAAGATCCTGAAGTGACCCACATCTAGTCTCTTACCAGAGAAATATTCCTCTGGTGTCTTCATCCCAAGTATTCGATGCGAGCTTCTATTCTGCAAATAGACCACTGTGTTACATGCCTCATCCCATAAGTGAAGTGGTAGGCTTTGGTCATGCAACATTGCCCGTGCTACCCCTATGATAGTTCTGTTCTTCCTCTCGGCCACCCCATTTTTCTGTGGGTTATCAGGTGTCGTCAACTCTCGTTTAATTCCTTCCACTGCACTAAAGTCCTTAAACTCTTGAGAGACATATTCTCTTCCATTGTCGCTTCTCAAGGCCTTGATCTTCTTCCCTGACTCTTTCTCGACCAAAGCTTTGAACTCACAAAACTTTGTGAAAGTTTGGTCCTTCTTCTGCATGAAATAAATCCAGTATTTACGAGAATAGTCATAAATGAAAATAGCATAATACCTTTGCTTCGTTGTGGATGTCATCGAGAATGGTCCACAAAAATCAGTATCAGCTTGCTTTAAGATAGCCTTTGCTCGACTGTCTCGATCATGAAAGGAATACTTGGTGTACTTTCCCAAAGTACAACCTTTGCATGTGTCAACTTGCTCAAGTTTACCTTTGGGAAGTCCTGTAGATATCTGCTGCATTATCTTCAAAACCCCATGATGCAAATGGCCCAACCGCCTGTGCCACAACTCACCAATGTCTTGGCTTTGCACCAATTTTGCTTTCATACTCAATGCTGCACAATCATCTACCTCTAGTTTATAGAGATTCTTCACCCGAATCCCTATCCTCTTGGTCTGACCCATGGCTATGTGTCTTAGGAATGCCTTTCCTTTACTAAAGACAACATCATATCCTTTGTCCTTCAACATTGCGGCCGATACCAAGTTCTTCTTCAGTCTAGGCACATACATCACATCTGTCAAGGTGAGAGGAGCTCCATGCTCCCTCTAAAAAGCAGTCGTGCCCACTCCTAAAACACTATACCTTCTGTCGTCACCCATCTCTATGCCATCTTGAGGTCTTTCTCCTCCAAGGCGCTGAATAATTTTTTATCATCGGTCATGTGGAATGAGGCTCCACTGTCAAGATACCAGACACAACCCATCATCGATGACACCATTCATGCGATGAGGATAAAGTCCATTTCAAACTGAGAGGCTAATGCCTCACCTTCCGATCCTTCTGAGGATCCCTTCTTGGACTTATTTGATGGCAATTAGTCGCATAATGTCCCATCTTGTGATAATTAAAGCATCTTACTTTAGACATGTCACCCTCCTTCCCTCCAAGAGAAGAATTTGATTAGAAATGGGAAGCCTTCCCCTTCCCTTTCCTTGTCTTACTTGCTAAGGCCAGATTTTCTTCATCATCATTCTTGGATGAAGAACCATCTCGTGTGCTCCTCCTGATCTGGCAGTTTCTACCTTCCATTCACAGAGTCCTGGTAGCTATTCCAACTCTTTGGAAGGCCAAGGAGAGTGAGGCTCACGATATCATCATCGGCAACAGTTATTCCCACACTACCAAGCTCATCTCTGTAGGTGGTGAGCTTATTCAGATATGTGGAAATATTATCGCCCTTCTCCATCTTGATTCTTCAAAGCTTATCCTTGAGTGCCAATTTCCTCTGGTCGCTACTATTCTAGTAGAGGTCCTTCAATGTCTTCCATATTGAAAATGGAGTATCCTTCCCATGGAGACTCGAGACAATATGGTCTCGAACTCCCTCAAGGATGATCCATCTCGACTTCGTCACACACTTCTTCCACTCAACCAACTCTTGTGCATTAGTTGAAGCTGGCTTTGGGATTTCTTGATCAATGAATTCCTTCAAGCCATTGTCTTCTAATACAACCTCCATTCTATCTTTCCATGCTATGTAATTCGAGCTACCTTCCAAGACATACTCGAGTCTCAAGTCATAGAACACCATTGGCCAACCTTGAAGTATGATATGAATTTGATTTGCACCTGCAACCCTGAACTTCAAACTTCGAATTCTCTTCTCAGTATACTATTCACAACTCTGATACCATGTAGAAAATCTGTGATAGGTTAACTCGATAGTGCAATATAAATCAAAGCAGAACACTATAACCTACTTCTACTATCAATTTGCAAAAGCTTAAAGATCAAGCTGAAAAATATAACTAGAAGAAGATGAATCAATGGCAAAATACACATGAAAATACTTTGGGGAAAGTCTAAGATAAAAACGTCGCACTATTATATTATCATACATGGTGGAAATACATAGGAATTATACAAAGTCTTAGCTCTCAAAGCTAGCCAGCTCTGAGTACAATCCTCACAAATGCTCACAGGAAATCTTGGCTTCACTCCAGCCTTCCACTCTGCCCTCCAAGCTCCTTTTCCTTGCGCTGTTCCTTGTGGATGATTAGCGTCTTACCAAGTGGAAAAACAAGCCTTTAAAACTGCTCAACCCTCAAGGATGAATCCTTGACTGCATGCATGAGTTTTCTCCATGAGAAAACACATGCAACTGATAATACACTGTCCTTGAACATTAATCTCAACTGGGTCTTTCTCAGAATAGACATGCATGAGTTTCTGATGAGGGAATCTTCAGTTAACTGGAGTAGCACTAGTTGAGTGCATTAATGCATCAACTAACTGTTAACTCATTATTAGTTCCTCAAACAGTTTGGAACTAATTTAACTGGACTTAACTCAGTAAATTGAGTTAACTAATTACAACTCAAATATAACTTAATCTTATCTCCTTAATTTAAGGGATAACTCTTGCATGACTTCAGAAAGACTTCTAACTTGAATTTCTCCAACTAATTAATTTAAAATAAATTAATTAATTATTTCCAAGTAGCTGTTAAGACTAAATTCGATTTTAATTCACAATTTAATTCAAGGAAAAATTAAATTGGAATATTCTTGTTGCCATATTCCAACACGAAGAGGCTAGGGATCAACTTGAGGGTTGACACTACGCAATGCGTAGTTCGAGGAGGCCGAGTGGGATCAAGTTAATCGGGCAGGAAATTTCCAAAATTTGACTAAGTGTTGGATCATTGAGGTAGAAGTGAGACCAAGGTTGAACTTATGAACGACCAAAGACACTCATAACACTTGACGACACAACATTGAATACTCAGTAGACAATAACAACATGATCCCCTCAATGTGACGACAATACAACAACCTCCTCTAAGTGTGACACTTAAGATGTACTTTACGATGACAATGACGACATTGATGCAATAGTGCATGAAGCTTTGGGATGAGTCTAATACATGTCTATATGATATATAGGGCCCATTTTACCAAATCTTCCTCCTAAAATGAACCATCACTGTGCTTTTACATCATGCAGAACTTCTCATGCGTTGGAGACAACACTTGCGACAGTAAGAGAAAAGTTCAAATGACACTTGCAAATGCGAACGAAATTGAAAGAGAAAAATGTTGGAGTGAAGATAACATGAAAAAATATTTATTAAAGTGAAAACAAGAAAAAGCGATAGTCATAAACATGAAAGTTACACTTGCAAAAGTGAAGATGTGCAATAGTGAAAGCTGGAAAAACTCAATGAAATAGAAGTACAATCTAAACCAAAAGTGAGAGATTGTCAATGAAAGTGTGCATTGATTTTTGAAATAGGTTGAACATTTCACAGGAACTATCTTGATGGACTATCCTATGCTTGTTCAAGCTTATGTAAAAGAATGTGCTCATGAACTTATTGTGTATTGAACATGTGTGAGAAAGTTACCTTGACACTTAGAAACCAAGAAGAAGACTTAAACACTTACCGTAACCTTAATCTATCATGAAGCGACTATGGAATGAAAAAACATTAAATCCTCAGTAGGCTACAAAATTCACATGTAGGAAAAATTTTGGAGGGTGTTGATCGCGACGTCAACACTTGGTGACACACTCGTAGAACTCCAAATTCTCTATTTAGGTTTTATCCTTAAGTGCTAGGTCTCAGTATTTTAGGAATTATTGATTCATCAAATTGATTACCTTGCCTTCCCCATTTGACACAGGATGGATATAGTCTCCTGTATTCATTTTCTTGGCTAAACATATTCAAAAAGTTTTCCAAATCACAATTGTTTTGATTCAGGAGAAGGGTAATATAAAATTATGAGTTTAAGATAATAAGAGTCTTAGTTTTCATCTCCATTGTTGCTCCGCTACCAGCAATCCTGGACAATACCCAAACATAGTCACTACAGGAACACAACCATTGTTTCGCTGTCAATGAGCCTAAATAGTACCCCGGTGAAGTTACTTGCTTCACCTCTCTAAACAGGATGCCTTTCTCTTCTTTCACCCTTTATTTATATATTTATAGGATTGTGCTTAGGAATTTATTTATTTCACTAGGGTGAAAGAGGGATCCCAACTTATTGAGAGAAGAATAGGTTGTTCCCTTAGAGAAGGTTATATATACCTATGATATTGGTTTTCTCGCTATTTATTTTCCTATTTTCTTTCTTCTACTCGATTGGATAGACAAGAAGAACACCATTTAATTACAACGCTGAGTCAAGGAATGAAGATCCTAGAATATCTATGGCCTTTATGGTTAGACCAAAGGATTCTTGTTCGAATGAATCATATTTTCCATTCAGACATCGGAAGTGTTTCATAGGGAGGAATATTCCAACCCAAAATGACCTTTATCTTGACAATCAAAAAGAAAGTATTTCAAGTTATGTGTATACATAAAAGATATGCTTCCCAGCCTTGGGTGCGATGCAAGGGGCTCACATGATGAAGAATCAACCAAATACGAATCTTCTATCTAATAAAAAACTCTATCTTGAGGGTTTAGGGGATTAACTTGAAAATGTTGAAAGTCCTTCAGGAATGAGTTCACTTCCAATGGATGAACGTTGAGGAAAGAGTTATGCATGAAAATCTGGATCCAAATTACTTTAGAGATCTCAATGGGATTACGAGAACCTAACATAACCACCAGCAAGGGCTAAAGTGCCCCAACTTCCTGATCGATATCTGAACTTTCTAATGGCGGATCATCGAATTTGGGTGGCTTGGAAAAATAAACAGGTAAATATGTAGACTATTATCAGATGTATCAATGAAAAAATATTAATTCCACAGGTTTGATCAGACTTAATAGTAAACATATCATATTCTTTATGGATATAGCATTGAGGTACATCAGTAAGAAAACTCCCTTGATCATTTAGAGTTGTAACATATTCCTCCTCACTTATAAAATATTTGCAATTGAACAAATAATGAATAATAGATTCAATATTTTGATCATCTGATGGTAGAATCAGACTGTCTTGTACCTAGCTGCAACCATAACCAACAAGATAAAGATCTAAAGGATTTAGAGAGGCTGCTAGTATAAAAAATGTATCGCACATATATGGGTACAATGAGTAGTGTGATAGAGGTAAGAGAGGATGAAAAGAGTCACGAGAAGAAACACCAGTTGTAACTAAATCAAATTGATCATGCATGTTATACCCCATGAGATTATTTTCATCATCATAATGATCAAACATAGGCATACCAATGTAAAATTCAGATTGATCTTACTTTTCTTCAACATGGTATATTGAAGATTCAAAAGATTGAAAACTTATTTCTTCAAATTTGATATTTGGAGATGCATGAATCAAAGAAATTTTAGAATCATTTCAAATTGAAATAGAATCATGTGCCATAAATGAATACTAAAAACTATGAGAAGAAAATTCTGAATCGATATCGTACAAATCCAAGTGCTTAGAAAAAGGAAAGATATAGTTTGATGTACTTGGATATACATCACCACATGTGTTAATGGAAATAAGGATGTCATGGTAATGGTTCTATAATGTCTCAACTTGAATGAAGGATACAAAATCATTTGACAGGTTATCAATATTGCGATATTGGTGATTAGACAAGAATGCAAGATTGTCATCCTAGAAGAGGGAAGAAAGATGAAACATATTTTCACTGCTTTGCTCCTCTACCTATGAAATGGAACTACCTTGTATATGATCACTGCTTGAAATAATAGGTTGAACATCATTAAGATTTGAAGTAGGTGGGTCGAGAGGACCATGAAACAAGGAATAATGAGACATATATAGTAGAAGTTGAAGGGTAACCCTTGAGGCAACTGAGTTCTCATTTAGATCAGATTCAAGATTGAACTTATGTGGACTGATATGATCTTCAAAACCCAAGGGATCGACTTTCACTTCAAGCACTATGCAATTACTGAACATGACTCATAGACGAAGACAGTGGTTTTTTTTGAAATTTTTTCATTATGTATATTTTATATTATTGATTTTTTATTTAGCCCCTTTGAAATTTTCCAAAAAAAATTCAAGCATTATGTTTAAAAGAAATTAAATTAAAAATATCATATAAATTCAAAAATGTCAAACTCATATGTCATTGGATAGAGGATTCCTTCACGAATCCAACATGATTAACTCTTCCACTTAAGGAAAAATTCTACCTTAACGCCACCAGGGTACAAAATGGTGTTGTAGAGAAATCTACAGAAGTGGTGCTAAAACTGTGATTTTTAGGCCTTCAACAGCTCGATCGAGCACTTGAGTTATAAATTCAAGTATCTCATTCGAGATTTTATCAAACCCTCGATTGAGCCATTTTACGTGGTTAACCAGTGGCTCAATCAAGATATATAACTTGATTGAGCCTTTGCAAAAATAAAGTTTTCTATTTCAAGGAGGTTTTATTTTTTGGGATAGATCCTTATGTGAACCCCATAGATTTAGAATCAAGAAAGATATAAAATGTAATCCACTAATAATTTAACCAAGTTGATATAATATAATTTTACTTAAAATGGAAATTCAACTAGATCAAGGTTATGAACAACAATGAAATAATTTTATGTTATTAATAAATGTCATGTGTTAGTTTGATATAAAGCATGGAAAGAATTACAAATGCATCATATTGGATTGTAAAAAGTGCAAAACACACACACACACACACACATATAGATAAGCTCTTGTAGATAACCTAAAAAAAAATCGAATAACGCTTATTTGTAGTTTATCTCTTCACATATTTTAAACTTGAATAAAACTTATTTAGGAAAATTCATAACATTATATAAAATTATAGAAATCTTATCATATATTTTTTTTTACCTATATTAAATTCCAATATGGTTGACTTATATCATGTTATTACTAAGATCTTGTAGATAATCTCAAAAAAAAATATTAAATAAAACTTATTTGTTGTTTACAAGACATCTTTTAAAATTGAATAGAATGTATTTCAATCTTATTTGTGTTTTTCAATTGAACCTTTAGATAAGGAATTGATCAAAATACTTAAAAGACTTGATCATGCAATGGTATATGGGTGGGCAGCAAAAGTTACCATATCTAGACTTTTTATGATAATATGGATGACTTTAAAATTAAAGTAATTTAATTTAAAAATTATTGTAATAACATACATGTTAATTTCACTAAAAGGCACTTTCTACAAGCGAATATGAAGTATATTTGTAATTATTTTTATGCTCAACATTAAATAACAATGTAAACTTTGAAACAAGAACTGACACTGTTACCCGTTTCATAGAGATAGCAAAAAAGTGACCTGATTTTGAAAAAGGGTGATGCAGAACACACATGTTTTTTTTAGAGCATAGTTTTTTGCACTTCAATTTTTTTTATGTACATTACGTTTTAGAATGGTAATGATTTTCATGTTGATTCTAAAAAGTGGTAATTCTGCATCAGGCCCTTTTTTTAAAAGACCTATTTTTTGACTTTAAATTTTCTAATGTATGAAATGTAAATAATTATTTTCTAAATTTAATAAATTTTGAAGTGGTCTTCTTCTTCATATTTTCTTGTTTTTTTTTTTTAGTGAGGTTTTTATTGTTTTTCATATTTAAAGAAGAAGGTCGATATTTTGAATTTTTGATATTCTAGATATTTAGATATCGTTAATTAATTTTTCAATCCACATGAAATAATTGTTTCTAAAAAACAATAATTTTTAATAGTTGACATAAAAAAACCATTTTCAACATAAATATAACTATAAAACTACACATTTTAATAATTTTTTGTAATTTTTTGCTAGAAATGACATGTCAAAATCACAATTTTTATAGGAAAAATTTAACTAAAAATGGTTAAATAATAGTTTTTTTTATGAATTTCATATCAAAAAAATAATAATAATCACTGTTTTTTTTTAAATAATGACTAACATAAAAGTTAACGCAAAAATTACATAATACAAATATTGAATGCATAAAAACCTTAATTGAGTGCTTATTCTTCTCATAAAATGTTAAAGTCAAAACATTACAAGTATAACTAATTAATAGTTACAAAAAATGGGCTTGATTTCCAAGCATAACTTAAATTTAATCAAAAATGTCACATAATCCAAACTCTTCGTCCTCTAGAGTTTCATCATTGTCTTCTTCCACAATATTTTCTACTTTATTTTGCTCATTTTCCTCTTTTAATGGATCTTTGATGTCTGCAAATCTCCTAATGTATGTCTTTCCAATTATTCCGTGTAATGGTGGTTGGGGTTCCTTTTCCTTTTTTGCCACACGTGATTCACTAAAGTCCCCTTTCTTCAACCCAATTTCTTGCATTGCATCTGGAAGAAATTGAAGAGCATTAATTCTTTGCTGAATAAAATTGGACTGTATTGGATCTTTTTCAATGGAAATGCAATTTCTTCCTTTTTGAAGGCAACATACTAGTGTTGTACCTAATTATCAAGCACAAAATAAATAGTGAAATAAATTACTACAATGACATATAAATTAAGAAATAACATATTGAAATTCAATTCCATATAATAAAACTTACTTGAGCCAGAAAATAAATCGAGAACCCAATCTCCTTCATTTGAACATATGTCTATAAGATAGTTAATCAATAACTATGGTTTTTGATAAATGTTAACCACCTCTCATTTTTCTTCTTTGTCTTCATATGTTAGTTTTCTCACAACAACAACATAAGTCTGTGTTTGGCTATGACTCTTTCCATCTACCCAATTAAAAATCATAGACATATAGCTGTCATCTTTTGCCCAACTATCAATATGGATGAACTCACATTCATTTATAAGTGATTGATCTTCACGGTTAAGAAGATTTGACTTTTGCCCATAACATGAAATAGTAAAAGTTCAATTAACTTGTACATAAATGAATTTTTTAACATTAATCAAATATACATTTTAAACGTCTTACCATGTAAGCTATATCCTTGAATTTGTTTTCTACTTAAAGCTTGACAATAACATTGCCAATTGTGTGTCTGAATGAAATGTCACAAATCTCCATAATGGTGATGACGTGACTTCTAGAAATCCTGCAACCACTTTACTAAGAGCTTGATAAGTATAAGGGTCACTATCAAAGTCAATGTTTGGAATATTGAAACCATGGGGAATATTTGCAATAACTAGGGCATAATCCCTTTTAGGTATGATTTTAGCAATGTCTTCACAGTCGCCTTGTATTACTTGATATTGAATAGTGTCAAGCCCATTCCAAATGAAATGAGTAAGAGTTGGATCAAGTTCAACATTCTTAAGATGTTGCTTCTTTAGTCTTTCGATCTTAATTTTTTCAATAAAGGTTCTGAAACTATCTGGTGCTCCATTTGCATCCTTCTTCATATCTTATAAAATAAACAAATATATGTGTAAGTTATAAATTAAAAATAGTATAGAGATGAATAAAAATGAATGTATAAATCGACATACCTTTTTAAATGCAAGATAATTTTTTTTTAATGTTGACATAGAACTTGAATATGGATAGTTGCATATGACATCATCCCAACTATCTTCATTCAACAATTTAACCATTTGTTCTTGAATTTTCATGTAAACTTTGTGGCTGAATAGATAAAGTAAAAAAATTAATATAATGATATGTATAACAAATACTACCAAGAACAATATGTTATATTTAAAATAAAATTATAATCTAAAAATAAATAAAAATAATTCAACAAACTTACTTTTGAAATTCCTCAAACCTTTCCTCGAATGATAATTCCCCTGACCTCAGACGAGATAATATTGCTTTGACAAGTTTTTCATCCTTCACTCCTTGCAATTCTCTCCAAGGTGTGATAGTCATATCTTCTGGAAGCTGCTTCATTTCAAGACCTGATTTACCGTTGCTACATGTCAATGGTTTAGACCTTTTGACCTTCTGGTTTTTAATGCCAATGTTCTCTCACATGCTAAAAAACTCATTAATCAACTCCCATATCTCTCCAGTTCTAAATTCCAACTAGAAAATGTTATCAACACCTATGAATAAATCACTAACTTTTCCGCCTTTGTTGCCTTTTGAATTGATTTTCTCTTCAATTTGATAGCTTATTTCCATACAACATTCCTTTCGGAAATCTACAATAACATTTAGCTTATCCCCACCACATTTTTATTCAAATTCACTACGAATAAATCTAACCCTTTGGATGAAATTCATAGACATCCTATATTCATTATCTGAATTATGATCCTATGCCACTAACTTTTCTTTTGTATCTAATAAACCTGCATAAATGATACATTTCATTGTTTCAAAATGCGAGTTATTGGGATATTCCTCCATAAATTATCTTTGAGCTTCTACAGAATGGTTCCCCCCAAGCACATAATAATTGTATTCAAAACATTTTAACTTATCAAATGCTTCTTTGTTGGGAACTTGAACTGGATCAACAAGAAGCACACAATTAACTACATGAGCATATGGATTGTACCTCATCAATGTCTTTAAGTTGTGAACATGCAGATGGTGTGGCTTTCTGATTTGATATTTACATTGTCCTTCACTTGCCTTATAGATTTGTCTGACATTAAGATGAAATGCACGACCACCCTCAATTAAGTTTCTCTTTGTCAAGTTCTGTCAAATGGCATTTTGTTTTGTTTTGATAATTCCATCCTCTAAATCAGCTCCTGGTGTAATGATTTCTTTACTTTCTTTTGAAGTTTCACTAGGTTTTTTACTGTTGGTAATGACTACTTCAAAATGTTCAGCTTTACTTTTCTTCCTCATAACATTCTCATCATTAACTGGAATGGATTTATTCTTGGGCATGGTTACTTTTGGTCTTTTATGACTCTTCTCAGTTCCAATGTCATCCTCAGTAACGACAACATATTCTTGACTACTGATTTCAACTTCTTCATCTTTAAAATTAACTTGTCTACCTTTGCTAGATTTATCCACTAGAGGATTTTTTTTCCTGATCCCTTGGATGTAGTTTTGTAGCATCATGAATTACTACATTTTGCTTGTTTTTCATATCTTCTTCTAAAACTTAGTAAAAACTGCTGACAACTTTCATAATATCACGCTCTATGAAATGAATGTCTCCCAACCTAATTGAACAACTTTCAACAAAATTATGTCAAACAAAATATCATATGTCAATAAAAACAAAGTTATAAAAATATAGTGAGACAGTTACAAGAACGCAAAACACAAATATAAATAACAATACTTACGATATTTTGTGTCATCGCATTTACGATTTGTTTACACAACTTTGTAGATACCTCTCTCGTGTTATACAATGAATATGATAACTGGTATTTAATCATTTCATGTGACTTGGGAGGTTTTGTAAGTATATAAATAACTTCATTGTCCAATACCGAACGCATGTCTATGACCTTTCCCATCACCTCATAAATTCCATTATTATTAGGTATATCAACATATAAATATATATGCACATTTTGGCTTTCTCTTTCTTTCACATACCATACATTTGATGGAAGTTTCACTTCTTTTGATTTCTTCCAGTATGAAATCATCTTCTTATCATTTGAGGCACTTGAAATATTTGTAGCCATCAGCTCAAGTGGGGTTCATTCACCAATGTTTTTTGAAGATCCACCTTTAATAGTCTTTGGTCCATAAAGATTCACAAAAATCTTCTTTGATGCTATTTTCATGAAAAAATACACATATAAATCAATAAATCACACAAAAATAACTTAAATTAACAATGAAAACAATAAATGACAATTAATTTTATAAACCATAACAATTAAAAAAAAAAAAAAAAAAATAAAAAATACATTGCCCTGCCACCCCACCCTGAAAATCGGTTGGCCAACCGAGCTGGTCCTTGGGTCTAACTCCCCTAGCCCACCTTAGCGGCCCAACAACTTTGCCCCCAACCCGACCCCCATCCCCACCCCAATGCGACCCCACCCCAAACCGGGAATCGCCTCACCACCCCTGTGGGCCGTTAGGCCGCTGGGGTGGGGCAGTGTGCTGGGTAGCCAGACCCAACGCCCCTAACCCATGGGCCCATTTGGTTGCCATGAGCATTACAGGGCCAACCATGCCCACTACGGACGTAGTGGATAAATTTGGCCCACAAAAATTTTTAATTAAAAAAAAAAAAATGAAACTTCATTAAACTTATTTAATTTTAAAATTTGCAAAGGAGAAAAATTAACTAACCTTTCAAATGCGAGAATCCTCTATTGAATATGTTGTTGATAGAAATGTAGCTGCTCCACAAATTCACTCCAAGTCTTTTAACGAACCTCAGAAAACCTTGATGTGATGTGAGTAATAGTGATAATGAAATTTATTATATAGGTGAAATTACGGAAATGTTTTACCATACAGTTAATGTGGAATTAATTTGTTTTTAAAAAAAATTTAATATGTTAATTTTGTTATGACGATATAAGAAACTATGATAAAGTGAATATTATGGAATTGTTTTACAGCATAGTGAATGTGGGATTAATTTGTTTAAGAAGGTATTGTAAAAATTTTAAAAAAACATTCAATTGTTTAGTAAATATTATATAGTTTAACTATTAAATTAATTTAGGTAAAAGATTTAGTTTACAATTTTAAATTTAAAGATTTATTTCATAAAAAAAAATAGTTAAAATTTTTCAATAAATTGTAGAATAAAATAATGGAGGGAAATACATGAAACGAATTTTTTGGAGGGAAGATTTCATTCTTTAAGCTATATAACATCATTAGGAGAGTCTACATTTGTATCATTCAACATCTTCTATTTGAAAGGGATGGATTCTTCTGATAGTGAAGTTTCTCTTTATGAAGCATCAACATCTTCGTCACGTAACAACTCTATTCATATTGATGAATATAATAGAAATTCTTCCACTATGAATAGAGAGTCAATTCTTCCACTTAGTCCTAATCCTAAGGACTATAAGAGCAGCACTGATGAAAGAAAAGATGAAGAATTTCAAATAAATAAAGAGTCATGGTTCCACTTAGTCCTAATCCTAAGGATTATGAGAGCGACAGTAATGAAGAGCACGATGAAGAATTTCAAAAGAATAGAACGTCACGATGTCCACTTAGTCCTAATCCTATGGGATATGAGAGTAGCAGTGATGAAGAGCATGATGATGAATTTCAAAAGAATGGAGTGTCATGGTGTCCACTTAGTCCTAATCCTATAGACTATGAGAGCAGTAGTGATGAAGAGCATGATGACGAATTTCAAAATAATGGAGTGTCACGGTGTCCACTTAGTCCTAATCCTATGGACTATGAGAGCTGCAGTGATGAAGAGCACGATGAAAAATTTCAAAAGAATGGAGTGTCACAGTGTCCTCTTAGTCCTAATCCTATGGACTATGAGAGCACAAGTGATGAAGATCATGATGATGAATTTCAAAAGAATAGAGTGTCATGGTGTCAACTTAGTCCTAATCCTATGGACTATGAGAGTAGTAGTGATGAAGAGCATGACGAAAAATTTCAAAAGAATGGACTGTCACGGTGTCTTCTTAGTCCTAATCCTATGGACTATGATAGCAGCAGTGATGAAGAATTTTAACTGAATAGAGTGTCACAGTGTCCACTTAGTCCTAATGCTATGGACTATGAAAGCAACAGTGATGAAGAACATGATGAATAATTTCAAAAGAATGAAGTGTCATGGTGTCCACTTAGTCCTAATCCTATGGAATATGAGAGCAGCATTGATGAAGAGCATGATGAAAGATTTCAAAAGAATGGAGTGTCACAGTGTCCTCTTAGTCCTAATCCAATGGACTATTAGATCAGTAGTGATAAAGAGCATGATGACGAATTTCAAAAGAATGGAGTGTCACGGTGTCCACTTAGTCCTAATCCTATGGACTATGAGAGTAGCAGTGATGAAGAGCATGATGAAAAATTTCAAAAGAATGGAGTGTCATGGTGTCCTCTTAGTCCTAATCCTATGGACTATGAGAGCAATAGTGATGAAGGACAGGATGAAGCACTTAGTCCTAATCCTAAGGACTATGAGAGTAGCAGTGACAAAGGACAGGATGTAGCATTTTCAGTAAGTAAACAGTCACATTTTCGACGTAGTCCTAATTCTATGGACTATGAGAGCAGCATTGACAATGCACATGAGGAAGAATATCCAATAAACATCGAGTCAAATTTTCCATTTAGTCCAAATTCTAAGGACTATGGCAGTAGCACTAAAAAAGGGGAAGATGAAGAATATCCTCCAAGTCAGTATTTGAAAATCATAGCTGATCATAGTGTGGATAATATTCCTCATAATGATGATGAAAATGCTTATACAAATGATGATCCAATGATGGAGATGTTGCCAAGAAATATTGTATCAAGGAGTAGGAGCAGACCTTTTCGTATCAATCCAAGATGTTCTAGTTATACAAGGGTTAGAGTAGAATATTTGACGAGAAGAAGTTCTATCAGCGCCCTCATTTCAAGTGAATGTTGTCAAAAAGATTGCTTGAAACATATGGATTTCAAATTTGCATTAGAGAAAAGGAAGAGATATTTGTCAATGAATAAAAGCATGCAAAATTCATATTTAGTTGCGTGCATGCAATCTACATTGCCAGGTTATGATTATCATATTCGGTCTTTATTTATCTGTAGAAAGGCTTTCAAAATGTTTCATTCGATGGGTAATTTTCGTCTCTCGAGAATCCAAAAAAATTTGGAAAAGGATCCCACATTTTATTCAAAAGTACATCATAAACGACAGTTTGGGCCATTATCAAATACTGCAATGTCATGGATGAAAGATTTATTTTCAAAGAAGGGAGAGTGTATGCCAAATAGAGAGTCAATACATATTCCAGATAATTTTTCAAGACGAGAAATCTACAACTTATACAAAGAATATGCAAAAGGTTCTGAGGGACATGGTCAATTTATTACATATCAATATTTTGTGAAGGCATGGAAGAAAGAATTCAACAATGTCCGTATTCCTAAGAAGACAAGGATGGGGATTCACAGTACATGTGCTTCTCTTAAATAAAAAAGGGACAAATGTGAAGGGTCAAAAAGAGGTAAGAATTAATAACTTTAACTTTTAAAATTGTATAGTCATCAACTATGAAAACGTATTTCTTAATGGCTTTCTTTTATGTTGTGTAGATTCAATTGTCAAAGAACTTCAAGAGCATCGCGAACAACAAACAAGTGAAAGGAAAAAGTTGTACAAGCATAGAAAGAAGTGTTATGATAATCCGAATAAATATTTGGGTTTGATAATTTATGGTATGGACCAGAATAAAACACTTTTAACATATTTTGTTCGCACACCCAAAAATTTATAGGAGGAAAATTTTATTCAGTCTCACTTGGTCAGTTGTATGGTCTTCAATGGGAAAATGTTTCCAAGGGTGTACTTCACAGCTCCAAATATTCATAATGATGCAAATCTAACAATAACTCTAATTCATGATGTGCTTTCTCATTGGTCTGGTAATCTTCCTAGAGTGTTGTATTTACAATTGGACAACACTTGTCGTGAAAACAAAAATCAGGTTGCTTTTGGATATCTAAACATGCTTGTTGAATTGAGAATTTTCAGAAGGTAAAGGTTGGCTTCCTTCTTGTTGGGCACACTCATGACCATATTGATCAGATGTTCAGTCATTTTTCAGTCACATGTAGGAGGAAGGAAGTTGGAAGCTTGCCATCATTAATTGAATATATTAAGAAATCATACATGTCAGAGCCTACTTTTGATGTGTTGGAAGAAACTGTTAACATGCAAAGGTTTATTCTGGGATCGTATGGTGAGGAGAAATGCATTGAACAACTTAATGAAATTAGCTTCCAACATCAATTTCGTATTCAAAAAAATTGATGGGAAAACACTAATATGGGGCAAGAAGCATTCAACTACTGCAGAATGGGCACCGTCATCAGGTTTGGAATTTTTTTAAGTTCATTCTATATCATCCAATATTTTCATCAAAAATATTGTTATTACAATCAGTTGTTGAAGTTCATAATGCACACAGACAGAATAGAGATATAAATTATTCTGATTGCCTAGAAGAAATTAAAAAATGTATTAGATATACATATGAGTACTTTGACATTGCTGATTCAGTTTGGTGGGAGTCATTTTTCAATAATCAAAGTGATATCATTTCAACAACAACAAATGAAGATATACCTTTGAAAAAACCATTTATTTGGCCACAAAATGTGTCAAATGAACATGAGGAAATAAACATTGTTGAATAGCAACAATCTTAAGGTATTATTAATTCTTCACATGTAGAGGAAAGAGAGATGTATATTGGTTCCATAAGATCTTGTGCACAATGTGAAGCCATGGACGACCTTTACAGGGATTCAATACCAGATATTAAGGAGGGTTGAAAGATCGAAGTGCTAGAAGATGGAGATCCCAATGGCTATCCATTCTGGGTTGTTAAGGTTATAAAGGTATTTATAGAAAATGAGGATGTTACAGGTGTTGAAGTACATTGGTATGCCACAAAAACACACCCATTCAATGGTGTGTATAAGCCAGAGATGGTAATTGACAAAACAATTGGTGGAAAGAGAAAAAGAAAGGGTACAAATATAAATCGCCGCCACACAGATCTCTTAAAATTGGAGGATGTTGACATACTTGTTTATGACTTCAATTTAACAAAGAGAGGAACTCTTCGCTTCAAAACGAGAAAGATTCTGAAAATGTTCTTACCAGAAGGAACAATGTTGAGATGGGAGTCTGCTGAAACCAATCGTAGATCCAGAAGAATTTTGAAACCTGGAATGGTGGGCATGCATGTGGACTTAGATGGGGCACTACTTGATGAAAGAAAAGAATATGGAACATCTTCGTATGCATCCAGTGATTCATCTGAAGATGTGAATTCTGATGTTGTGCAAGAAGATATGAGTGATTTAGAATAATCGTCTAAGAAAATTTATATAACTGAGGTTTGCATCGTATCTTGAAATAAAAAATTTGATTTTCATATGGTGTTAAATCAGAAGTTATGAGTCACTTTTATGTTGTTGGATTATATAACTTGATTACGATGATTTTTATTGTTTAGAATATCTACAATGCAACATTAAATTAGAGACATAATGTATGTTTCATTCAATATACAAATAATGACATTTTGATTAATTTAGTCATGTAATTTGTTCATAATGTCATGGTTTTTTAATTTTATGGTTGAAAAAAATCCAATTTTTTTGTATCTTTAATGTTATGGTTGAAAACAATTAGAATTTTAACAATCTTTAGTGTGATGTTATTATATGTTTAACAACATGGATGAAAACTAATAGAATTTTAATGTATTTCAGATCCCATTATTTTATCTTTATGGTTATTACTAAAATATGTTGAATTTATACTTAGAAAAGAAAAATGTTATTCTACCAAAAACATTAGTGTGTTTTTTGCTCATAAAAAACTGTTGTTTTGCACATAAAAATTCGGTTTTACTAGCATTTTTTAAAAATGTTGAAAATTGACCTTAAAAAAAAAACCATCATTCCAGTATCAACATTTTTCGTGTTCAGGGTGTTTTTTGCATGAAAATTTCATTTTCATTGCCACTTTTAAAACATGTTCAAAATTGACCTTAAAAAAAAACCATCGTTCCAGTATACACACTTTTCATTTTTAGCACTGTTTTTAATGTTTTTTCAGGGTTTTTTGGCTAGAGTTTCTGTTTTGAGTTTATAGTTCCCGTTTCAAAGTTTACATTGTTAAATTAATACATGATATATTTTAGTTCATTTTAAGTATCAAAGTGACTTGCATTATAGTAAGATTTTATTTATATCATGTCATGACTAAGTCACTTGTAGATGAACTAAAATAAAATATAATTGAATAAAATTATTTGTTGTTTACAATACATATTTTAAAATCGAATAAAACTTATTTCAATCTTATTTGTGTTTTTTAATTGAACGTTGAGATAAGGAATTGATTGAAATATTTAAAAGAGTTGGCCATGCAATGGTATATGGGTGGGTCGCAAAATTTTCCATATATAGATTTTTTAAATTATAAAATAATGACTTTAGATTTCAAATAATTTATTTTTAAAATCATTGGAATAACATACATGTTGATTGCACTAAAAGGCACTTTCTACAAGCCAATATGAAACATATTTGTAATTATTTCCATGCTCAATATTAAATTGATACATAATATATTTTAGTTCATTTTAAGTATCAAAGTGACTTTTATTAGAATAAGATTGTACTTATATCATGTTATGACTAAGCTTTTATAGATGACCTCAAAAGAAATAAAATTAAATAAAACTCATTTGTTGTTTACAAGACATGTTTTAAAATTGAATAAAACTTATTTCAATTTCATTTGTGTTTTTAATTGAACCAATAGCCAAGTAAATTTAGCAAAGCTCATAAAATCACATATAAAATTATATAAACATATATCATTAATTTTTTTTTTGTATATTAAATTCGAATATATATATGACTTAAATATTATGTTATGACTAAGTTCTTGTAGATGACTTCAAAAGAAATAAAATTGAATAAAAGTTATTTGTTTCTCACCAAACAATTTTTAAAATTGAATTTAAAACTTATTTCAATCCTATAATTTGTGAATTTTTAAACTAGCGAAATAATTAACAGGTCCATAAGCTGAAATTTAATGAACATCCATAAACAAGATTAATAAGTATTCAAAAATTGAAATAATGAATGTATCAATAAATTGTCCATATGAAAATATATGCAAATTACATTACATCAACGTCTATAAACTGGAATAATAAGCATCCATAAATTGAAATAATGTTCATGTACATCCATATAATGTCCATGTATCAAAATATACAAAGTTTGTATCACATGTGAATTTGCCCTATGAAATGGGCTTGAAAAATATGCAAACTATCCACTCTAAGTACCACCAAAACTCTTATGTGAGTTTAGTTGCGCAAAGTAATAGCTCATTATCCAGTACTACAATATAACACATCCAAATTCAAATTAATTAGACCATTATTTGTAAAAAATAAACAATCTGGAAATAAATGATTTTGAATCACATTTAATTACATATATGATCTACTAACCTCACTCAATTCCCAATGCAAGTTAGGTAGGACAGGAATTCTGATCAATCTGGATTTAGTTCTCCCCTACTGATGGTTCAAAGATTGGGGCATGTGTCAATGGACCTACATCGTTAATACCTCTATACCCAGCATCCCATCATGCATCCACATAACTACGACATCAACAATACTTTGCATATGGGTCTGTCTACACAATGGAAAAGGAAAATTATAATTAGTCGATGAATTAATTAACATCCATGTAACTTAGAAAAATAAAATATTGAAATCTTAGGAATATTTTTTTTACCTCAACTGTTGGTCCATGTGATTGTACATGTAGAAATTCTGACTGTAGATTAACCTGATAATGCAATATAACCAAAGCAAAATACTATAATCTACTTCTACTATCAATTTGTGGAAGCTTAAAGATCGAGCTGAACAATATAACCAGAAGAAGAAGAATCAATGCACAATACACAGAAGAATACTTCAGGGAAAGCTTCAGCTAAAAACCCCACTATTTGTATTATCATACAAGGTGGAAATATATCAGAATTATACAAAGCCTTAGCTCTCACAGCTAGCCAGCTCTCAGTACAATCCTCACAGATGCTCACAGGCAAACTTGGCTTCTCACAAAACCTTCTCCTCTGCCCTCCAAGCTCCTATTTCCTTGCGTAGTTTCTCCTGGGTGATCCTCCTGTTACCAAGTGGAACACTGATCTCACACACTGCTCTAACACACTGTCGAAACTGCGCAATCCTCAAGGAATGATGCCTTGACTGCATGCATGAGTTTTCTTTATAAGAGAACACATGTAACTAATAGTACATTGTCCCTGTCTTTAATCTCAACTGGGTCTTTCTCAAAATAGACATGCATGAGTTATTGATGAGGGAATCTTCAGCTATCTGGAGTACACTAGTTGAGTGCATGCATGCATCAATTGACTGATAACTCACAATTAGTTCCTCAAACAGTTTGGAACTAATTTAACTGGACTTAACTCAGTAAACTGAGTTAATTAATTACAACTCAAATATAACTCAATCTTATCTCCTTAATTAAGGGATAATCTCCTTAATTTAAAGGATAATTGTTGCATGACTTCAGAAAGACTTCTAACTTGAATTTCTCCAACTAATTAATCCATAATGAATTAATTAATTATTTCCAAGCAGCTAGTGAGACTAAATTCAATTTTAATTCAAGGAAAAATTAAAATTGGAATATTCTTGTTGCCACATTTCAACAGTACATAGTGACTCTCCTCTAAATGTGTGTTATGATGTGGAGGTGTAGGTGGATGTGGAGGAGAATCTAGGGAAACATGCACTGGTGGAAACTACTCTGGTTGATCAACTGCCCCCTTGGATGACCTCAGAATCTCATCCATGTATTTGGACTGTGTTTACATGTTATCATGAGCTTATTAATATAAATGCAATCTAATATGACCTAAATTAGTATAAATAATGTATAATTTGACAATAAGAGTCAAAATTTTCATATATATGTACTTGGTCCATGTCTTGTAGGTTGTGCACCCTCCAAGTGTCACGAATGGCATCACAACACATACATGCATATGACAAATTCTAGTCAATGGGTAGATTGGCGAGATATGAATCATCATATAATGGAACTGGCAGGTCACGAGGCAATGGTGGTGGTATGCTCATCTCTCCATGCAATGTGACATGTTCATTGGCCAATGTCATTCGCATGTTATCTACAATGGTATGTCCGGTTTCAACCCTGAGTTGCGACGAATCCTCTAGCTCTTTCAACAATACCACACTCCGAGATGGTAGTGGCAACAATCTCAGAGGTGGGGGTACATGCCCAGGGTTCGTATGAGCCATAGCACGATCATAGTTACATCCTAAGTCGAGTCTATAAAACTCAACTCCAGTGCTAGTGTAATCTGACCTCATATGTAGCACGAACTCCACATCTATATGTTTTGCAAAGTAAATGGGCACATGGTCATGGTGGGGGAATTAGACCCAAGCTCTAATGAATTGATCATAAAAAAAGGGGTCGCATCGACATTCTTACAATATCTGTGTGGAATCCTACATCGATGTCTAGCACGATGCTCAGGAGGGATGTCAAACAACTCCCCAAGAACATCAATGTCCTTGGTGGCATCTTTCACTGCCTCCCAAGTATGTGGGCCTCTAACCTCTAGCCTCTTAATCCTACGTATGAAATGTACGAGGAAACTCTGTGGGCCCGCCCTTTGGTATGTCTCAATCAACCAATTGATGCTCTCAAACATAAAAGATGAACTACGCTTAGTAGGAAAACTAATAGATATTTTACCTAACTCTGATGTGATTTGTATATGCTGGGCCCTAACATCCTCCAGTGTGATATTGGTTGTGGCATTGTCCCATAAAGGGATCAATGTTGCTCTGTGATCCTCAAATTCGCAGTACTGAGGTTCAGCAAATCATAAACATAATTTAACATATATATAATGTCAACTAAGCATAATAACATATACATTAAATTCAAACACATCAATTGAAGACAATTTAAAAATGAAAGACAATTTCAAGTCATAGACGTACAAAAAGTTTAAAGAGGATTTTAAAATGCACCAGTAGCAGGTGAATATGGTGCATTATCTATAACATGATCGTCAATAGAGATAGAAACATTGTCTCTGACAATCCGACTGGTGTCAGAGTCAGGATCTAGGAGTGGAACACACGCTCTGGTTGAGCTACGTTATCTATCATGGGATCGGCCATGTATAGCATATTGCCCCCCACACTTTAACGGCCTGTAGTTGGGGGGTGTATAGGAGATGACTTTGCATATTACATACAATACATATAATACATATAAAGTACTGAGTTCCATGTAAACACAATTGAAAGAAGGGATCAAATCTAACTTCACACTTTTTCCCATTTCCAAATAATGCATTTGATTCATAGAGCATAAATATGTAAATATATGTAAAATTTTGAATAAACCTATTCAAAAAACTAATAAAATTTCATCCCAGCCAAATTATCCATAAGACTATAAGTTCTTATAATGTTTTACTTTGACACATTACATGTAGTAGGTGAAAACACATGAAGACAATATGATAATGTTTCTGGTACATGTACTACATAATGAAACAATGATGCATTCTTGGATATATATATATATATATATATATATATATATATATATATATATATATATATATATATATATAGTTATGCTATGGTAAATGTTATACAGAACTGTAATTATGGTATAGTTATAATGTTATGTTATATATTTATAGTTATTTATAGTCATGTTACATAGTTATGAATTTACTATTTATAGTCACATTACATAATTATTTATTGCACCATGAGGCACTCTGAGCCCACTATGGTAGAGATGTTGTAATGTAATTTTTGACATTTTGACTAAGTCAAATTACATAAAAATATCAATAAAATAAAATTGAATAAAAAATTAATGTAATGTAAACTAAATATCTTAACTATTCGAAGAAAAAAAAATTAAAAATTAAAAATAACCTTATAAAAATAAAATAATAATTAAAATAAAAATTACCTATGGTATTGACCCATGGTATTTATGTGGAATGTAGCTTATTTAACGGGGGAAATTAAACCATCCTAGATCCATCTTAACTCGAGATCTACCAAGGGCCGAGAGGGATCAAATTTCTTGATATGCAAAGAGATTGGATGCCTTTGGATGCCTCTCGACGCTTCGTAGATCCAGAGTTAAGATGGATCTAGGTTGGTAGTTATGAATATAAAGAAAATATTTTCATATAACATTAGATAAAAACGTATTTAAAAATTAAAAATAAATTACATAAAGTTATAATTACATCGAAGGTGTTCTATAAGGTCGTGTTAGCCCACTAACCTTCGTCATCTATTGAAAACCACTTAAGAGTTTCCAAGTGTTTGTAGTTAAAATCCACTTTCAGGATGCCAAGTGTTTGCAATCAGCACATGAAGTCTTAGGCGCATTTGTCTGAACAACGTTATTAGTTAGTAAACTACCATTGTTATCAATCCTTCAGGCTCTGGAATTAGTGGAAGGCAAGGATCATGAACGTAGTGTAGTGGGAGCAGATCTGACTGTCGATCCTCGCAATGAAGAGGGAATTTTGGCTGTAGTGGAGAGATTTGATACTAGCATTGGATGGTATGTCGGTTAATTTTTGTGTATTTCCAACTACCAAATTGGCAGTGGACAAAATATTAAATTCCTATGTATTAAGGATAATGGTTTTTCTAAATCAGAAGGGTTGTGAAATAGAAACATTGGTATCTTTGGAGTTGTTGTGGGAAGACAAATGTCTGAAGCTGAAAATCATACTGTAGCCCTGTTGTATCTGTAATTCTATTACATGTGGCAATATCAATGACAATTATAAAGTAATCTACATATTTGAACATTATTTAATTTAAACAAACAAAAATTGCCCCTGAAACTATCTACCACCATGTATTTATCATGTCATAACCTCCATTATGCATAAATGCTGCAATTTACACCCTTCTTCCCTAGTTTAAGTTTCTCTATGATTGCAAGATACTCTATAGAAACCCATCAAATTGTTTGAAAAGATAGGTCTTCCAAGGAGTTTTCACCCCATGTGGTGCTTGAAGAATGTAGTTACATGAAGGAAACTGGGTTTTCGTACCACACTCTAACCACTGCATCCTTCCATGCCACAATCTGACATGGAATTTCCAAGGTTTGATTTTAAAGGCTTTGAATGAGTCATGCATTGCAGTATGAAAGACATGATTTGACCCAGTTAAAAACCTTGTGGGTGTGTTCATTAAGAAAGATACTATGGCTCAGAGGTGTAGTTTAAAGATAATAATAATATCCATATCTTTGTTTTCTATCTAAACCTCTATAATGCATTGTTATCAAATTTTGGATATTGCAATAATATGTTTGCCTATAGATGTATTCAATAAATCTCTATAATGCATTGTTATCTAAATTTTGGATTTTACAATGACGAGGCATACTTTATACTATTCCTCTCACAACCCATCACAACCACACTAGAATCTGAATTTACTATTGAAGTATAGTTCTAGGAATTATAATCCCATCAATTTTTTTGTTCCATGGTTTAGAGGGATGAGTAGCCGGGTTCTCCAATGGTCTTATTCCAAGCATTAGAAAATTTTTGAGGATGTGATGTAGGAATAAAAAATATTTCTCTTGACTTGCTATGAGGAGCCTGAATCTTGTAATAAAACAACAAAATTGTTTATTTATAACCATCTTCTATATTCTTTGAGCTCGCTCTATATACAGTAATGCCAACTATTTTGATATATATTTATTAGAAACAATTTCGTTGTGTTCTTGTGAATGGTAGTGATATTTCTAGCTCTTATGTAAAATGTTGACAATTTTTGAGTAATTGTTCACTTCAAAGGAAGCAATAGAGATTGCAACCATTATACGAGTCTCTAGTCCCATGGATTATTGTTGGTTGCTTCCTCTTTCATCCTGGATACAAAGAGAATTAACAGGGACTACTTTGACTTTTCCATTATTGAATTTATTTATTATGCCATTTTGGGGCTTGAAACTGGAAACATCTACAAAATTCTGATTATGTACAATGAAACTCTATGTACAAGCCCAAATAAAATCCACAATGAAAGAGAATCGTATTAATGATAAAAATAGATATTTATACATGTGAAATCTAGGTACGAGACAGTTGTGTCTCGGTAACTTATTAACTGTAAAAACAGAATGTAAAACTAATTACATATTATACAATAACAATCCCGAAGGATTAGTTAACATTCCCCCCTTAATCTGAAGGGACATATAACATGCCAATTAACATTCTGAACTTTTCAAACTTTCCATGTCCCAGTGGCTTTGTAAATATGTCTACGATCTGCTCTGAATTAGGACAATGTGTCAGATGAATAACATTGGCCTTTACATAATTTCGAATCAAGTGATATTTGGTGTTAATATGCTTGCTTCTATCATGAAACTTGGGATTTCTGGCCAATTGAATTGCACAAGATTTTTCGATGAGTAGTGGAGTTTGTTGTCACTCACTGCGTTATGAGTTATCAGTTGCCCAAAGTGAAAAATAACAATGAAGTTTGAAGCCAATTCCCAAGACACATAATCTATCAAAGCTTAATCAAGCCTTCTCCATTGGATAGCGCTCAGAATGATATTTCTAATGGTAGGTGGAAGTCCAAAAATGGACTCCTGGATCAAAAATTAGCGCAGATTGAAGATACCCTTTGAAAGCCAAAAAACAAAGAGAAAATGACTAAGGGTAAGACTCATCACAAATCGCAATCGGGGCTTTTATGAAGCAGTAACAGGGGAAGACAGTGAAATTTGTGATCAACCGATCGTCGATATCACAAATCACAGATCAGAGGTCCATGGCCCATAGCCTAATCGACATATCGATGATCGACATTGTTAAAGTATCAATCCGAACAAAATTACGATCAATGATTGTCGATATCGTGAAATTGGCGATCGAGAGTTTCAAGGTCCAGGCTTATCGATGATCGGCGGGTCCAAGGCATTGCACATCGGCGAATCAACATGACGACAGGGTGACAAAGCTAAAACATTGCAATATCGCGATGTTGTGATATGATAGTGTAAATCATCGGGGAAGGGCCAGTTGTGATTAACAAAGAAATTCAATACAAATCCAAGGGCAGGCGAGCCTTTTCTCTCTCCTCCAATAGGACGCGTGATAGCACAGGATTGGTCCCGATAAAGACACATGGCAGCGAATGTCAACATAATGTGGTGGTACAGAGGGACACGTGGCATGTTGATCTGATATTTTCAGGGGTCACATGGGGACATATTCGAGTGAAACGTGTCACCAGTCAGGATGTGCCACATGGCACTGATGACGTCATCAATCCCATAGATCAACGACCGGTGAAGGTAAAAAGTCACAACTCCAAATAAAGGGGCTAGCCCGCAATCACATGGAGGATCGAAGAACCAGGGGCAAAGCACAAAAGGGGCCAATCCCACACATCGGGGATCGTATAGGTTAAATTTCCTCCTCCATTGAAGTCCCTTCGGACTTGCGATTGTGATATGTGGGAACTCTCCCGGATGCGATATTCTATGTGATATGCCTTATGGAAGTTTCATGTCCAGACAATTAGAAAACTCTACGAAGTATGGTAGGAAGGCCCTCTCCTATATTACAATTGCGATATCCGAGGTGGGCCCATTCCCGCAGATGAACGATCGCAGGTGTCAAGGGAGATACCAAAGGCAACCACTAGAAACCACTGATTTGCGGGATTTTATTAAATAAAGCAAAAAGAGCCTCGGAGGGGAATCTAAAGGCCCTACTGCCTGAGGACTAAGCACCTGGTCATAGCCCCCAGTTGTATAAGAATAAATGTAGCCAAGGTCTAAACCAAAGGGGGCCAAGGAGCATCGAAACTCGCAGTTCTGCAATGCCTTTCAGAGTAAAATTCCCACTGCCATAAAGCCCCGATAGTATGGTACAGGGCTATGAAGGCAGATGGGTCGAAAGCTGAAGCATTGAATGAAGTATGGTGCAGTGATAAATCAGTATGGGGGGCTCCAAAAGACTTAATGGATCGACATGGAGCTCCACTCGGATACGAAATGAATCACTGCCTTGACTAACTCTATTTATGCTAAGTGACATGCAAACACAGTTAATCGCTATAGGCTATAAAGAGTGAAGAAGTCTGGGAATTAAGATGAAAGTGATGGGAACCAGCCAAGCAACAAGAAAGGGACATCATGGTAGAGACATGGCTTGATCAGAGGCTCTCACAGGAACAATAGAGGGACACTTCCTTCATCATCATTCAGATTTCCTTGTTTCTATTTTTTGTGATTTCTGTTTATTCTATATTTTTTTATGTATTTCCAAGAAAGGAATCAAATCCTTAGAAATCATTTTGGGGTAGCAGAGCTATCGTAGGCCTAGGCAGCTTGTAAATCTGTCAGCTAGCCCTAAGCTGAGATATCTTGTAAATGTGGTTTCAAAGCCCCACTTGTAGTGGTCCAAATTCTATGATTCCATTTTTGGTTCTAAATGCTTGTTCATGAGGGACTTGAACGATACACATGCTGAATGTAATGGACTGGTTATTGGGACCCTTCAAGTATTAATGAAACTATTCCAGTGATTCCAAGCAGATCAATGCACAATATGTTTCCTCTTATGTTTATCACTTCATGTATGTTTTTCTCCCTTTGAAATAGTGTAGTCAAGTTGTCGGTTTCTCCCCTTATTCATGATTGTATATTTGTTACCAAGTAGCAACAATACCTGTGCTAGTTACAGATTTACTTAAGTACCTATAATATGCCCATATTTTCTTGAGATTTTGGATACAAATGTGCCCATGAGGTATATGGCCTAAAAACCTTCATTTTCACTCCACTGTTTCTACCATTCCACCTCTTCAATCTTCCATACCTCTGCTGGGACATTGGAGCTTAGGATTTTGTTACAGCCCTATGCATTGAATCCCCCCTTTCTCTCTTCCTCTTCACCTTTACTACAACTGCAATATTAAGTTGTGTGATTGTTGTGTGTCGGCCACTAGAACAAGGCATTTCTCTTTGGGGTTGGCCTGATTTACCCCCTGAACATTTGGGTCCATGTCTTGGCTTTGAGTCTACTTTCAGGAAGGCTGATTGAACCAAGCCCTCTTTTTATCTTATTCTCTTCAACGTGACAATTGGAGTGATGTAGAAACCCTCTCACTAATAATATTCTCTATTTAAGATGTCCTAGGAACTGGTTTACAATCAACCTAGAGGCAGTCTCTAGGAAGCTTTCTATGTCTCCCAAAGCATTCGTGTTGTGAGTGTCATTTAAAGTGACAACATAGTTGAAGCCTTTTGTTTCTCCTACAATTCTTCAAGTATTTTGCGAAGCCAAATGATTTCTTTTGTAGTTTGAGCTTCTGCAACATATTCGACTTCGGTGGTAGAATCAGCAAGAACAGATTTTTTGCGTGATCTCCAATTGATAGTTGCTGATCCAAGACTCATCAAATAACCAGAAGTAGATACTCTATTCTCCTTATCTCCATAAAAATTAGAATTTGAATAGTCGGTGAGATGGAAATCTACAACTTTAGAATATTTGATACCATATGTTTGAATGCCTTTCAAATAGATGAGCACTTGCTTTGTTGCATTCCAAAGACCTTCACATGGCTTATGCATGAACCTAGAAAGTATCCCTACAACAAAAGCTAGGTCAGGTCGAGGAGTAGTCAAAAAATTCAAACTTCCGACAAGTTTCTTGTACTTTGTTGGATCTTCAAACATACTTCTTTCAGTGGAAGTAAGATTTAGATTCTGCTCCATAGGAGTAGCCACATGATTACAATTCTGCATCCCAAATATGTCCAATAGCTGTCCAATATACTTTTTCTGAGAAATGAAAATATATTTGGGTTTCTGATCAACTTCAATCCCTAAATAATAATGTAATAAACCCAAATCTATCATGTCAAAAAATTTCAATAATTCTCTTTTAACAGACGTTATATAGTCATCATTGTTTCCTATGATCATCAAATCATCTACATACAAAACCAAATATACAACTGACTTTCCAATTTTCTTAACAAAGAGAGTTGCATCATCCACATAAAATAACTTATAATTCAACTTTAGAAGGTGTTCAGTTAACTTTTCATACCATGCACGAGATGATTATTTCAGTCCATACAAATCTTTAACCAACTTGCATACCTTTTGCTCTTTGCCTTTAACAACAAAACATTTTGGCTGAAACATATTAACATCCTCCTTCAAATCGCCATTCAAAAAAATTGTTTTAACATCCATATTGTGTATCTTCCAGCTATTATGAGCTGCAAGATAAAATAGAGTTATAATTGTGCCCAATTTTGTTGCAGGAGCAAATGTATCTGTGTAGTCAACATCTTCCTTTTGAGCGTAGCCTTTTGCTACAAGCCTTGTCTTGTATTTATCAAGAGAACCATCTGCTTTGTATTTAATCTTATACATCCATTTGCAACCAATGGGTTTGACAACTACAAGAGGATCCACTAACCTCCAAGTTCTATTCTTAATAAGTGCATCATATTCCTTTTTCATTGCATCCTTCCATTCATCACAATTAGCAACTTCTTCAAAACTTCTTAGATGAAAATTTCTCCAAATGAGCCAGTTGCCTATTGACAGTGGAATTATTTTTATCCGATTCAAGGAAAATAACATCTCTGGAAAGAATGAATTTTTTATTTTCTTCATCATATAACATGTATGCTTTGGAAGAAGTAGAATATCCCAAGAAAATACATTTGCGACTCCTAGCACCCAACTTGTTATGCTGATGTTTAGGAATTAATGCATAACATAGAGAACCAAAAACTCTAAAATGTTGAACGGTAGGAAGTTGATTATACCACATTTCATAAGGAGATTTATTATTGATGACAAAAGGAGGACAATGATTGCGAATATAAGTTGCACAAAGAAATGTTTCTCCCCAAAACATCAACTTAACATTCTTAAACAACATCATAGATCTAGCCATATTAAGAAAAGTTCTATTCATACGTTCTGCAACGCCATTCTGTTTTGGATTATAGGGTATGGTAGTTTGATGTTTGATTCCATTGTCCTTCAAATATTGTTTAAAAACGTGAGAAGTATACTCGCCATTATCATTTCTAAGAATTCCTATATTCTGTTGAGTTTCATTTTTAATCATCAAATGAAAAGTTTTAAGAACTTCAAACACCTGTGACTTATCCTTCAACAAATACACCCAACACATTCTTGAGTAATCATCAATAAATGTCAGCACATATTTATTTCCATTGGAAGTTGCAATAGGCATAGGTCCACATAAATATGAATGTACGAGACCTAATTTTCATGAAAATCTGAAAAGAAAAACTATGAAAAGGTTGTTTACAATGTTTTCCCAAAAAACAAGCATCACAAGGTGTAATTTTTCTTGGAACTATAGGAACACCTTTAATACCTATTTTTTCATAATTTTGATGCTTCCATAATTGATGTGACCAAATCGAGCATGCCATAACAAGCTAGGAGATAGGATGTCACTTTGTTGCACCAAAAAAGTAGAACTTTCACAAAAATTAGTAGATGAAGTACCATTTAACTTTAAAAGTGTACCTTCTTCCACACCGTTAATAATAACTACATGATCAGATGTTCTTCTTATCTCGATGATGCCATCAAATATATGAATATAATGCCCCTGCTGCCGAATATGGATAAGAGACATCAAATTCCGCTGAAATTGTGGAATATAAAGTACATCCTATAGAGCATAATATGTAAGATTCAGTATCTTCAAACAAATAGACCCAATGCTAGATGGTTTAATTTGAGACTTGTCAGCAAAGTAAATAACACCATCAATATCATCACTAAAAGTTTAAAAAAAATCTCGCCTAAATGTCATATGACAAGTGGCTCCTGAATCCAAAATCCAACTATCTCGCCATGAAGAAAATGCAGTGTTGAAAACATCATTAATATTAAAATTATAGTGAGCAACAATGTAATGTGTAGACTCTGATGATTTTCCCTTATCTAGTGGTGGCTGATATTTCTTTTCATTCAATTGTTCTCTCCTTTCACTGACTTTCTCCAAAGGGATTTTATAGTTAGTAGCAGTATGACCAATTTTACCACATCTAAAACATTTGATAGCTGGTCTATCATTAAAATTCCTTTGTTTTCTATCATTTTGTTGTATGTCTCTCTGATTATTTTTGCCTCCCCTGCCTCTATAATTTATCCTACCATGACCTCTACTACTTTTATCACCTCTAGAAGTTTCAACATGAGACTTATGATCCTTTTGTGCAAGGCACAAAGTTTCTACATTAGAGTTAGGAGTTAGATGGAACCTCTTTCTTCCCAAAGGTTTTTTCTCTCAGAGCTATTTTTCCTACTAATTTATCAAATGTAATGTTTTTTAACTGCCCACTAGCTTGGAGAGATTTCAAATAATGTGAATACACAGGGTGAACGACTTTTATAAAAGTTGTAAGCTATAAGTCTACTTTAATTCAATTGGATTCTATATCATGAAAAATGGCTTTTACTTCAGAGGCATTCTTTAAAGGATCATTATCCTTCATCTCCAAATTAAACACCTTTAACAATAACTGAATAATTTCGAGTTCTCAGTGTGAACCATACAATTCTTTTAACTTCTTTAATGCTTCGAATGCAGTACGACAAGAAACGATATATCAGCTTACCTCTTCTGTGACCGATGCAGTTATTAATGCATATGCCTTGTTGTCTTTTGTCTCGCAAATTGCACGCTACTTCTCATTATCAGGCAGCTCCGGTGCAATTTGTTTTCCATCACTATCCTTCTTTCCTTGACAAACTTCCCACAAATCATTAAAAACAATGGTACTTTTATGCTTTGTAAACTACTCTGGATAATTTTCCTTTCCATTAAGAACAACTGCAACTATGGAAACTATCAAAGTCATATTTGTTATGTAGCCAAATATTCTTCAAATCCTTTCAAATTCAAAATATATGCAATACTTCTGAAAAGATATAAATTTTTTTCTCCTCTTATTTCAAACAAAGTTGGCTTTGTGGTTTAATGGTAAGTTTCAAAAATATTTTAGCAAAGAGCTAGGTTCAAATATTATTTGCCTACAAATATTTTATTTTACCAATGGTCTCTTAAAAAAAATGTATTTCAAATCACAAGAAAATTGACCACTCTTCAATTAAAAATTTAATTAAAACCACCAAAAATAAATACATGTATTTCAAATCACCAGAAAAATGATGACTTAAATTAAAGATTTAATTCAAAGGACCAAAAATATATATCCTTCATTTTAAGTATCCTTTAGTAAAAACTTTGTATCCTTCAGAAATCTTTTAGTAAAAACTTCGGGTATCTAAAAACTCAGGTTTCGGTTTGCAGTAAATGTAAATATTATCTTTCAAAAATTTTACTGTGATTAAACACCTATTTACTTATATTGCATTCAAATACATGGAATTTAGAAACAACTCAACCATGCTCTAATAAACTCCACAATAAAATAACACAATGAGAGAGCATCCTATTAATGATAAAATTATTTATTTATACATGTACTTCACAATAAAAAAGCATCCTATTAATGATAAAATTACTTATTTACACATCTGCAATCTAAATAAAAGACAATTGTGTCTTGGTAACTTATTAACCATAAAAACAAATATAAAACAAATTACATATTATACCATAACAATCTCTAAAAATTTATTAACACTCTGATCGTGTACAACCGAAATCTAAGCATTACATAGTATTTATGATTGTGTATCACCGAACACTGGGAATACTAAATGTTGTGCAGATATGTTCTGTCTAATTGGTACGTGTCTCAAGTAGAGTTCCACTCCGTGGACATTTCAAAATTGGCTTTTTAAAAGATAAGTCCTAAGTATCTGACCTATTCGTTAAAAAAAAGGTGAAATTTAAATGTTTTATAAAGTTCCAGAGAAAAGCATACCAAAGTAGACATTTATAACAAGAGTGTTAAGTGCTAGAGACTTCAGTTTTTAATAGTCTTTTACATATGCTAAGAGGATTCCTTTATAGACAACCTAAACGGTCTTCAGTTTTTAATAGTGTCTTTTACATAGGCTAAGAGAAATCCTTTATACACAATCTAAACGGGTTAATGTACAAGATTATGGTAGCGATTCAGTGCAATGGCGGTTATAAAATATCAGTGCTGATTTCCAAGTTCCCCTTACAACTCTTTGGGTTTCTCTTTATTTAACCTCACTAGCCGTTTTTATTTTTCTCTAACCTATTATCAATTTATGGTTTTCCAGCAGAGTTAACATTACACCAATCATGCATGCATTACTTCTCTTTAATTGATTCAACGGAAATTTTTTGAGGCAAAGTCGGTTAGTTTTTAAATATTATGGGTTTTAAAGCACAATTAAGATTACACCAATAATAAAACGATTCTCTTTAAATTGATTCAATGAAAATGTGCTGAAAATGTGTGGAAATGTGCAGAGCGTAAGGGAGTTTTGGGTGTGTTTAACATCATACTAAATATTTGATTGGCTTCAGATTCTTAGTAAAATTTTTGAAAGGGTAAACTAAAAGTCAAGCTTTTTAATTCCACGAGTACTTGAAGTATTAGATTTTTAAAATTTTAAAATTATAATATTTAATCAATTTTATTTAAAATTTTGAATTATTTATTTATACATTATTAATTATATAATTAAATTTTAATAATGATTATTTAAAAAATCTTAAAATATCTAATATTTAAACCTATAATTTTAGAAAAAATAATTTTAAACATATAATTTTAGAAAAAATAATTTTACTTTATTATTTCAGTACAAATGGCTTTGCTTTTTAGAAGGAAAAAATTAATTAGATTTTTATTAGGCACAAAAATCAATTATATTCATCAATCACATAGTGAAGTTCATATCATATATAAATTGTCAAACTTCATAATAGTTCAAAAACTCTGAAAAAATCTTTTCAAATTGATATACTTCCAAAACAGTGATTTAGGAAACAAAACAGAAATAAAAATGTCCATTGCTCAACACACACACACACACATATATATATGAAACTAAATCAGAGATTCCAATGTATGTTTCCGGCTAAGGAATAGTTGCGCGTCCTTCCTCCCTCACAATGTCATCTGAGATAAAACTGTAATATATGAATCACTCTGGATCGTTCAATCCCATCTTGGAAAGGGCATCAGAAGTCCTGTTGGATTCTCTGTAAATATTCATCATGCCGAAACTCCTGGAATCCTGTAACAATGTCCTGATTCAATCCTGCCATCCCCGAAGTTCTGGAGGGTCAAAATACGATATACCAGAAAATCCATCTATGATTGATTTTGAATCCCCATAGATGTGGATATTTTGGATCTCTCTATCTTTGGCAAACCATAGTAAACCCCACAGGGCCACCATCTCTGCCCTGGAATTTGTACCCATCCCCCCATGCTAGTGTAATTTGTAGCCAATATTTTTGTTGATGTGCAACCATCCCCCACATCCACAACGGCCATGTTGTGTAGCATCATCAAAGAAACTAGTCGGCAAGAAAATGTTGTGAGTCATAAAGCGCTATAACATATCTATGGTACTTGACCACCTAGGTACCATATACTCCAACCAAGATAGAAATTTTGTACAAATTTTGTAAATGTTAATCGACACCCAATGAGATATATAGTGATTTCGTGCCTTCCGAATCTCCCAGAAAGTAAACATTGGTATATAGTTATGTGTCCCTTCCTTGGAGGCACCCCATCTCAAGTAATGTTCAATTGAAAGAAAACATCTAGAGTTTAACTTACAAGACGATAAAATCATAGACCAAATTTGTAAAGAAATGTTGCAGTGGATGAAGAGGTGTGTTCCCATTTCATTACCGTCACTACATCGGATCCACCATCTAGGTCTCAGAAAGCCATGCTTGCATAAATTATCCCAAGTCAATATTATGTTTCTCCATACCAACCAACTGAATTGAATGATTTTCAATGGTGCGGTTGATCTCCATACCACGAGGAACCAAGGACTCGGTGCATATTATTGTGCAATGTGCGTGATGCGCTGGTAGAAATCCGCAACAACCACTGTGCCATTTATGAGTCTGCCTACCCATGATAGAGTGTCTCCTCTAGGGTGTTGGCATAACCCCACTCCTCTTAAACTGTTAATGTATGAATTACATGTTTGTGCAGCCTGCCCAAATAAACCAAGATACTTGACCTCTCTCCATGTTAGGTGTGCACCATTCCATCCACTGATTACTTGTTCAAGGAAGAAAATGCCCCTCTGGTGTAATGCCTCCATAGTGTCCTTCATGAGTCTATTATTGTTAGATAGTCCTACAATACCATCCCTTCCAATAATAATCATATTTCCCCTGCAAAAAAACCATTTGATCCGTTGTAAGAATACTTTTTTTATCTTCTCGAAGCTCAGCAATATAAAAGAGCCCTTTCTTATGCTAATTTCCCCCCTCCAAATCCAGTCTATGATTGATCTTCCTTTATGATATTTTCCTGATATGATCTCTTTCCATATGCCTTCGCCAAACAGAGCCCGCCACAAGGATTTCATTAATAAAGACCAACCAAATAAGTTTGTGTTAAGAATACCCCATCCACCCAGATCTCTAGGACAATAAATATTATTCCACTTAATCAAATGGTATTTACAATTCCCCTTAGTTCCAAACCACAAAAGCGAGCCAAAATTGTTTGTCTTTATGAAATAACACGCGCAGGGAGGGAAAATAGATGCATCCAGTAATTTACCGATTGTTGAAGGACATATTGTATCAATGTGAACTTGCCTCCCAGCGAGAGCCAACAATGTGTCCAACACTTGAGTTTGTTCTAAAATTTATTGAGAAGCCAAGTCCAATCCTCCACACGATAGTTGTTGGGTTTCAACCTACACCCCAAGTAAGTGAAGCCTTCATGAAGGGGTTTGCAGACGACCCCAAACATCTCGGCAATGGGTTGGATATCAGAAGGGCTTCCATGTGAAAAGATGAGAATTGGTTTCTATCCATTTGCAATCAGACCAGAAGCCTCACCGAAACGATGAAAAATGTGATATAATGTCTCCCACTCTAACCTGGAGATCATGCCAAAGGTCAAAATATCATCAACAAAGAAGAGATGTGTGATACTAACCTCTTGAATCATTTGCAATCCCCTGAAAGTCCCCACGACCCTGGCCATATTTATCTTTATGCTTATCCCATCCATGACGAGAATGAATAGAAGGGGTGATAAAGAACATCCTTGTCTCAAGCCATGACCCACACGGAAAAATTGAATGGGGTGCCCATTTATAAGAACTATTAACCATGCTTTTGTCACACATTCCATAATCCACTCTATGTTTTGAATTTTTAGTCCAATCCTCTGAAGGGTAATCTTGAGAAATGCCCAATCCACACTATCATATGCCCGTTGTAAATCAACCTTCATTACCAATGCTTCCAATTCTATTGTATGAATACACTCTTGTGCAAATGCAATTGCATCATGAATATATATGTTATGAAGGAATCTGAACCGCTCCCTAGAGATGTGAAGTAAGAGAAATTCTTTGATTCGTTCCACAATGACCTTTGAGATAAGTTTATGGATGGTATTACATAGTGAGGTCGGCCAGAAATCTAAAAAAGTGGAAGGAAAAATGACCTTTGGAATAAATGCAATGAAAATTGACTTAATAGAACCCAAGATGTGTCTCCTAATCCAAGACTCTTCTACCATCTCCAACAATTCCATATTCATGTTCTCACAGAAATGTAAGAATATCTCTATTGTCCAATCGCCAAGGCCGGGGCATTTGTCCCTAGAAAATGATTATAAAACTAATTGGATCTCTTCAATAGTGACAGGTCTATATATAGCCTTATTGGCTTCATTGTCAAACATTGTAGGGTATTCCCCACCCCAAATAATGTCTTCAATGTGTACCTCCTCCCTAGCTCTGAATAGATTTTCAAAGTAATGAACTACAGCCCTCTAAATCTCAACATCTGTGTAGACTTGTTTTGGTTTCCATCAACCCCCATGATGCTCCAAATGGCATTTCTATTTTTTGTTTGATTTGAAAATCGATGGAAAAATTTGGTATTAAGACCCCCCTCCCATATCCAAATAGCCCTGCTCTTTAATCTCCATGTGGACTCCTGAAATTTTAGTATGCATTTCTTCCTCTTCTCCAAGTATTCTAATCTATCCATTTGTTGTTCAGTGGGCATCATTCTTGTAAAGTTCTCCCCAATATCTCGAATGTCCACCACCAATGATTTTAGTTCCTGTAGTAGACAATCTTTCTTTTTCCTTTCCCATATATGCACCTAGCTCTTTAGGTGCTTTAACTTCCAAGTGCTGCTTTCCATGGTCGGTCGGTCCTAAATTGTATCATTTCCTCTCCAAATCCCAATAACCAGGTTGTTGAAAGATTCATCCTCGAGCCACATTTGATTGACTTTGAAAGGAATACCCCTTCTAACTGACTCTGCTCGCCATTGCAGAACAATGGGACAGTGGTCAGAGATGAAAGTCTTACGAACATTTGATCTTAAATTTCCCAATATTTCAATCAAATCCTAGTGTACATGAATCTATCTAGTATCTTACAAATATACTCATCTCCACATCTCCCATTATGCCAAGTGGGCTCGATGGGGTTTGGACATATATCGTTTAAATGATTTTCATCAAAAAAAGTTGTTAATCTTCATGCAAGGGGATCACTTTGGCATTTCATACCCCATCCCTCCTCCCTGGATAATATAGCACTGTAATCACCAAAAACGATCAATGAACTGATCTTTAAAATGTTTGAGGCCTCCACTCTGTCCCAAAATACATGTCTTCCCTTGTATGGTGCATATATATTGCCTATGTGTATTCGCTCCACCAGACCCCGAATATGTGCAGTGAGCAGGATCCTAGCGAAGAATTTATGGGCCTTTAAGTTTGCCTAGTATGGATCCCACAGTGCCACTAAGCCCCCCAACAAACCACATGAATCTACTACAACAATACACCAACGTGGAAATATGGACTGAAAATATAATATGGATCTCACAACCTCTACCATTGTTTCCTATATAAGGATGATGAACGAACGAACAAAGTAGAACATATGTCCAAGGGACATCATTTTCATGGCATCCCCGAAGTCATGCATATAAAAAGATATGCTGTTCATCATGTCTCAGTCTCAAAGGGCACATTTTCTCCAAGGGCCCCAGAAGAAGAAGAATCAAATATAAGCACATCAAATAAACCAATTGAATCTTGAAACAAATTTTTACGCAAGTTTTTCCCATGAAAATGTCTACTTCCCTTCGCCCCCCACCCCCGCAATGAGTAGTGATATTTTTTGCCAAATTTGGGCTAATAACAGGGGAGGTAGTTGAGCCTTTTCCCTTATGTACCATGAGGGTGGATAGGTCCATGGAAGGGTTTAGAAGTAGAAATTCAATGTCACTGTCAACGGAATTATGAGGTGATGGTGGAGGGATAAGGTGCGATGAGTGAGGGGAGGAGCGGATTGGATAAGATGAAGATGGGAGTCCGTAGCTAGGGGGTTTTGAAAGAGGATTGTTGTCAGCGCCTACGAGAGGGGGTAGTGGATGGACAACAGAAACTGTGGGCAGAGATGAAGTCTTATCCCCACAAATAATTGGTAAATTTGGTAATGGTTCGATAACATGCAAGTTTTGATCAGGAAAAGTAGTATTATGAATCCCCTTTAAGCATGAGTGCAATGTATTGATAGTAAATGTAGGTATCGACTCTGAAGGTTCAAAAATAGACATGTTTTTTGGTAAAATGGTTTTATCGGAGGAAGTAGCGGTACCTTGTTCAGATTCCAATTGCGATTGTCGAATTTGCTTCTCTCCGACCAAGCATATTTCCTGTGTTGAAAACATTGCAGACATCTCTCTAGTAGGTGGCCCATGTGGTGACATAACAGACAGCAGAATGGGATGCCCCAATAATCTATCATCTATCTAAATCACCGGGAATCCCACTCCAAATCAATGTTTTCCATGAGACCTCCCATGTAATTCACTTCCACCAGGGTGCACATACCCTTTTATCTCGTGCCCTAGGATAGGAGGGTCCATGTAGACAAATCTTCCCACATCATTGCCGATCCAGGTTACCCTTTTATCTCTATACTAGTACAAACTACTTAGTCACTACCAAATACATTTCGTTTGCAATCACCTATTATTACTATATATCATATATGAATTTGCACATAATTATCTCTATATTATTCTCTTATGGCTACTTTGTCTGTGCAAATTCAAGTTACCAAATAAACTATTTATAATTACTTATAAATTTATATATATATATATATATATATAACAATGGCCTACCAAGCCTATTTTGCTTAAAATGCAAGCTTCTTTGATTGCATATTCAAACCACTTTATACATACACCATCATCAAATACTAGGCTGTTAAAGCTGTCTGCAGGAGCGACAACGAAATGTGATATGTCAATCCTGCCTGGTCATACAAGTCACGCAATTCATGGCACATATAAATCCTTTATTAATTAATATTTAAACATTTAAGGAACTCTTAAGTTTTCGATGCCACTAGGCATCTATTACTGAAGTGAAAAAGAATTGTGCGTTAAAGGCAAGTTGCAGTGACTACAATTAAAATTTCAGATAATTCATGATTGCCAAGTAGAGTGCTTGGAGATTTTTTAAAAGTAAACTTATTCTATTAAGAGTGAAGTAGATTTAAAATTTGAGATATTTCATAATTGTTGGGCAGGAGAGTGGTCAGGGATTTTCTAAAAAAAAACTTATTGTATTCTTTTAATAGAATCACAATATCTGCATCGATAGAAATGCAGATGTAATTTGAAAATCAATTGTTAAGCATCTAAATTTATTTTATAGCACTAACTGGACATGCAGATAATAAGCAAAATATTTTCTTATGGAACAACTCCCCCATTCAAGAGTCAATTCAACTGTTAAATACACACAACTCATGCTTTCCGCTCCCCTTGACTCCAAGGATTGCTTGACATCAGTTAGTTTTTTCTTATTTTTTTTAATAATATGGATACGGATTTTTACGGTTGGCCGCTGCACGTAGATATCACAATTTATTTTCCTTTTTTTACTAATCCTCCGCTGGTATAGAGAGGTTTTAGCCTTATGACAGTTTTATACTAAATTCAAATCAATTCTAATTACAGCTAATTTTTAACCTTTGAAACATAGGGTGAAAAAATAATATAAATAATTGAAATAGTTTTAGACCAACCCACTTCACACACGAAGAGGGATGTCGAATATCATATGAATAATTTAAGGACGATCAAGAGGTTTAACTAATCAAGACTTCGGCTTGTGTTTCGCCTTATGCTCTCGGAACACTCGTGTGATATAGAGATATAAATGAGTTGCATGGTATGTGTTTTTAACTGACGACATTAGATAGCCACTTAAGATTAAGTGCCTGCCATTTTCAAAGAACAATATTTTTACCAACAAGGCAAAGGACAAGAAATGTGAGATAGCAGATGGGAGCTTACACTGGTGGTTAATTTCGACTTAAAATTTTTTTTTGATGATCATTAATATTATTTATTTTACAAGAATGGTGGTTTTTTAATTAGTTTATAATGGTTAATAGGTAAATTTATTTTTTGGGAGATTTTTTTGAAAGGAATAATATGAATTAAAATCTCAATAATGAGTAGAGGGATATCTTGAAATTGATTAAAATTTTAAATTAATAGAGGAATTTCAAATACTTAATTCCTAAAATATATATTTGGAAAAATTAGTTATAAGATGAAATGAGTTTATTTTTTAATAATTAATATTGTGAGATATTTTGAATTTAGAACAAATTAAAATTTTATTTTTTAATATAATTTAAGAAGAAATTAATTTTATAAATCAATAACTTTTTTAGTTTTTAAGTTGTCTTGCAATTTTTGTTTTAAATAAATTGTTAATTTTGCATTCAATACACTTATATATAGTCAAAATTTAACTAATGTATGAATGTTTTATTTAATTGTCAAAATTATAAAATGAACTTAATCAAACAGATTTGTGAGTGGTAAAGTATTTAGGTTTTGATGTAGTTAAGGCTTTGATCACTTGAGTGAGTTTTCTAGTGCATCTCTAACTCTTGACATATGAATCAAGGAAGTGCAATATGGCTTCCAGCAAGTTTTGACACTCAACCCTCCACTTCCATTTGGTATGCTAAGCCAAATGCATTAATCAACACACACCTTGTTGTCATTCATTTCCAAAGATACTTGTCCTACAATCGATAGATAACTTCAAATGCATAACCTCAAATACATTTACACATAAAGGGAATATAAACTATAATAATAAAGAAGAAAAAGAGCAAGAAAAAACCAAAAATCTAAAAACAAAATAACCCAATTCAACAAGCTTCCCATGATAGACATTGTAAATAAAGCTATACAACAAGCTTCCAATGATACCATTGTAAATCAAGCTATACAACAAACGTGCAAAGAAGTGCAAAAAAAGTTACTTATTGTTATATTTACGGTAAATATTCGTAAAAAAACGTTACAATCAATTTAACTATTATTAAGTTAACATTAACCATTGCAATTTATAAAATTTAACTTCAACCGATTGAAAAAAAAAAAAAAATGTTTTTTATATTATTTAAAAACTAATTTTCTGATTATAAAATATAAATGTAAAACAAAGCACTCAGTCATATCAGAAATAAAGTACTCAGTCATATCAGAAATAAAGTAGTGATATCAAACAAAGCTATGACAACTACTACTCCCCAACTATGACAAAGCTATGACAACTACTGCACCCCAACTTGACATATGACAAAGCTATGACAACTACTACACCCCAACTTGAGATAGAGCACAAACTCAGGTCAAACTTGATGAGGGCGACACAAACCGAACACGAAAATGACCAATAATACGTGGCTTCAAAGGGGCAAAGTGCCTACCAGCACGTACAGTGGCATTTTGCAGGTGTAAATCTTGTTTTCATCGCCCCACGCCTCTCTGAACCTTCTCAATACCGTTTCGTTCAGAAGATCGACGCCCTTCTCTCTCGCTTTGACCACCACATTGGCAGAATTGCACAATACCAATAACTTTTTCAACGACAGCTGCATCTCCATCTCCATTTCCAAGGGATTACCTTCGCTCCCCCCTCCATTTTCTAGCACCGGTTCGAACGGGAACGGCAGCTTCCTGTATCCATCGTTTACTATATCTATATCCATCTTTACTTGCCGGTAAGGAATGGTTGACTCACGGAATTCTGCATACACTGCATCGACAGCGGGACTGACGCTGAAATTCGCATAAGTCCACACAGCTATCACGCCCCCTGGTTTGCGCAGGAGACGTTTAACTTGAGAGTAAAAGGTGTCGATGTCGAACCAGTGGACTGCCGTGGCCACAGTCACCAGATCCACCGATCCCTCCTCCCCCACTATCGAAAACAGCTCTTCATCCGTCATGACGGGCGCAGTGACAGCATACGTCACTTTGGGATGCTTCCGCGCCAAATCCAGCTGCTCCTTGCTTCTGTCTGTGGCGATCACGCGATCGTAATGCTCTGCAATCTACGCTCTAATAATTTCATTAAATCTATTTTTGGCGGCAATGATCTCATAATTTCATGTGAAACCTGACAATTACTAGATATGTAAAAATGAGCAACGGAGTGAAATTAAATGAAAGGAAAGAAGAGGGTAGGAGAGGTTACAGAAACAGAAGCCTGCCCATTGCCTGCACCCACGTCCCAAGCCAGCTGGTGATTGGCAGTTAGAGATGCCAACATGGAAAACAACGATGCGGGATAACCAGGCCTGCTGTCTAAATACTCCTTCGCTTGTTTATCAAATGGCCCCGCCATTTCTCCTCTGTATTCTCGCGCAGTCGCTGCGAAAAAAGCGTACGCTGCCGGGTCTCTGCTGGCTCATGCCGACACATGATTTATAGAAAGTGCGCACGATTTAAGCAAATTTTTATTACGTGTGGTGCAAGTAATTGACCTAATCTTCTCCATTGTCAATTTTTTTTTGCTTTTTCCTATCATTTAAAGTTTAAAATAAATTTTTAAATATATAAAAAAATTAAATCAAACAATTTTTCAAATTCATTCAATTTCTAGGTGCATTCACTTTCTACACGATCATAACTCAATTATTTCTTTATTTATAAATTAAAATAACCATTCAGGACGAAACTTCTTGTCCTCCTTTTGGAAGTCAAAATCTAACAATCTAATTGTTAATTAAAATATAGTGAAATTTATCTCAATATAATATTTTAAATATTAATACTAGTTTATCATAAAGAAAATTTGTATTCATTGAAAGTATATATGCTTTTTTTAGAAATTATAATTTCAAATTCAGGAATTAGAGTTTTGATAAATTTTAAGTACACTCTTCAGTAATGTGTAGATCATCCTCTGAGACATTGAAATGTCATGCCGAATACACTTCACGAAGTCTGAGGTATTCTGAGAAATTCTTTTCCAGTCTCCTTTTGTGTCACATTAATGGGCCATCCATCTTCTTCTCGACCCACCTTCAGAATGATACACTGCCACAAGGGTTCAACATGAGAAAAAAATGTTAGGATTATGCATACTGCAAACAATCATGGAACAAGGTCGTTCACAGAGGGGCCATGGCAATAAGTAACACACAAAATAGGGATTTTTTTTATGTAATTCTTCACAAAGTTTGCTCCACACCAAATTGGATTCCATTCCAATTCTCTAATTTCGCTTGAGTTGTAATAAACTTATAAAAAGAAAAAAGTTTGAATGAGAACCATTCTAATTTTTCGGGGCTAAGAAAAAAAACCATGTGAAGTTATTTATGAGACTTACTTAAGCTCCCAAGTTAACCTTGGTGATTTGTTTCTCCATTCGAATCCTTCGTAGGTTACAATTCAGAACAACAATCACATGTGTTTATTGAACTTACACAAGCCAATAATTTTGTTACTAGCAAAATCCATCCTTGAACTTTCTAACAAATAAATCTGATTTGAATCTCAAATTGTATGTCAGGGTTTAATTCAATGTGCACAGCTGGAAATTCAGGTGCTACACCATGAAATTTCGTTGCATGCATTTCATGGTCGGTGTGAATGTACGGAACTTCAAGCCTATGCAATGCGATGTCCACATCTAGTTGGATAGCTACACATATTTAGTATTTATTTTTCTTTTGTTGTGTGTTTTTTTTGAAATTTCCTTTGTGCTATTGTTTATATCACATTCATAGAGTTTATTGATGCCTATTAAAGCTTCATTTTCTAAAATTTGAAACAAGAATGGAAGCATGTAATCTATTTGTTAAATCATAGCACGATACAAATACTTAGTAATTCTTTAAATTGTAGCAGAGAAGGATATTATTTCAATTCATTTAAGTTTTTAAGCACCCCATAAAATGTGTGTTTCTCAATTGTTTTTTTTCTCCCCTATCCAAATAGCTTCTCGACATAATCTCCAAGATGTTGTTCAAAGAAGATGGTAGAATATCACAATGTTGTCTCCTCAAAGATTGATTCTAGTTTAGTTATGAGTTCAACCACAAAAATATGATATATTGCATATTCTTAATGCACTTTTATCCACATTGAAATCCCTAATTTATGAATACTTTAGCCTCCTGATTCCTCATGCCTTCCATGTCCACATTCTTGTTTCCTAAAATGTTACCTCTGTGTCACTCTATATTCCTCTACACTTCTATCGGCATGTCTTTGCACCTTGTTGGTGCAAATGCTAGCTTTTACTCATTTTAGATACATTCTCGCATCTAAAGTAATGCACCCTTTTGGCGCAAATACTAACTTTTACCCATTTTAAATACATGCTCGCATCTAAAGTAATCATAGTTATTGTTCAAAAGAGACTATGTCATTGAATAAAACGAACTCATGTTTGAATAGTCATACCTATTGCTCAAATAGCTAGTTTGAAAAAAGAGTAGTCCACAGAGGCCACAAATTAGCTCGGAATATAGTAGAAATTCCGGCATGATTTTTGCCAAAATCTGGCAAATTTTTTTTTTTTTTTAATTTGGGTTATAACTATCAAACTTCGGGATTTTGAGTGCCCAACAGGTTTTTGATGGTGCTGAATCCATTTCCACCATAAAAATAAAAAAATAAAAAATAATTCAAACACTCCTATGATTAGATTTTTTGAAAAAAAAAATTGTCGGATTTCAGTGAATTAACTTTCCGGGTGAATTTGTGGCCTCGATAAGCAACATATTTTGAAAAATATGCAATATCCCTTTTAATTTTATTTTTTAAAACATGGCTTAGCAATCATAGAAGATTAATTACCTTGTATTTTCTCACATCGTATTTTTTAAATTTTTAATCCTTAGTTATTTTATGTAACCCAACCTAGATCCATCTTAACCCCAGATCTATCAAGGGTCGAGAGGGATTCAATCTCTCAAGGTACAAACCTATTTTTTGAGTGTGAAACTTGAGGAAATGATTGCACCTCAAGAGATTTTATCCCTCTCGACGCTTGATAGATCCGGGGTTAAGATGGATCTAGGTTGGTTTTATAATATTATATAATATCTATATTTGTATCTATGTGTCTCTTTCTTATTCCCTCTCTCTATCTCAACCCCTAAACATACACATTCTCTTGCTATATCTATCTATCTCTTCATCTCTCTCTCTCTCTTCCTTTCAACTTTGTCACTATCTCCCTTCCACTCTCCTTCTCTCTCCCCCCTCCATCTTTGTGTCTCCCTCTCTCTCTGTCTCTTCCCCTTCTCTCCATGTCTCTCTCTCTTCCCTCCAACTTTGTCACTATCTCCCTTGCTCTCTCCATCTCTCTCTCCCCTCCATCTTTGTGCCTCCCTCTCTCTCTTCCCCTTATCTCCATATCTCTCTCCTCTCTTCTTTGTCTTCTCCCTTCTCCTCTCTCCCTTACTTTCTCTCCATCTCTCCCTTGTGACTCCCTCTCTCTCCACCTCTATATCTATGTGTATTTGTTCTCCCCTCGCTCTCTCACTACCCCCTTATCTCTTAAATTTGATCCCATTGTATTGTGTTTACGAAAGTATCTAAATTAAAAAAAACTTATTTGTTGTAAAATATTGAACCTATATTTTGGATCAATCTTGTCAACTAAAATACAATAATGAAATACTTAAAAAAATCATGAACTCTCTTTCCTCTATTATTGTTAGTCACTTTATTAAAAAAAACTTATTTGTTGTAAAATATTGAACCTATATTTTGGATCAATCTTGTCAACTAAAATACAATAATGAAATACTTTAAAAAATCATGAACTCTCTTTCCTCTATTATTGTTAGTCACTTTGCTTTCTCTCATAGCTTATATCCTTAGTTATCCTAGATACTAGTTTTTAATAATATTATTTATATTATATAAATTTTACGTCTTTATATATTAAAATACTCAATTTGAACTTTATTAAAAACTTAATTTAATTTCTATGGGAATATTTTTAGTAGTTGCAAGGATACAAGGTTTAGATATATCTCAAAAATAATTATAATTTTTTACTTTTAGATTGAGATAAAAAAATGTTATAACATTAAATTAAAATAAAATCTTTTTATTGTGAAATAGGTTATGGTTTTTGGGCATGAGGTATTGATAAACTATGGTATTGGCCCAGGTAGTGTAACAAAACATATTTACAAGTTAATAATATCCATGGTTAAGAATATTGTCATATTGTTATAAAATATTTTGATTGTGAAATAAGTTATGGTTTTTGGACATGTGGTAATGATAAACCGTGGTATTGTAACAAATCCTATGTACAAGTTAATAATATCCATGGTAAAGTGGGGGTGAATATCCATGGTTAAGAATATTTCATACTATTATAAAGTATTTTGATTGTGAAATAAGTTTTTTTGGGCATGTGGTATTGATAATCAATTGTATTGTAACAAAGCATATTTGCAAGTTAATAACATCCATGGTAAAGTGGAAGTGAATAACCATGGTTGAGAATCTTTTCATACTGATATAAAATATTTTGATTGTGAAATAAGTTATGTGTTTTGAGCATGTAGTATAGATAAGCTAGGGTATTGGCCCATGGTATTGTAACAAATCCTATTCAAAAGTTAATAACAAAATCAAAATATAACAAATTGAATTTTATTATTTTTATTACTTTAACTTTTTATTATTAATTGAATCAACATTTCAATGTTTACACTCATTACTTTTAGCTTTTTATATATTACTTTTAACTTTTTATTGTTATTTGAGCCAATATTTAAATGTTTACAATAATCCTGATATCACTTTTAACTACTTTTTTTTAATTGGTTTGTACGAAGGTAGGGTTTTATTGACTATTATTAGTTTATCATTTATCAATACAACTTATAATATTTAACTTTGAAAAATAAGTATTTATTTTTTAATAGTATTAATAATTTGAATATGTCATTGCATTGTTTGCACAATATAATGACATATGGATATATTCAACTTTGAAAAATAAGTATTTATTTTTGCCCTATATTAAAATAATTATTTTTCAAACATTTGATTGAACCAGAAATCCGAAAAAGTAGAAGGAACAATCACCTTTGGAATAAGTGCAATGAAAATTGACTTAATAGAACCCAAGATGTATCTCCTGATCCAAAACTCTTCTACCATCTCCAACAATTCCATATTCATATTCTCACAGAAATGTAAGAATATCTCTATTGTCCAATGGCCAGGGCCGGGGCATTTGTCCCTAGAAAAAGTTTTTAAAACTGAGTGGATCTCTTCGATAGTGACAGGTCTATATATAGCCTTATTGGCTTTATTGTCAAACATTGTAGGGTATTCCTCCGCACCCCAAATAATGTCTTCAATGTGTACCTCCTCCCTAGCTCTGAATAGATTTTCAAAGTAATGAACTGCCTCCCTCTGAATCTCAGCAACTATGTAGACTTGTTTTGGTTTCCATCAACCCCCATGATGCTCCAAATGGCATTTCTATTTTTCGTTTGATTTGCAAATCATGGAAAAATTTGGTATTAAGACCCCCTCCCATATCCAAATAGCCTTGGTCTTTAATCTCCACGTGGACTCCTGAAATTTTAGTATGCGTTTCTTCCTCTTCTCCAAGTATTCCAATCTATCCAGTTGTTGTTCGGTGGCATCCTTCTTATAAAGTTCTCCCCAATATCTCAAATCTCTGCCAACAATGATTTGAGTTCCTGTAGTAGACCATCTTTCTTTTTCCTTTCCCATATATGCACCTAGCTCTTTAGGTGCTTTAACTTCCAAGTGCTACTTTCCATGGTCGGTCGGTCCTAAATTATCCCATTTCCTCTCCAAATCCCAATAACCAGGTTGTTGAAAGATTCATCCTCGAGCCACATCTGATTGACTTTGAAAGGAATACCCCTTCTAACCAACTCTGCCCGCCATTGCAAAACAGTGGGACAGTGGTCAGAGATGAAAGTCTTCCGAACATTTGATCTTAAATTTCCCAATATTTCAATCAAATCCCGGTGTACCTGAACCTATCTAGTATCTTACAAATATACTCATCTCCCGTTATGCCAAGTGGGCTCGATGGGGTTTGGACATATATTGTTTAAATGATTTTCATCAAAAAAAAGTTGTTAATCTTCCTGCAAGGGGATCACTTTGGCATTTCGTACCTCATCCCTCCTCCCTAGATAATATAGCGCTGTAATCACCAAAAACGATCAGTGAATTGATCTTTAAAATGTTTAAGGCCTCCACTCTGTCACAAAATACATGTCTTCCCTTGTATGGTGCATATATATTGCATATGTGTATTCGCTCCACCAGACCCGGAATATGTGCAGTGAGCAGGATCCTAGCGAAGAATTTATGGGCCTTTAAGAGTGAAGTAGATTTAAAATTTGAGATATTTCATAATTGCTGGGCAGGAGAGTGTTCAGGCATTTTCTAAAAGAAAACTTATTCTTTAATAGAATCACAAAATCTGCATCGATAGAACTGCAGATGTAATTTGAAAATCAATTGTTAAGCATCTAAATTTATTTTATAGCACTAACGGGACATGCAGATAATAATCAAAATATTTTCTTATGGAACAACTCCCCCATTCAAGAGTCAATTCAACTGTTAAATACACACAACTCATGCTTTCCGCTTCCCTTAACTCCAAGGATTGCTTGAGATCAGTTAGTTTTTTATTTTTATTTTTTTTTATAATATGGATACAGATTTTTACGGTTGGCCACTGCACGTAGATGTCACAATTTATATTCTTTTTTTATTAATCCTCGGCTGGTATAGAGAGGTTTTAGCCTTATGACAGTTTTATACTAAATTCGAATCAATTCTAATTACAGCTAATTTTTAACCTTTGAAAGATAGGGTGAAAAAATAATATAAATAATTGAAATAGTTTTTAGACCAACCCACTTCACACATGAAGGAAGAGGGATGTCGAATATCATATGAATAATTTAAGGACGATCAAGAGGTTTAACTAATCAAGACTTCGGCTTGTGTTTTGCCTTATGCTCTCGGAACACTCGTGTGATATAGAGATATAAATGAGTTGCATGGTATGTGTTTTTAACTGACGACATTAGATAGCCAATTAAGATTAAGTGCCTCCCATTTTCAAAGAACAATATTTTTACCAACAAGGCAAAGGACAAGAAATGTGAGATAGCAGATGGGAGTTTATGGTGAGTTAGAGCTTACACTGGTGGTTAATTTCGACTTAAAAGTTTTTTAATTGATCATTAATATTGTTTATTTTACAAGAGGGGTGGTTTTTTAATTAGTTTATGATGGTTAATAGGTAAATTTATTTTTGGGAGAATTTTTTTGAAAGGAATAAATATGAATTAAAATTTCAATAATGAGCAGAGTGATATCATGAAGTTGATTATAATTTTAAATTAATAGATGAATTTCAATTACTTAATTCCCAAAATATATATCCGGAAAAAATAGTTATAAGATGAAATGAGTTTATTTTTTAATAATTAATGTTGTGAGATATTTTGAATTTAAAACAAATTAAAATTTTATTTTTTAATATAATTTAAGAAGAAATTAATTTTATAAATCAACAATTTTTTTAGTTTTTAAGTCGTCTTGCAATATTTGTTTTAAATGAATTGTTAATTTTGCATTCAATACATTTATATATAGTCTAAATTTAACTAATGTATGAATGTTTTATTTAATTGTCAAAATTATAAAATGAACTTAATCAAACAGATTTGTGAATGGTAAAGTATTTAGGTTTTGATGTAGTTAAGGCTTTGATCACTTGAGTGAGTTTTCTAGTGCATCTCGAACTCTTGACATATGAATCAAGGAAGTGCAATATGGCTTCCAGCAAGTTTTGACACTCAACCCTCCACTTCCACTTGGTATGCTAAGCCAAATGCATTAATCAACACACACCTTGCATTAATCAACACACACCTTGTTGTCATTCATTTCCAAAGATGCTTGTCCTACAATCGATAGATAACTTCAAATGCATAACCTCAAATACATTTACACATAAAGGAAATATAAACTATAATAATAAGAAGAAAAGGAGCAAGGCTTATATTTAAGGAGTAAAAAAACCAACAATCTAAAAATAAAACAACTCAATTCAACAAGCTTCTAATAATAGACACTGTAAATCAAGCTATACAACAAGCTTCCAATAATACCATTGTAAATCAAGCTATACAACAAACGTGCAAAAAAGTTACTTATTGTTATATTTACAGTGAATATTTGTCATAAAATACATTAAAATCAATTTACCTATTATTAGGTTAACATTAACCATTGCAATTTATAAAATTTAACTTCAACAGATAAAAAAAATATGTTTTTAATATTATTTAAAAACTAATTTTCTGATTATAAAATATAAATGTAAAACAAAGCACTCAGCCATATCAGAAATAAAGTACTCAGTCATATCACGAATAAAGTAGTGATATGAAACAAAGCTATGAAACTACTGCATCCCAACTATGACAAAGCTATGACAACTACTACACCCCAACTTGACATAGAGCACAAACTCAGGTCAAACTTGATGAGGGCGACACAAACCGAACACGAAAATGACCAATAATACGTGGCTTCAAAGGGGCAAAGTGCCTACCAGCACGGACAGTAGCATTTTGCAGGTGTAAATCTTGTTTTCATCACCCCACGCCTCTCTGATCCTTCTCAGTAACGTTTCATTCAGAAGCTCCACGCCCTTCTCTCTAGCTGTGACGACCGCATTTGAAGAATTGCAGAATACCAATAACTTTTCCAACGACAGCTGCATCTCCATCTCCATTTCCAAGGGATTACCTTCGCTCCCCCCTCCATTTTCTACTACAGGTTCGAACGGGAACGGCAGCTTCCTGTATCCATCGTTTACTATATCTATATCCATCTTTAGTTGCCGGTAAGGAATGGTTGACTCAAGGAATTCTGCACACACTGCATCGACAGCGGGACTGACGCTGAAATTCGCATAAGTCCACACAGCTATCACACCCCCTGGTTTGCGCAGGAGACGTTTAACTTGAGAGTAAAAGGTGTCGATGTCGAACCAGTGGACTGCAGTGGCCACAGTCACCAGATCCACTGATCCCTCCTCCCCCACTATCGAAAACAGCTCTTCATCCGTCATGACGGGCGCAGTGACAGCATACGTCACTTTGGGATGCTTCCGCGCCAAATCCAGCTGCTCCTTGCTTCTGTCTGTGGCGATCACGCGATCGTAATGCTCTGCAATCTACGCTCTAATAATTTCATTAAATCTATTTTTGGCGGCAATGATCTCATAATTTCATGTTAAACCTGACAATTACTAGATATGAAAAAAAGAGCAACAGAGTGAAATTAAATGAAAGGAAAGAAGAGGGTAAGAGAGGTTACAGAAACAGAAGCCTGCCCATTGCCTGCACCCACGTCCCAAGCCAGCTGGTGATTGGCAGTTAGAGATGCCAACATGGAAAACAACGATGCGGGATAACCAGGCCTGCTCTCTAAGTACTCCTTCGCTTGTTTATCAAATGGCCCCGCCATTTCTCCTCTGTATTTTCGCGCAGTCGCTGCGAAAAAAGCGTACGCTGCCGGGTTTCTGCTGGCTCATGCCCACACATGATTTATAGAAAGTGCGCACGATTTAAGCAATTTTTTATTACGTGTGGTGCAAGTAATATACCTAATCTTCTTCATTGTCTATTTTTTTTGCTCTTTCCTATTATTTAAAGTTTAAAATAAATTTTTAAATATATAAAAAAATTAAATCAAACAATTTTTCAAATACATTCATTTTCTAGGTGCATTCACTTTCTACACGATCATAACTCAATTATTTCTTTATTTATAAATTAAAATAACCATTCAGGACGAAACTTCTTGTCCTCCTTTTGGAAGTCAAAATCTAACATAATCTAATTGTTAATTAAAATATAGTGAAATTTATCTCAATATAATATTTTAAATATTAATACTAGTTTATCATAAAGAAAATTTGTATTCATTGAAAGTATATGTATTCATTGAAAGTATATGTGTTTTTTTGAAATTATAATTTCAAATTCAGGAATTAGAGTTTTGGTAAATTTTAAGTACACCCTTTAGTAATGTGTAGATCATCCTCCGAGACATTGAAATGTCATGCCGAATACACTTCACGAAGTCTGAGGTATTCTGAGTAATTCTTTTCAATTCTTGTAGTCTCCTTTTGTGTCACATTAATGGGCCATCCATCTTCTTCTCGACCCACCTTCAGAATGGTACACTGCCACAAGGGTTCAACATGAGACAAAAATGTTAGGATTATGCATACTGCAAACAATCATGGAACAACGTCGTTCACAGAGGCAGCACCTAACCAGCCATACATAGGGTATTCAATGCGCCGGAAGATGCACGGGACATAGCTCGCTAACACGCGAATTGCCCTTTCTTATTTAGTGGCGAATTTCCAAATTCGCGTGTTAGCAAGCTATCTCCCGTGCATCTCCCGGTACATTGAATACCCTATGCATGGCTGGTTAGGCGCTTCCGTTCACAGAGGGGCCATGGCAATAAGTAACACACAACATAGGGATTTTTTTATGTAATTCTTCACAAAGTTTGCTCCACACCAAATTGGATTCTATTCCAATTCTCTAATTTCGCTTCACTTGTAATAAACTTATAAGTAGAAAAAAGTTTGAATGAGAACCATTCTAATTTTTTGGAGCTAAGAAATTAGAAAAACCATGTGAAGTTATTTATGAGACTTATGTAAGCTCCCAAGTTAACCTTGGTGATTTGTTCTCCATTCGAATCCTTCGTAGGTTAGAATTCAGAACAACAATCACATGTGTTTATTGAACTTACACAAGCCAATAATTTTGTTACTAGCAAAATCCATCCTTGAACTTTCTAACAAATAAATCTGATTTGAATCTCAAATTGTATGTCAGGGTTTAATTCAATGTGCACAGCTGGAAATTCAGGTGCTACACCATGAAAGTTCGTTGCATGCATTTCATGGTCGGTGTGAATGTAGGGAACTTCAAGCCTATGCAATGCGATGTTCACATCTAGTTGGATAGCTACACATATTTAGTATTTATTTTTCTTTTGTTGTGTGTTTTTCCTGAAATTTCCTTTGTGCTATTGTTTATATCACATTCATAGAGTTTATTCATCCTATTAAAGCTTCATTTTCTAAAATTTGAAACAAGAATGGAAGCATGTAATCCATTTGTTAAATCATAGCATGATACAAATACTTAGTAATTCCTTAAATTGTAGCAGAAAAGGATATTATTTCAATTCATTTAAGTTTTTAAGCACCCTATAAAATGTGTGTTTCTCAATTGTTTTTTTTCTCCTCTATCAAAATAGCTTCTCAACATAATCTCCAAGATGTTGTTCGAAGAAGATGGTAGAATATCACAATGTTGTCTCCTCAAAGATTGCTTCTAGTTTAGTTATGAGTTCAACTACAAAAATATGATATATTGCATATTCTTAATGCACTTTTATCCACATTGAAATCCCTAATTTATCAATACTTTAGCCTCCTGATTCCTCATTCTTTCCATGTCCACATTCTTGTTTCCTAAAATGTTACCTCTGTGTCACTCTATATTCCTCTACACTTCTATCTACATGTCTTTGCACCTTGTTGGTGCAAATGCTAGCTTTTACTCATTTTAAATACATTCTCGCATCTAAAGTAATGCACCCTTTTGGCACAAATGCTAACTTTTACCCATTTTAAATACATGCTCGCATCTAAAGTAATCATAGTTATTGTTCAAAGGAGACTATGTCATTGAATAAAACGAACTCATGTTTGAATAGTCATACCTATTGCTCAAATAGCTAGCTTGAAAAAAGAGTAGTCCACGGAGGCCACGAATTAGCCTGGAATATAGTAGAAATTTTGGCATGATTTTTGCCAAAATGGCAAATTTTTTTTTTTTTTAATTTGGGTTATAACTATCAAACTTCGGGATTTTTGAGTGCCCAACGGATTTTTGATGGTGCTGAATCCATTTCCACCATTAAAAAAATAATAATAATAATAATTCAAACACTCCTATGATTAGATTTTTTGAAAAAAAAATTGTCGGATTTCAGTGAATTAACTTTCCGGGTGAATTTGTGGCCTCGATAAGCAACATATTTTGAAAAATATGCAATATCCCTTTTAATTTTATTTTTTAAAACATGGCTTAGCAATCATAGAAGATTAATTACCTTGTATTTTCTCACATCGTATTTTTTAAATTTTTAATCCTTAGTTATTTTATGTAACCCAACCTAGATCCATCTTAACCCCAGATCTATCAAGAGTCGAGGGGGATTCAATCTCTCAAGGTACAAACCTATTTTTTGAGTGTGAAACTTGAGGAAATGATTGCACCTCAAGAGATTTTATCCCTCTAGACGCTTGATAGATCCGGGGTTAAGATGGATCTAGGTTGGTTTTATAATATTATATAGTATCTATATTTGTATCTATGTGTCTCTTTCTTATTCCCTCTCTCTATCTCAGCCCCCAAACATACACATTCTCTTGCTATATCTATCTATCTCTTCATCTCTCTCTCTCTCTCTTCCCCTTTTCTCCCTTTGTCTCTTCCCTCCTACTCTCCTCTGTCACTCCCTCTCCATTGTTCCCTTGTCACTCCCTCTCTCTCTCCACCTTTCTCCCTCTATGTATTTCTTCTTCCCTCCCTCTCTTTCCCCCTCCAAATGCAACTTTCTCTCCTTCTCTCTCTTGAGTCCTCTCTTTTCCCCTCCAAATCCAACTTTCTCTCCTTCTCTCTCTTGAGTCCTCTCTCTCCCCTTCTCTCCCACCTCCTTTTGTCTCCCCCACCCCCATCTCTCTCTCTCTCTTCCTTTCAACTTTGTCACTATCTCCCTTCCACTCTCCTTCTCTCTCCTCCCTCCATCTTTGTGTCTCCCTCTCTCTCTGTCTCTTCCCCTTCTCTCCATGTCTCTCTCTCTTCCTTCCAACTTTGTCACTATCTCCCTTGCTCTCTCCATCTCTCTCTCCCCTCCATCTTTGTGCCTCCCTCTCTCTCTTCCCCTTATCTCCATATCTCTCTCCTCTCTTCTTTGTCTTCTCCCTTCTCCTCTCTCCCTTACTTTCTCTCCATCTCTCCCTTGTGACTCCCTCTCTCTCCACCTCTAATTTTCTGATTATAAAATATAAATATAAAACAAAGCACTCAGTCATATCAGAAATAAAGTAGTGATATGAAACAAAGCTATGACAACTACTACTCCCCAACTATGACAAATCTATGACAACTACTGCACCCCAACTTGACATATGACAAAGCTATGACAACTACTACACCCCAACTTGACATAGAGCACAAACTCAGGTCAAACTTGATGAGGGCCACACAAACCGAACACGAAAATGACCAATAATACGTGGCTTCAAAGGGGCAAAGTGCCTACCAGCACGTACAGTGGCATTTTGCAGGTGTAAATCTTGTTTTCATCACCCCACGCCTCTCTGAACCTTTTCAATACCGTTTCATTCAGAAGATCGACGCCCTTCTCTCTCGCTGTGACCACCACATTGGAAGAATTGCAGAATACCAATAACTTTTCCAACGACAACTGCATCTCCATCTCCATTTCCAAGGGATTACCTTCGCTCCTCCCTCCGTTTTCTACTACCGGTTCGAACAGGAACGACAGCTTCCTGTATCCATCGTTTACTATATCTATATCCATCTTTAGTTGCCGGTAAGGAATGGTTGACTCAAGGAATTCTACACACACTGCATCGACAGCGGGACTGACGCTGAAATTCGCATAAGTCCACACAACTATCACACCCCCTGGTTTGCGCAGGAGACGTTTAACTTGAGAGTAAAAGGTGTCGATGTCGAACCAGTGGACTGCCGTGGCCACAGTCACCAGATCCACCGATCCCTCCTCCCCCACTATCGAAAACAGCTCTTCATCCGTCATGACGGGCGCAGTGACAGCATACGTCACTTTGGGATGCTTCCGCGCCAAATCCAGCTGCTCCTTGCTTCTGTCTGTGGCGATCACGCGATCGTAATGCTCTGCAATCTACGCTCTAATAATTTCATTAAATCTATTTTTGGCGGCAATGATCTCATAATTTCATGTGAAACCTGACAATTACTGGACATGAAAAAAAGAGCAACAGAGTGAAATTAAATGAAAGGAAAGAAGAGGGTAAGAGAGGTTACAGAAACAGAAGCCTGCCCATTGCCTGCACCCACGTCCCAAGCCAGCTGGTGATTGGCAGTTAGAGATGCCAACATGGAAAATAACGATGCGGGATAACCAGGCCTGCTGTCTAAATACTCCTTCGCTTGTTTATCAAATGGCCCCGCCATTTCTCCTCTGTATTTTCACGCAGTCAGCTGCGAAAAAAGCGTACGCTGCCGGGTCTCTGCTGGCTCATGCCCACACATGATTTATAGAAAGTGGGCACGATTTAAGCAATTTTTTATTACGTGTGGTGCAAGTAATTTACCTAATCCTTTTCATTGTCAAATTTATTTATTTTATTTTATTTATTTATTTATTTATTTATTTTTTTTGCTTTTTTTCAATTTGTTTTTTTGCTTTTTCTCATTATTTAAAGCGAACTTTTTATTAAAATAAAAAATTACAAAGCATATGCATTAAGCATTCAATTTGGTCGTGTGAAAAAAGATCATACAGCCCGCAATGTACAGTACTGCCTAAAAACAGAAAGAGAAAGAGCTGGTCCAATTTTCCGGAGAGCAGCCTAAAGGAAAAACAGCTGGCCTAAGTCTTCCTGCCCTTCTTCTTCGCCACTTTTCGCCAACCATCCATGTTGGGGGGGAGTCAATAGCGGCTCACTGGTTTTCCATCGTAATCATTGGATGCTCCTTATCTGAATCTGATACTTCAGGGCTGTGACTTCGTTTATTACCACTTATTTCTAGCTCGAGCTCTTGTTCCCTTTCCTCATTAATCTCCTTGTACTTATTGTCCTGATTTTTATCCTTTTCTGTATTTTGTTCTTCTTTTTTTTGCTGTAGTTGCCTTCTTAAGTGCGGCGTCCATATTCTGCCATCCTTTCGGCTTTCTTTGTTGTTGCTTGCTCTTGTTGAGGCTTGGACACGCATTGTACAGATGACCTATTTGTTGACATCCCCGGCATCTGAAAGCTGTATTCTCATAGTCCAAAGATTGTTTCCACTGTGCATTATTAAAATTCAGGATGATGCTCTCAGGTAGTCCTCGGCTGAGATCTACCTCGACACATATTCTGGCAAAAGTAAATATTCCTTTTATGTGTCTCTCTCCATTTATCTTTAGTATTCTCCCCAGGGTATTTCCAATTGCTATTAGGACATTTGAATGCCAAAAATGTAATGGAAGATTATGCATCCTAACCCATACTGGCATCCTTGATACCACCATGGTGTTAGCATCAAATTCAGGAAACCAAGGGGTAATAAACAGTCCAGCACTGCCCCAGAACGATGGCCCTTGGTTGAGAGCTGTTTCCTTTTCTTCCTTTGTATCAAAACATACTATAAAAAACCCTTTAGGGTATAGGTAGATTTGGCACTTTTTTGTCCAAACCGAGTAGATCCATTGATACAATGCATCAGTTCTAGGCCAAAAGCCATTAAATCTACAAATAACTGCATTTTTTTGTAGATCTGAATAAATGTTTTTTACCTCTGGTATTTCGATGGAGATGGATGGGCTCTCCGGCATTTGATCTACAATGTACTGCCCTAGAGGTTCAGTGACAGTTGTGGTGGTTTTTCCTTTGCCCTTCACTGCTTCCTTAAAAAACCCTTTGCTTTGCGAGCTAGTTCCAGCGTTTTCGGCTCCTCCTCATAATCTCATATTGAGAAAGATTGTGGAGCCTGGCTTGATGTTGTATTCTTGCATGGTTCTGCATTCCTGCAATGATCTGCCCTCATTTAACAGGTGTTGTTCCTCAGCTGGGTAGCCAGTTTGATCGGCGATATTGTTCTTCAGATCTGAAACCCTGTCGCTGTCATATGTCCAGATCACGATTGTGGTTCCTTTTGGCGTCTTAACAAAGATTTGAAACCCTGACCTAGCCCTCTGGGGTGGCTTGATACTTGTCAGATCTGAGCCATTCAAATCCGTATCCGAGAGAGGTTCCAGATAAAACCCTGGGTCGAAAGAATATTCGCCTGCGCTCTCCATTTTTTCCTTTTCACTTGGGCAGAGGGATGACTTGGCGCGTGCATGCCTCCAGATCTGGGCTTGGGATGGGCCTTCCAGTCTGCTGTATGCCTGATCTGTCAGATTGCAGGCGGATCTTGTCAAGTAGTTCAGTTTTCCGACTTGAAGATCCCCGCAGCCTCTTTTCACCTCACAGTACTCTGCTTCTCGTTCTTCCTTCCCTTTGCTGCGCTTCCTTCTCAGTGTCTCTGAGACTTCAACAGATCGTTGAATGGCTCGAGTGATAGATTCCTCTACAATGAACTTGGATGCAGCTCCATCGATTGAGTTGTTGTTGCTCATTGACTCCCGTCCCACGTAACCGGGTTGTAGAACGAGTGCAGACGCGTGAGGGTTCATGGCTCGGACCTTGAACCGAAACCTCGGGAGCTCTCCCTGCTATTTTTTTTATTGCTGACAGAGTGCAGTGTTTTTACCCTTCATTTAAAATAAATTTTTAAATATCAAACAATTTTTCAAATAAATTCAATTTATTATTTTTTTTAAATTTCATTTATTAAAAAAAAAATTGACAACACCCGCAGGGGTTTGGTGTCGTAGCCAGCGAACAGTCTGCTAAGTCGTTTGTGCCGCTGTGCAAGTCACGGGTTCAAGTCTCATCTTAACCTGAGGGCCGTTCTTGCGAGCTGGGCAGTTCCTCCTAGTGTTTATAATGGCAGCCGGTGAGATTCGACCCCGTGTAACACGAGCATGATACCACCCCCATTGCCGATTCCGCTAGATATCAAAAAATAACAATAAATAAATAAATAAAATTGACAACTTATATTAGCCAATCTAACAAATTCCCACAAAATTTCAAACAAATTCCATTAAAAATATATATTTAAAAAAATCTCCAAAAATTAAAATAAGTAAACTACAACGAAATAGTAAAATATATTAGGTTAGGTGCAAATAATGGTGCTTATCCTCATATATTGCAAAGGTTCAATAATGACATAGGCAGTGTCACTGATGTCCCCTTATTAGTCCCTGCCTCTGGCATAGCAGGGACTATAGCGTTCGATACGGAGTTGACTGACAATTAAACACTTATTTGACCAAACATTTCACTTGCGTACAAATATTTAACCAATGTTTTTGCTGGCAATTTGGCTGCACCAAAATTTTAAGCAAAGTTTTCAAATCGATCTCTTATTGGAAACTTCATGTTTCTCGAGGCAACTTTAGATATACAAAGCATTTTTATCCAAAGTTCGGATTCCTAAATGCAGAGCATTTCTTCTTTGTCTATTTTGTGATATCCAAAGTAACTTTCGCTTCCTGTACGCTGCCACTACCATTTTCTTGGATGCCACCTGTTCTTGTTGCCCTGAATTCTGTCACAACTCTTTGATGCCACATGTTCTCATTGTGTCTTTGAGTTATCAACAATAACTCACAATAAATCCAATCGGTGAGTTGAGGTAAATTCTCTTCAGAGCCAAGCCGAGCCAATTGCATAGCTTCCCGCAACCTAAAGGAAGCCTCTGGAGCACTGTAGAGGGTCCCGGAAGCTTCCTTGTCAGGTAGGCAAGATCCTCTGTGAATCCTGCATCATTCGCATCGATTTAGCATATTTCAAAATAAACAATAAATTAATCACTGATGTAAAATGTGAAAGATATCTCGTATTTCAGAATGAAAAACAAATTCAGTTACTAAAGCATTTACTTAACTTGGATTTCTAAATTTCAAAAGAAAATAATGCAAAATTTCAAATTCTCTTCATTCGCATCATATGCATCATTGCTTTCCCAACAATAAACAGATGTCTCTTTATTTAAAAATAAAAAAATGATTTCTTTTACAATTTCAACATTGTACTCCGACAAATACAAATCATTTCAAAAAAATTATGCATAAATCATTTAAAAACAATTTCGATGAACATTTATTTATAAAAAAATAAAAAAAATACTTTTACAATTTCAGCATTATACTATGAGTAATACAAATGATTATTCTAACCTTTGTTTCGTTGTTTTCAGCCTCTTGGCGAAGGGTGTGAAGAGCTGGCAAAAGGTATGTGAAAATCTTTCACCATGAGGCCTACAAAGAAACATAAAAAACAGAGTTAATTGTAATGATGCTCAGTGTGGATAACAGAGATGCAGAAATGGGTTTTTTCCACAGTTCAAGTCTTTGTTACTCGTGATGGTGTTATTACTCTGACGCATCCCAGAAGTAATAAAAAAGGTTCTAATCACAACATTCAACAACAAAAATAGCGTATTCAGAGTGAACAAGCTTACCATAACAACCCACATTTGAAACACAGCTTCCATGACTCTCCTGCATTATACAAACTGCAAGAAACCTTTCTTGCTTCAAGATCCCACATCTCCCCTTCTCAATCCTCTCAGAGAACAAAAGGCCTCAAGCAACTCCCCTTATGATATTATGAGAACCTGAAGCAACCGAACAAGCAAGGGAGGGTTCAATCGCGATCAATCAAAAGGTATAAAAGTGGCGACACAATCTCGCTTACTGTTTGTTGACAAAATTTATATTCATCTGCGCTCTTCATTCACTGTTTTTCTACTATTGCTCATGAATTTGGCTGAATGACATACATAATGTTTTTCCAATATTGTTCACAAAATCGGCTGACATGCAGAATTGACGGGATGTTGAGGAGATGCTTGTAGGTAGGAAGTTCAATTGATCGGCTGCAACTGCCATAATTCATAGAACATCTCAACACAGTTTAGTCTCCAGAAGTCGACCTACAATGCGATATCTTAATCACTTTAAGGAACTCTATTCCTTGCGAGGCTAAATGCTCCATGGTGACTGTTAGAGAATGAAATACAACATGAAATCCCCCAAGCAGTAGCAAGAGGGTTGTAATTGATTCAAACGAAACTTGATTTTTCAATTTCCGTTTTAGCTTCTTCAAAACCAGTTTTCGCAGATATTTCTGATTTAGATATAGAGGGTACAACTGCGGTCTTTTAGAGACCTTCGCGACTTTGGAGGTGCTACACATGGATTAGGTTAATCAACACATGCTTGTGGTCTATCCATATTTGCTAATGTTGCTCTCGCACCTCAAATGGAATCTGCTACCAGAAACATATGCCATACATGCAGAAGGGTCACACATATGGCACCTCGCATGGCAAAATGGAGCCACATAGAATTTTAGACATACTCAAATAAAAAAAGAGGGAGTGTCACTCCTTGTTGATGTGCCTGAGACGTGCACCAGTCTTTTTCCAGTACAAAATCAATCCAGGCCCAAAAGCTATATGATGCACTCCATGGGAATGAACGACTGGCCTGGGTTAGATTCTTGGCTAAGTGGGGGTGGGGCACGTGGGCTACATGCAAGCCTTGCGTGCCTATCCTACACGTTCTTTTTTTTTTCTTTTTTTTTTTCTAATTTTATGTTTATTTTGCTTTCCGGAAACAGTCCTACTACAATGTTGTATTGTTTACATTTATTTTCTTCGTGTAAACGACAGTTTTCTTGGCACTTCGGTAATCGCTGATGTGCATAAACGAGTCATAAAATCATGGTTTCATCATGATTCTTGGATTAGGTGAACCGTGAAGTACCTATCCATCGTTCATTTCCCATTAAATGTTTTAAATAGGCAATTTTAACGTGAAGTTCTGCTTGATCATAGTTATTATTTAAAATCTCTTGTGAACTCCCTAAAATATACACAATACAATTTTTGAAGACTATAACACTCTGACATGTTTGAATTTTTTGAAAAATGATACTTATAAGAAATAATAATATAAATGATCATGACCTTTAAGCATACGTTAATTAAAAAAAGGAGAACAATTTTAATCATCATTAATGAAAATGATATGTGGACGTAACTTTACTTTTGTTTAATGAACTGAAGTGAGGGCAGTTAATGCGGGACTGCCATGTAATTTCCATTCCATTGGCTATTGTATGGACTTGGTTTCAATAGTCATCTGACGCTTTACTAGGGAATCCAACAGTTTACAGATCGTTCTCCTTGAGCAAACCAATCAGATGCCAAATCTGAACCGGAAGGAGGCATTTTTTGCAGTCGTTCAATCCCTTAGCGAGTATGCAGTCGTTCAATCCCTTAGCCAGTAGAAGCAGAGGATTTTGAATGAGGCTTTTGCCAGATATACTAATCCAGTGCAAGAAACAATGCAAAACAAGCGGCCCCAGGTTCTCAACCCCGGCAAGGACTACCGCTACGACAGTGGCTCCCTTGTTATATTTATATAAGTATATTATAAGGTTTTTGTTGGTGACAGTGTTGAAATTCGTCGTTGTCCTTAATAAGTGTTGTGAATCTCAATAAAAATCACAAAAAAACCGCACCGGATATGTATATGGCTTATTTTGCACCCAATGGGGTATGTGTTTCTAATCTGGGAATCAAACTGGACATAATTGAGAAAACTCGAGGGGCAATAAAATTCAAGGGAGATTCACTATTGCTTGATGGATTGGAAATAGCTGAAGCAATTTCAGTTGAAGGCTTAGTTTCACCGGTTGTGTTAGAGGTTGCGAGGAGTGGCTAGATACTCGAGATTGGCGCATCAATGAAAGCAGGGAGTTAACATTTTGGCCCCGAGGGGAGGAAGGGAGCGAAAAGCACTAAAAGTGAACATAATACGGATTTTTTTCAAGTCAAATGATGCTAGCGTTGTAACAAAGGTAGGTGCATTCATTTTCCACACGATCATAAGTCAATTATTTCTTTATTTATAAATTAAAATAACCATTCAGGACGAGACTTCTTGTCCTCCTTTTGGAAGGAAAAATCTAACATAATCTAATTGTTAATTAAAATATAGTGAAATTTATCTCAATATGATATTTTAAATATTAATATTAGTTTATCATAAATAAAATTTGTATTCATTGAAAGTATATGTGTTTTTTTCAGGAAATTATAATTTCAAATTCAGGAATTAGGAGTTTTGGTAAATTTTAAGTACACCCTTTAGTAATGTGTAGATTATCCTCTGAGACATTGAAATGTCCGGCCGAATACACTTCACCAAGTCTGAGGTATTCTGAGTAATTCTTTTCAATTCTTGTAGTCTCCTTTTGTGTCACATTAATGGGCCATCCATCTTCTCCTCGACCCACCTTCAGAACGATACGCTGCCACAAGGGTTCAACATGAGATAAAAAAAGTTAGGATTATGCACATTGCAAACAATCATGGAACAAGGTTGTTCACAGAGGGGCCATGGCGATAAGTAACACACAACCTAGGGATTTTTTTATGTAATCCTTCACAAAGTTTGCTCCACACCAAATTGGATTCTATTCCAATTCTCTAATTTCGCTTGAGTTGTAATAAACTTATAAGTAGAAAAAAGTTTGAATGAGAACCATTCTAATTTTTTGGAGCTAAGAAATCAGAAAAACCATGTGAAGTTATTTATGAGACTTATGTAAGCTCCCAAGTTAACCTTGGTGATTTGTTTCTCCATTCGAATCCTTCGTAGGTTAGAATTCAGAACAACAATCACATGTGTTTATTGAACTTACGCAAGCCAATAAATTTGTTACTAGCAAAATCCATCCTTGAACTTTCTAACAAATAAATCTGATTTGAATCTCAAATTGTATGTCAGGGTTTGATTCAAGGTGCACAACTGGAAATTCAGGTGCTACACCATGAAAGTTCGTTGCATGCATTTCATGGTCGGTGTGAATGTAGGGACCTTCAAGCCTATGCAATGCAATGTCCACATGTAGTTGGATAGCTACACATATTTAGTATTTATTTTTCTTTTGTTGTGTGTTTTTCCTGAAATTTCCTTTGTGCTATTGTCTATATCACATTCATAGAGTTTATTGATGCCTATTAAAGCTTCATTTCTAAAATTTGAAACAAGAATGGGAGCATGTAATCCATTTGTTAAATCATAGCATGATACAAATACTTAGTAATTCCTTAAATTGTAGCAGAGAAGGACATTATTTCAATTCATTTAAGTTTTTAAGCACCCCATAAAATGTGTATTTCTAAATTGTTTTTTTTCTCCCCCATCCAAATAGCTTCTCAACATAATCTCCAAGATGTTGTTATAGAAGATGGTAGAATATCACAATGTTGTCTCCTCGAAGATTGCTTCTAGTTTAATTATGAGTTCAGTGACAGAAATATGATATATTGTAGATTCTATAATGCACTTTTATCCACATTGAAATCTCTAATTTACCAATACTTTAGCCTCCTGATTCCTCATGCCTTCCATGTCCACATTCTTGTTTCCTAAAATGTTACCTTTGTGTCACTCTATATTCTTCTACACTTCTATCAGCATGTCTTTGCACGCTTTTGGGGAAAATGCTAGCTTTTACTCATTTTAAGTACATTCTCGCATCTAAAGTAATGCACCCTTTTGGTGCAAATGCTAACTTTTACTCATTTTAAATACATGCTCGCATCTAAAGTAATCATAGTTATTGTTCAAAAGAGACTATGTCATTGAATAAAACGAACTCATGTTTGAATAGTCATGCCTATTGCTCAAATAGCTAGTTTGAAAAAAGAGTAGTCCACGGAGGCCACAAATTAGCACGAAATATAGTAGAAATTCTGAAATGATTTTTGCCAAAATCTGGCAAATTTTTTTTTTTTTGGGTTATAACTGTCAAACTTTGGGATTTTGAGTGCCCAACAGGTTTTTGATGGTGCTGAATCCGTTACCACCATAAAAAAATATAATTCAAACACTCCTATGATCAGATTTTTTGAAAAAAAAAATGCTGGATTTTAGTGAATTAACTTTTCGAGTGAATTTGTGGCTTCGATAAGCAACATGTTTTGAAAAATATGCAATATCCCTTTTAATTTTATTTTTTAAAACATGGCTTAGCAGTCATAGAAGATTAATTACCTTGTATTTTCTGACATTGTATTTTTTATATTTTTAATCCTTAGTTATTTTATATAACCCAGCCTAGATCCATCTTAACCCCAGATCTATCAAGTGTCAAGGGGGATTCAATCTCTCAAGGTGCAAACCTATTTTTTGAGTGTGAAACTTGAGGAAATGATTGCACCTCAAGAGATTTTATCCCTCTCGACGCTTGATAGATCCGGGGTTAAGATGGATCGTAGTTGTCGAGTTCTTGTTTCTGTGACTGCTTCCGGTTCCAATATTTTTCCTTCCTCGTCAATTTCTGGCAATATTATTTGAACTGGGAGCTTGTCGCCTATAACCTTCTTTAAACATGAAACATGGAAAACTGGGTGCAATCGAGAAGTTGCAGGGAGCTCCAATTTGTATGCCATAGTCCCAATCTTTTACAACACCTTGTACGGAGCATAATACTTTGGTGATAATTTATTATCCTTCTTAGCTTGCTTGAGGGACATTTGCTTATATGGTTGTAGTCGTAGGAATACCCAATCACCTACATTAAAACTTCTTTCACTGTGATGTTGATCTGCCTGTTGTTTCATTCTATTCTGTGCCAACACGAGGTTATCCTTTAAGAGTTGGAGGACTTGTTTTTGATGTTCAATGTGATGTTCCACTGCCTGAACCTTAGAATTTTCTCTTAAATATGATGTGATGGATGGTGGTTGATACCCATAAAGTTCCATAAAGGGGTCATTTTTGCTGCTGTATGGAAGGAAGTGTTTATACCACCATTTAGCCAGAGGCAACCATTTGACCCATTGTATCTGTTTATCAGATAAAAGCAACGAAGATATCCTTCCAAACATTTGTTTACTATCTTAGTTTGCCCATCAGATTGAGGATGATAAGATGAGCTATGAGCTAACTGAGTACCAAGACAAGAAAATAATTATGTCCAAAAATTTCCAGTGAAAATGGGATATCTGTCACTTACAATAATCTTTGGGTTTCCATGTAGCTTTTGAATTGTTTCCATAAATGTAGTAGAAACTGTACTGGCTTTAAATGGATGTGATAATGCACAAAAGTGTGCATACTTGGTAAGTCTGTCAACTACCACAATTATGAAACTCTTTCCCTCAGACTTGGGTAAACCTGTGATAAAATCCATTGAAACCTCCTCCCAACGTTGGCTTGGAATGGATAAAGGTTGTAATAGACCCGGTGTCTTAATTTTTTCAACTTTATTTTGTTGGCAAACCAAACATTCCGCCACAAACTTTTGAATATCTGATTTAAGGCCATCCCAAAAAATTCCTTCTTAACCCTGTGGTAAGTTTTTAGAAATCCTGAGTGCCCTCCTAAGGGAGAAGTGTGCAATTCCATAAGAATCTTTTGTTTTGGTTGGGAATCCTTACAGAGGTATAAGCAATCTTTGTACCATAACGAATCATTTTGCCAACTAAATGTATCAGACGTACTGGAATCTTGTTGTAACTTTCGAATAAGTGCCCACACTTCTTCGTCATTCTTCCATTCCTCCTTTGCTTCATTTATCCAATCTGGTTGGATAATAGAAATGGCGCACAACAATGCTTCCACATCCTCATCCTTTCTTGAGAGTGCATCTGCCACCACATTTTGCTTCCCTTTTTGTAGATGATTTCAAAGTCATAACCCAACATCTTTGTGACCCACTTTTGTTGCTCTTCAGAGGATAATCTTTGTTCTAAAAAGTATTTAAGGCTATCATGATCCGTTTTTACCTTGAAGTGTCTTCCCATTAGGTAGGGTCGCCATTTCTTAAGTGCATGGAGTATTGCCAACATTTCCTTCTCATAAATAGCTTTGCTTAAACTTTCCCTTGATTGGATGACTTTCAAAAGCAATGGGTCTTTCATCTTGCATTAGAACAACACCAATTCCATTTCCTGAAGCATCACATTCCACAATAAAGGTTTTTGTGAAGTCTGGTGTAGCTAAGACCGGTGCTTGGCACATTGCCTTTTTAAGATGTTCAAAGGCCTTTGTTGCTTCCAGAGTCCATGAAAATGCATCTTTCTTCAATAATGTTGTTAGAGGTGCTGCTATTCTCCCATAATTCTTAACAAACTTGCGATAATACCCTGTCAACCCGAGAAATCCTCGCAGATGCTTTATGGATGTGGGGATTTTCCATTCCTTAATGGCTTTAATTTTGCTAGGGTCTACCTTAACTCCTTCATGAGATACAATATGACCCAGATATTCCACCTCCTGGACTCCAAAGAAACATTTGGATCTTTTTGCATATAATTGTTTCTCCTCCAATAGTTGTAGCACCTTGTCAACATGTTCAACATGATCCTTCCAAGACTTGCTGTAGATTAGTATATCATCAAAAAATACTAACACAAATTTTCTAAGGAATGGTTTGAAAATTGAATTCATCAAACCTTGAAATGTTGAAGGTGCATTGGTAAGGCCAAAAGGCATGACCAAAAATTCATAATGACCCTCATGAGTTCTAAATTCTATTTTCGGAATGTCTTCAGTCTTCATTCTGATTTGATGATATCCTGAACGAAGATCCAACTTGGTGAAGTAAATTGATCCATGCAATTCATCCAGTAATTCATCAATGACAGGAATGGGGAACTTATCTTTAATAGTGAGCTTGTTGAGCTCCCTATAATCCGGACACATGCGCCATGATCCATCCTTCTTGTGCACCAATACTACTGGAGCAGAGAAAGAACTTTGACTCGGTTGAATTATACCAGCCTCTAGCATTTCTGCAACCATACGTTCAATTTCACTCTTTTGGACATAGGGATATCTGTACGGCCTGATGTTTGGAGGAACACTTCCTGGAATCAGATGAATAGCATGATCATGATCACGCATAGGTGGGAGACCTTTGGGAGTCTCAAATACCTTGGAATGATTGTCCAGGACTTTTTGGAGATCTGGAGAAATAGATGATTCCGATGTGGAAACATCTAGCGAACATAATTGTGCAATTACACCTCTTTGCTCCTTTTTTAGAAGCTTTGTCATACCATTAGAGCTGATTATCTTTCCTGGTTTCCCTGCAATACCCCTTAATTCAACTTCCTTTCCTTCCGTAGAAAATTTGATGAAAAGTTCTTGAAAATTAAAAGCTATTGTACCCAAGGATTGTAGCCATTGGACTCCTAGTACAACATCAGCACCTCCCATTGGAATGGAAAGCATTGGGCTAGTCAATACATATTCTCCCATGGATAGCTTGATATTATGGCACTTTCCAGAGCAATTTATTGTTCCTCCATTTGCAATCATCACTTGACACTCTGGTGCTGGATATAGGAAGCAATTCAATTCTTTTGCTACCTTACAATGAATAAAATTGTGGGTGCTTCTTGAATCAATCAACACTATTACCTTTTTCTTCTTGATTTGTCCTTCTATCTTGATGGTTTGAGGAGTGGTAATTCCCGCCAATGCATTACAAGATATGGTCGGATTTATTTGTTCTTCATCTAGGCTTTGTTCCTGGAGTATATCCTTTTCTTTTGACCTTTCTTGCTTCTTTTCTTCTTCCTCTTCACAATCTATGTAGAATAATTTCTTCTCAGCACACTTATGACCTTTAGTGTATTTGCTATCACAACTGTAACAAAGCCCTTTTGCTCTTTTTTCTTCCAATTGTTGTGGTGTCAACCTTATAGGTTGTGGAAGACTAGGGGCAACAACACTTCCGTCTTTATAGTTGTGAGTGGTATGCTTCCTGGTTGCCATAATTTTGCTTTCCATTTTTCTTGCTACCCTGAATGCTTTCTCTAATGAATCAAGTTCCAAAGGTGAACATTATGTTGGATATTATCCTTTAAAGACCCTATGAACACATCAATCCTATGCTCCTCTGGAATATCTTTTACCCTTATGTTCAATTTTTGGAACTCCTCAATGTGCTCCATTATTGAACCCTTTTGTTTGAGACTTATCAATTGGCTAAAAAAAGTGTTGCTTTTTGTATCCTCATAATGTGCTATCAATTCTTCCGTAAAAATTGCCCAAGTGATAAATTGTTTACGAGAGCAAAGCCATTGATACCATACAAACTGATTTGGTTCCAAATATAAAGTTGCCATATGTACCTTTTGTGTGTTTTGCACATTATTGAGATCGAAGAATTGCTCCATCTGTAATATCCATGTTGCGGGATCCTTGCCATCAAACTTCCTCATATCGATTTTTGGAATATGGTGGGTCTTCGATCCAACATTAGAGTCTATGGAATCATGATTAACATTTATTTTGTTATCATCATGAGTTTCCTTTACTACCCTTTCACCATTAGTGACCCTTTCTTGTAGCAACTTCTTCAATTCTTACATGACTATCTTCAAATCTATCTTCAAATCGTCCATCTTAGCTTCTACGCCTTTCTTTAAACAATCCATCTTAGCTTCTACACCTTTTTTTAAACCATCCATCCTAGCTTCTACAACTTTCTTTAAACCATCCATCTTAGATTCTGTTCCTTTTTGTGCAAGTGACACTTGTTGCACTTGGTCTCGTAATTTTGTTATATCATGTTGCATTTCTTCCTTTTCTTCATAAGTCATGCTAGAGCTTTCAGGTTGCTTACTAGGTGTTTGCATTTTCTTTCCTCGGGGCATCAATTACCGATAATAATGCTTTACTATGCCCTTTGAATTCCTTCAAACCAAGCTTACACAAAAATAAAAAAAAAAATACACACCTTTTTTCACTTTGTAGAAGCCTGATATTGAATCTGATGTATCTCTGTAATTTCGAATCATCCAGTTCTAAAATTGTGATCCGTAGTAGCCTTCTGTGTCCTCTTTCCAATGCCACTAGTCTGATCCAAATTGGATTCTCCAAGAAAGAGTTATGCACAATCTCTCGCAGTGACTTGATTATAGATTAGTTCAGTAGAGCGAACTTGTATGAAGTGCCACGTGTCACTGTTTCGACCTTTGACTCTAAAAAAAAAAAAAAAAAAAAAACTACAGTCCTTCCTCTTTTTGTACCTTCCTACGAAATTTCAATCTGATGCTCAGAAAGAAAGTTATGACGATTTTCCCCAGGTCACCTGTTTGGAATGTAATTCAGGAGTCTACAAAAAGACCAACTTCCTCAGATCATATCTCCGCAAATATTGCTCGAAAAGCTCTGAAATTCAGACTCGAGGTTCAGCGCGATTTCTTCTCAAATGGGTTTTTTTGCAACTTTTGAAACGTCACAGAAAAAAAAATTATAGCGAAAATGCCACGATGACCTGTTTGGAGCAGCGAAACCCTAGAATCCAAAGCTCTGATACCAAATGTTATGAAACCAGCTCAAGAAAAGATAGAAAAGATAGATCAACGCCTTAGAATTCAGCCTCTTCGATGGGGCAACCTCCTTTACATTACATAAATCAACAATTCTTGGATGATTCAAATGACAAAACCTCCTTTCTATATATAGGAGTCTAAGGAGTCACAATATAATCCAGCCGACCTAACAATAATAATATAAAGCCACAAAAATAACAATAGAGGGATTCTATGGGGCACAGTAATAACAATATGGGGGAAATAAGGGCACAACAATATTAATAAGGGGTATAACTACAATAGTAATGGGGTAATCACTAGTATTATAAGGACCCAACATATTTACAAGCAACATATACTTATATGATTTATATACAGATGCTAACAACTAGAGGGGAGACTTTGACTCTCCTCCCAACCATAGGTTAAGCTACACTAAAATCTTTATTGCAGATAGCCACCCTACAGCTAGATTCAGGGCCTGAGTGGATAGTGGTCAAGGGATTTATGTTTCAATTATTCAACAACTGTCTAAGAGTACAGGGACCTCATAGTGAACCCACTTACAACCCCAACAAGACTTTTGCTAACAAATGTGACCCTTCTCCTCAACAACAATCTTGTTGTTCCTCTCTATTTGACAACCATGTATACTAACATGTCTTCTATTTTTGTAAGATGGATCCCCTTTAAATGGTAACGCTCAACCATGCAACCACCTATGAAGGTTTCATGTTGATTTGTGAAACCTCCATGCTATAAAAATCTTGCTAAGTTTTTTGTTGACTCGTCACACCCAAGATTTCATACCTCATGATGTCATGAATGGTTTAACTAATGTATGAATGTTTTATTTAATTGTCAAAATTATAAAATGAATGTAATCAAACAGATTTGTGAGTGGTAAAGTATTTAGGTTTTGATGTAGTTAAGGCTTTGATCACTTGAGTGAGTTTTACAGTGCATCTCAAGGAAGTGCAATATGGTTTCCAGCAAGTTTTGACACTCAACCCTCCACTTCCACTTGGTATGCTAAGCCACATGCATTAAGCAACACACACCTTGTTGTCATTCATCTCCAAAGATACTTGTCCTACAATCGATAGATAACCTAAAATGCATTTACACATGAAAGGAATATAAACTATAATAATAAGAAGAAAAAGAGCAAGGCCTATATTTAAGAAGTATAAAACCAAAAATCTAAAAATAAAAGAACCCAATTCAACAAGCTTCCAATGATGACATTGTAAATCAAACTATACAACAAACTTCCAATGGTACCATGGTAAATCAAGCTATACAACAAACATGCAAAAAAGTTACTTATTATTATATGTACAATGAATATTTGTCATACAAAACATTAGTCTTATTAGTACAATCAATTTCCCTGTTATCTATTATTAGCTTAACATTAACCATTACAATTTATAAAATTTAACTTTAAAAAGTAAATATATTATTTATATTATTTAAAAACTAATTTTCTAACTATAAAATATAAATGTAAAACTTGAAAACTAGAGTAAAAGCACTCAGTCATATCAGAAATAAAGTAGTGATAAAGTACTCAGTCACATCAGAAATAAAGTAGTGATATGAAACAAAGCTATGACAACTTCATCCCTACTACTGCACCCATAGATGACAAACTCAGGTCAAAAAATAAAGCAGTGATAAAGTACTCAAGTCATATAAAGTAGTGATATAAAGCAAAACTATGACAACTTTATCCCAACTACTACACCCCAACTTGAGATAGAGCACAAACTCAAGTCAAACTTGATGAGGGCGACACAAACCCAACACAAAAATGACCAATAATACGTGGATTCAAAGGGGCAAAGTGCCTACCAGCACGTACAGTGGCATTTTGTAGGTGTAAATATTGTTTTCATCACCCCACGCCTCTATGAACCTTCTCAATACCGTTTCATCCAGAAGCTCCACGCCCTTCTCTCTAGCTGTGACGACCGCATTTGAAGATTTGCAGAATTCCAATAACTTTTCCAACGACAGTTGTATCTCCATCTCCATTTCCAAGGGATTACCTTCGCTACCCCCTCCATTTTCTAGCACCGGTTCGAACGGGAACGGCAGCTTCCTCTATCCATCCTTTACTACATCTATATCCGTCTTTAGTTGCCGGTAAGGCATGGTTGACTCAATGAATTCTGCACACACTGCATCGACAGCGAGACTGTCGCTGAAATTCGCATAGGTCCACACAGCTATCACACCCCCTGGTTTGCGCAGGAGATGTTTAACTTGAGAGTAATAGGTGTCGAGGTCGAACTAGTGAACTGCCGTGGCCACAGTCACCAGATCCACCCATCCCTCCTCCCCCACTATCGAAAACAGCTCTTCATCCGTCGTGACGGGCGGAATGAAAGAATACGTCACTTTGGGATGCTTCGGCGCCAAATCCAGCTGCTCCTTGCTTCTGTCTGTGGCGATCACACGATCGTAATGCTCTGCAATCTACGCTCTCATTTAACATAATATAATCAGGACGAGACTTCTTGTCCTCCTTTCCAAAGGAAAAATCTAACATAATCTAATTGTTAATTAAAAAAAGAGTGAAATTTATCTCAATATAATATTTTAAATATTAATATTAGTGTATGATAAAGAAATATACATATATATATATATATTTTCTTCTTCTTCTAAGAAATCATAATTTCAAATTTAGGAATTAGAGTTTTGGTAAATTTCGAAGTACACCCTCTAGTAATGTGTAGATCATCCTTTGAGACATTAAAATGTTTCTAGCCGAACACACTTGACCAAGTCTGAGGTATTTTAAGTAATCCTTTCAATTTTTGCAATCTCCTTTTATGTCACATTAATGGGCCATCCATCTTCTCCTCAACCCACATGCTACCGCAAGGGTTCAACATGTGACAAAAAAGTTAGGATTATGCAGACTACAAACAATAGTGGAACAAGGTCGTTCAAAGAGGGGCCATGGCGATAAGTTTTACACAACATAGGCATTTTTTTATGTAATCCTTCACAAAGTTTGCTCCACACCAAATTGGATTCTATTCCAATTCTCTAATTTCGCTTGAGTTGTAATAAACTTATATGTAGAAAAAAGTTTGAATGAGAACCATTCTAATCTTTCTAAGTTAAGAAATCAGAAAAACCTAGTGAAGTTGTTTATGAGACTTACGTAAGCTCCCAAGTTAACCTTAATGGTTTGTTTCTCCATTTGAATCCTTCATAGGTTAGAATTCAAAACAACAATCACATTTGTTTATTGAACTTACGCAAGCCAATAAGTTTGTTACTATCAAAATCCATACTTGATCCTTCTAACAAATAAATCTGATTTGAATCTCAAATTGTACACCAGGGTTCGATTCAAGGTGCGCAGCTGGAAATCCAGGTGCTACACCATGAAAGTTCGTTACATGCATTTCACGCTTGGTGTGAATGCAAGGGCCTTCAAGCCTATGCAATGCGACGTCCACGTGTAGTCGGATAGCTACACGTATTTAGTATTTCGTTTTCTTTTGTTTTGTGTTTTCTTGAAATTTCCTTTGTGCTATTGTCTATATCACATTCATAGGGTTTATTGATGCCTATTAAAGTTTCATTTTCTAAAATTTGAAACAAGAATGAGAGCATGTAATCCATTTGTTGTCCATCCAAAATCACAACATGATAAAAATATTTTGCAATTTCTTAAATTGTAGTAGAGAAGGACACTATTTCAATTCATTTAGGTTTTTAAGCACCCCATAAAATGTTTGTTTCTCAATTGTTTTTTTTCTCCCCCATCCAAATAGCTTCTCAACATAATATCCAAGATGTTGTTCAAAGAATATGGTATGATATCACAATTTTGTCTCCTCAAAGATTGCTTCTAGTTTAGTTATGAGTTCAGTGAGAAATATGATATATTGCAGATTCTATAATGCACTTTTATCCACATTGAAGTCTCTAATTTACCTATACTTTAGCCTCATGATTCCTCATGCCTTCCATGTCCACATCCTTATTTCCTACAATGCTACCTTTGTGTCACTCTACATTCCTCTACACTTCTATCGGCATGTCTTTATACCCTTTTGGTGCAAATGCTAGCTTTTAATCATTTTAAATACATGCTCGCATCTAAACTAAACACAATTATTATTCAAAAGAGACTCTGTCATTGAATAAAATGAACTCGTTTTTGAATAGTTATACCTACTACTCAAATAGCTAGTTTGAAAAAGAGTAGTCTACGAAGGCCACAAATTCACCCGAAAATAGTAGAAATTCTGGCATAATTTTTGCCAAAATCTGGCAAATTGTTTTGAAAAGTTGGGTTATAGCTGTCAAACTTAAGGATTTTGAGTGCCCAACGTGTTTTTGATGGTGCTGAATCCATTTCCACCATAGAAAATATAATTCAAACACTCCTATGATCACATTTTTTGAAAAAAAAAAATGCCCGATTCCAAGCAAAATTAACTTTCTGGGTGAATTTGTGGCCTCAACATCTTTTGAAAAATACGCAATATCCCTTTTAATTTTTATTTTTTTAAACATGGCTTAACGAGCACAAAAGATTAATTACCTTGTATTTTCTGACATTGTATTTTTTTTAAATATTTAATCGTTAGTTATTTTATGTAAACCAGCCTAGATCCATCTTAACCCTGGATCTATCAAGCGCCGAGAGGGATCCAATCTCTCGAGCTGTAAACCTATTTTTTTAGTGTGAAACTTGAGGAAATGATTGCACTTCGAGAGATTTTATCCCTCTCGACACTTGATCCAGGGTTAAGATGGATCTAGGTTGGTTATATAATATTATATAATATCTATATTTGTATCTGTGTCTCTTTCTTATTCCCTCTCTCTATCTTAGCCCCTAAAGATACACATTCTCTTGCTATATCTATTTATCTCTCTCTCTCTCTCTCTCTCCACCTTTCTCCCTCTATGTATTTCTTCTTGCCCCTCTCTCTCCCTCTCCAACTCTAACTCTCTCTCCTTCTCTCTCTTGATTCCTCTCTCTCCCTTTCTCTCCCACCTCCTATTGTCTTCCCCCCAATCTTTCTCTCTCTCTCTCTCTCTCTTCCCTTCAACTTTGTCACTATCTCCCTCCCACTCCTTCTCTCTCTCTCTCCTCTCCCCTCCATCTTTGTGTCTCCCTCTCTCTCTCTCTTCCCCTTCTCTCCCCATCTCTCTCTCTTCCCTCCAACTTTTTTATTATCTCCCTCCCTCTCTCCATCTCTCTCTACCCTCCATCATTGTGCCTCCCTCTCTCTCTTCCCTTCTCTCCCTATCTCTCTCCTCTCTTCTTTGTCTTCTCCCTTCTCCTCTCTCCCTTACTCGCTCTCCATCTCTTCCTTGTCACTCCCTCTCTCTCTCCACCTCTATCTCTCTATGTATTTGTTCTCCCCCCACTCTCTCACTACCCCCTTCTCTCTTATATTTGATCCCATTGTATTGTGTTTAGGAAAGTGTCAAAATTAAAAATAACTTAATTGGTTGTAAAACATCGAACCTATATTTTGGATCAATCCTATCAACTAAAATACAATAATGATATACTTAAAAAAATCATGCACTCTCTTTACTCTATTATCGTTAGTCACTTTTCTTGCTCTCATCCCTTATATCCTTAGTTATCCCTGATATGTACTGGTTTTTAATAATATAAATTTTATGTCTTTATATATAAAAATTCTCATTTTTAACCTTATTAAAACCTTAATTTAATTTCTATGGGAATATTTTTATTAGTTGTGAGGATACAAGGTTTAGATATATCTCAAAAATAATTATAGGTTTTTCCTTTTAGATTCAGTTAAAAAGATGTTATAACATTAAATTAAAATAAAATATTTTTATTGTGAAATAAGTTATGGTTTTTGGGCATGTGATATTGATAAAACATGGTATTGGCCCATGGTATTGTAACAAAACCTATTTACAAGTTAATAATATCCATGGTTAAGAATCTTGTCATATTGTTATAAAATATTTTTAATCTTGTCATATTGTTATAAAATATTTTTATTGTGAAATAAGTTATGTTTTTTTGGGCATGTCGTAAGTTAATAATATCCATGGTTAAGAATCTTGTCATATTGTTATAAAATATTTTTAATCTTGTCATATTGTTATAAAATATTTTTGTTGTGAAATAAGTTATGTTTTTTTGGGCATGTCGTATTGATAAACCACGGTATTGTAACAAATCTTATTTACAAGTTAATAATATCCATGGTAAAGTAGGGGTGAATATCCATGGTTAAGAATATTTCATACTATTATAAAGTATTTTGATTGTGAAATAAGTTTTTTTTTTGGGCATGTGGGATTATTGATAAGCCATGGTATTGGCAATGGTATTGTAACAAATCATATTTGCAAGTTAATAACATCCACGCTAAAGTGGAAGTTAATAACCATGATTGAAAATATTTTCATGCTGATATAAAATATTTTGATTGTGAAATAAGTTATGTATTTTGGGCATGTGATATAGATAAGCTATGGTATTGGCCCATGGTATTGTAACAAAGCTTATTTTTTACAAGTTCATAATATCCACATTAAAGTGGGGATGGATATCCATGGTTAAGAATATTGAATTGTTATAAAATATTTTGTTTGTGAAATAGGTTATGGTTTTTGGCATGTTGTATTGATAAGCCATGGTATTGTAAGAAATTCTATTCAAAAGTTAATTACAAAATCAAAATATAACAAATTGAATTTTATTATTTTAACCTTTTATTATTAATTGAGTCAATATTTAAATGTTTACACTCATCCTAGATACTAGGTTTACATTACTTTTAACTTTTTATTTATTACTTTTAACTTCTTGTTTATTACTTTTAACTTTTTATTATTATTGAGCCAACATTTAAATGTTTACACTAATTCCGATATCATTTTTTTTTAAATTGGGTTGACATTTAAAATTGTTTACATACTTACATTACACTAATTTGGATATCACTTTTAACTTCTTTTTTTAATTGGGCTGACACTTAAAAATTGTTTACATACTTACATTACATCCACACATCTAATAGCTATAGAGCACCTCTCCGCCCAATAAGCATACTAAATTTATTTTTCAAACATTTGATTGAACCATAATTTGAATATTTCATTGGAGTGTTTGCATGATATAATGACATATGGATATACTTTTAGATATTTTTGTAGTGACTTTATTTGTAATGGAAATCATCCAAAAATAAAAACCTTGAAAATAACGTATTTACCATTAGTTACTTCCCATCTTGGAGGTGGTCATTGTTTATAGCCCGCCCATTGCTAATAGCCAATTATAGACGAATCCCATGTTTCATATAGCTGAATCCCCTGTTTTCATCGCGGATTGAAGTCTCTCTAAGGAACTTGGCAAAATAGCCCCGTAACTTCGGGAGAAGGGGTGCCTCCTCAGGAGGTCGCAGTGACCAGGCCCGGGCGACTGTTTACCAAAAACACAGGTCTCCGCAAAGTTGTAAGACCATGTATGGGGGCTGACGCCTGCCCAGTGCTGGAAGGTTAAGGAAGTTGGTGACCTGATGACGGGGAAGCCAGCGACCGAAGCCCCGGTGAACGGCGGCAAGCAAGTCTTTGCATAAAAATGGGTAAGAATAAGATTTAAATAAATATACTTACTAGGAGTTAATTCCCACCATTATGTATGTTTTCCTCAATATTTACTAGGGGTTACTACCCGAAAAAATTCATACAAGTCCTTGTGTCTCACCAAGCAATTAATTTATCCACTTCACATATCAATTTAGACCACTATTACTTTAACATTGATAAATGTAGGTTTTAATTTTTTATGCAATTTTTCCCAGAACATAATTTCTAACTTGAGTGGAAAGGACTAATCTATCCTACAACACTTGTTTCATAATGTAATTATTTCATTAAATTGGTATATACATTTTTCATTTTCCTTTTTATTCAAGGCTAAGTTTAGGTCTAAGAAAAATTTAGTGCTGTATGGAAAACAAAATACCATATTGTTAATTTTAGGGATGTTCTATGCTTAGAGAAATTTATTTCAATTTTCACAGTTAGCTCAATAGCTTTTTCAGATTAGCAATCACATCAGCATTAAAGTAAACTGCAGATAGAACATAAACATAAATCGCAGAAGACAAGCCAACACAAGAGGACACAAGATGTGGTGCTAGCCAGGGACAAACCCCAATGTGGGGAAACCCTTGATCTATTCTTTTTATATGTTCTTCAATAGTTCAGCAGAGAGAGAGAGAGATAGTACGTTTACAACAGAAGTCAAAATTTGACTTATCTAGATAAGAGCATAGATCATCTCTTTGAAGATGATACATGAGAACAGTTGAATACATGTTACTTCAACTAATTTCCCAAGGTGACTCCTTCACCTATCGTTGTGCTGCATTTCCTCATCATGCTACACCCATCATCACTATGCTGCATCTCATCACGCTTCATTAATCATGACTGTACCTATCACTGTATCGCATTATGTGTCATTGTTGCACCATGTTGCCACATTGACCTATGTGTTGGCTGCATCTTGCTTGCTTGTTGTCCCTAGCTTGCTTGTTGTCCCTAGCATGCTTGTTGTCCCTAGCATGCTTGTTGTCCTTAGCATGCTTGTTGTTGCATGCTAGATATACCTTGCATGTTAGCTATAACATTCCATACAACTATCCCAATGTTAGTTAGTTGTCCCTTGCACGCTGCTCTCCTTCGAAGACAAATGCTCTAGTTGTTTTGGCAGTTCCTGGCGGTTTCAGTAGTTCCAGCTGTTCCCGGCAGTTCCGACAATTCCTAGCAGTTCCAGCAATTCCAGCTATTCCCGGCAGTTCCGGCAATTCTAGTTGTTCCAGGAAGTTCCAGCTTCTACCCTCTCTGTTAGCTTTCCCACCTGTTCTGGCAGTTCCCGACAGTTCTGGTAGTTCCCGACAGTTCCGACAGTTCTCGACAGTTCCGACAATTCCCGACAGGTTTGGCAGTTCCAGCAGTTTCGGCTATTCCTAGCAGTTCTGGCTATTCTCGGCAGTTCTGGTAGTTCTGGCTATTCCCGGCAGTTCTAGCTATTCCCAGCAGTTCCGACTTTTCCCAGCAATTCTGGTAATTATGACGGTTTCGGCTTCTGCCCTCTGCATTAGATTTCCCACCTGTTCTCATAGTTCTGGTTTTTCCTGGCAGTTCCAGCAGTTCTGGCAATTCCCGGTAGTTCCGGTAGTTCTGGCTATTCCCGGCAATTCTGAATTTTCTCGGAAATTTCGGAAGTTCTGGCTATTCCTGACAGTTTTGACAGTTTTGGATTTTCCCAGCAGTTTCGGCAATTTCGGCTATTCCTGGCAGTTTTGGCTTCTGCCCTCTGGATTAGGGCAGTGTTATCCCTTAAGATCTCTCCTCGTACTAAAACCCAAAGACAAGTAGAGATGAAGAGATCCCAAGTGTGTTGAAATGACTTGAAGGCCACCGCTATTTATACTGAAATGTTGAGCACAAGTGGGGTTTATTTGGTTTCTGGCCGACCTTGACGAATTGTCCCATAACACAAATAAATTCATATCTCCATGAATACTTATTGGAATCGGATGATCTTTAGATCAATCGTACACCTCTCGATGAGAGGGATCCAAGAAAAATATCAGCTTCCACTAATAAGATGACCCACATGGAGTTTTTCCCTAGTTGCCAATTTTAACACTCCCTCTCAACTAGGGAGAACTCCATCCATTGATCCATATGTTCGACTGTACTGTCTCTGCCATTAGTGCCCTACACTGCTCTGCTCTGCTCTGTTGAACCATGAAGAAGAATAATTGATCGAGAATGTCTCATACCATTCTCTACTGACCCGAAGTCAGTTTCATATGAAGAGAGTGTGTCACATCACTCTTACTGGCCCGAAGTCAGTTTTGTTGTCCTAGATCAATATCACAAGAGAGTGTCTCAAACCACTCATACTGATCCCAGATCAGTTTCATTGATCCCAGATCAATGGAGGTCATCCTAGCATAGGGAGTACGATAGATACATCGATGCGTCCATCGATAGTACTACTATGGTCCCTAACCCATTTTCCTTGCTCATTGATCAGATGAGAGGTACTTCCCATGAGTCCCAGACTGCATGGGTAGGATGCCTCGACAAGAGAACTAATCATCTTGTCCATAGGAGAATGAATCATCCTGCTCCACAGTTGTCACGATAGAACTAATCATGCCGACCCACAGGAGAACTAATCATCCTGTTTCACAGTTGCCACGGGAGAGCTAATCATCTCAGCCCATAGGAGAACTAATCATCCTGTTCCACAGTTGCCACGGGATAACTAATCATCCCAACCCATAGGAGAACTAATCATCCTGTTCCACAGTTGCCATGGGAGAACTAATGATCCCGTCCCACAGGAGAACTAATCATCCTGTTCCACAGTTGCCATAGGAGAACTAATCATTGCGGCCCATAGGAGAATTAATCATCCTGTTCCATAGTTTCCACAGGAGAACTAATCATCCTAGCCCATAGGAGAACTAATTATCCTGTTCCACAGTTGCCATGGGGTATCACAGGGGAAGGTTGAACTTGTCATCTTGTACATAACGCACCACCAGGGGAGGGTGAGTCACCCTGTGGTCGCATGTTGCTCCAGTAAGTACCCCAAGCCCCCCAGAGCTCCCAGAGCTCAATGCCTGCAACATGCAGGACCCTTATAAGAAGGTCTCTCAACGACTCGAATTCATTCAGGAAAGTTACAGATTTGACCTTTCCTTGGGGATTTGAAAAAATGTCTGTGACCTGTACATCAGTCTTAATGCGATGGAGCCTCCTCGCTCATCGACTTACCATATCCTAGATAAGGCAGTATCTGATGTCTATTTGCTGGAGCAATCATCGAATATGGGATTCCTCAATAATCGAATCCCCCTTCTAGTTGTCATAGAGAATCACAGTGGTATTCATCATGTGTACAAACAAATCACTTGAGAGCTTTTGCAACCATGCAGCTTCACACAAGATCATACTCATAGATATTTATTCGGTCTCAGTGGTGGTTATAGCAACCGACTTTTGCTTCCTGCTCATCCATGATATCGAAGCAGAATCCAAAGAGAACTAGCACTGAGAAGTGCTCTAGTGATCCTCCACACTGCTTGCTCAGTCAACATTCGAATAATCATGCAGTTTCAGATTTCCGGCAGTGTATCTCAATCCATGAGAGATTGTGCCCCAAAGATATCTCAAAAGATTCTTGGCACCAATCCAGTGAGGTGCAACCAAATATGAGTTTAACTACAAAACATATGTCCAGACAGAAGTTCAGCAAGAACATCAACGCAAATGAGTTTATGAAACCCAGAGGCATTTCCCAAATCTGGTCCGACATCACTACCATATAACTTCTGAAAGTTAAGATCCTCGAGGTGGTCACAGGCTTGCAGTTTATGATTCTAGATTCAGAATCGAACACCCTCTTACTTCTACAAATGAGAGGGTCTGCACTTGTCATAAATAGGTCATCCTCATAAGGTTCCGGTATGAGAGGTCTATCATCCACAAACTTCGAGTAATGGTTTTGATCGGTTTCGCTCCTAGTGAATCTCAGCTTCATCAGATAGCTATCAATCCTCTCATACTACGTGTTGTGTTTGGAGCATGATTGTTCAAAGGTCTTTGTTTCAGCCGGATGTATACCCCAGGAAGTCTTGTACACCCCTCCATGCGGGGGGGGCTGATCCCCCCCGGCTGGGGGGTCCGGGGGCCAGCGGTCCCCCGGCAGGGGCTCGGGGGTAGCGCCCCCGAAGCTAAAAACAAATGTAAAATTTCCTTGTAAAAGTATAGTAATTTCTAGTCAATCTGGGTCGTTCATTAGGCAGATGATCTGACGGTAGAACTTATGTTTAGTTTAGGGTTTTTTCCCTAGAAGGCAACCCCTCTCTTTGTATGAGGGTATTGTATTTTGAGGCTGTGAAATAGATGTGTATTCTGTGAGCGAGAAACAGAGAGGTGAGACTGTGAGAGAAAATAGAGGGTATTACAGCAGATTTGCTGTAGGTTGTGTCTCTTCATTTTGCTGGATAATAGAAAGGAAGGACTGGTTGTTCAGGGTGGACGTAGCCCAAACTGGGTGAACCACGTATATCTGTGTCCCTCTTGTTTTGTGCATTTTCTGTGTTTATATTTCTGCAATATTTTATGTGTTCCATTGCTCCGTAATATATAATTTTCTAACAACTGGTATCAGAGCCGAAGGTCTATTTGGCTGATAAACTCGCAGGAAAGAAGGGTTCCTGGTTCGAGTGGGAGCAATGGCGGAATATGGTAAGTTTTGGGTCGAGAAATTTAACGGCCAAAACTTCTCGCCGTGGAAGATGCAGATGGAAGATTATCTGTATCAGAAAGATCTATACCTACCATTGGGCGGAAAAACAAAGATGCCGACGGGTATGAAAGACGAAGAATGGAACCTTCTCGATAGAAAGGCATTCGGAACAATACGGTTGTGCCTTGCGGCGTCAGTCACCTTCAACATTTCGAAGGAAACCACGACAGAGGGTTTGATGCAGACGTTGTTGAAACTATATGAAAAACCCTCGGCCTCAAACAAGGTATTTCTTATGAAACGGTTATTTAATATGAATATGTCGGAAGGTGGATCTGTTGCAAACCATTTAAATGATTTTAATACAGTTACAAGTCAATTAAGTTTTGTAGGGGTAAACTTTGATGATGAAGTTAGAGCTCTGTTATTCTTGTGCTCATTACCAGAAAGTTGGAATGGTTTGGTAATGGCCATTAGTAACTCCGTTTCTGGATCTAGTACTTTAAAGTTTGATGATGTTGTCGGCGCTATCCTTAGCGAGGAAATGCGACGGAAAAGCTCCGGTGAGACATCGGGAACTGCTTTGAGTGCAGAGTCTAGAGGAAGAAAAATGGAAAGAGGAAAGAGCTCAGGATATCGCAGTAAATCAAGGAAAGGCAGATCCAAGTCCAGATCGGGGATAGTGTGCTGGAAATGTGGAAAGAAAGGACACCTAAAGAAAGATTGTAGATCTTGGAAGGGAAAAGAAGGAGATGCACAACAAGAAAACAATCATGAAGCAAATGTGACAGGTGAGGTGTTACAAGATGCTTTGATTCTTTCTTTCGAAAATATTACTGATTCCTGGGTGGTAGATTCAGGGGCTTCATTCCATGCCACACCTGATAAGAAATACTTTCATGACTATGTTCAAGGAGATTTTGGACAAGTTCGTCTGGGTGATGATAAACCTTGTAAAATCGTTGGAATGGGTAAGGTTCTTGTAAAACAGAAGAATGGAAACCAATGGCTATTAAAGGAGGTAAGGCATGTTCCAGATCTAAAGAAAAATCTGATTTCAACAGGGCAGTTAGGCGGCGAAGGTTGTGTGACAACTTTCACAGATAAAGCTTGGAAGGTCACCAAAGGAGCCCTGGTAATAGCAAAAGGCGAAAAGGTTGGTACATTGTATTTATGCAATGGTATTTCTAACTCTGTTAATGCTTTAACTTCCAAAGGAGCAGATGCAACATTATGGCATCATAGGCTCGGACACATGAGTGAAAAGGGGATGAAGATTCTTCACTCAAGGATTTTTTTGCTGGGTTTGAAGAATGTTGATTTGGACTTCTGTGAGAATTGCATTTATGGAAAACAGAAGAGAGTCAGATTTCTCAGAGTTGGGAAAGAAAAGAAGAATGAAAAATTAGAGCTTGTGCATACAGATGTATGGGGACCTGCTTAGGTATCATCTCTCGGTGGCTCTCATAATTATGTTATTTTTATTGATGATGCAACTAGAAAAACTTGGATTTATTGTATTAAGAATAAATCTGATGTATTTGATACTTTTAAGAAATGGAAAGCTTTGGTTGAGATTGAGACAGGAAAGAAATTGAAGTGTCTTATATTAGACAATGGAGGTGAATATTGCAGCAAAGAGTTTGATAGGTACTGTTCAAAGCATGGAATTTGCAGAGAGAAGACAGTTCCAAGAACACCACAAGAAAATGGTGTGTCAGAAAGGATGAACAGAACAATCATGGAGCGTGCAAGGTGCATGAGATTGCATGTAGGATTGCCTTTACAGTTTTGGGCAGATGCTGTAGATACTGTTGTTTATCTAATAAACAGAGGGCCTTCAAGTTCCTTGGATGGTGGTGTTCTAGAGGAAGCATGGATAGGTAAAAATGTAAAATACTCTATTTTAAAGCCTTTTGGTTGTGAGGCCTTTGTCCATATTGATAAAGAAAATAGAACAAAGCTTGAGGCAAAGTCAAAAAATTTACCTTTATTAGATATGGTGTTAATGATTTTGGTTATCGCTTATATGATTACGAAAATCACAAAATCATTAGGAGCAGAGATGTAATATTCAATGAAAAGGTCTTGTATAAGAATCAGTTGCAGGAAAAGAAACAGGAAAAGGAAAACAAGGAATACTCAGTTCTTGATGAAATCACTGAAAAAGGAAAGGTGCCTGAAAATAGTAACAATCAACAACCACAACAACAACAACCACCACAACAACAACAGGCACCCCAAACACCTGAAAGTGGTGTTAGAAGATCTACCAGGATAAGTAGACCCCCTGAACGATACTCTCCTTCATTATATTATTTATTGTTGACTGATTCCGGTGAACCCGAATGTTATGAAGAAGCAATGCAGGTTGAAAGCAGGAAGAAGTGGGAGGTAGCCATGGAAGAAGAGATGGACTCCTTAATGCATAACCAGACTTGGGATTTAGTCAGGTTGCCTGTAGGAAAAACTACATTGAAGAATAAATGGGTTTACAGGCTGAAGGAAGAAGATGGAGGAAAATAGAGGTATAAAGCTAGACTTGTGGTGAAGGGGTTTGCACAGAAAAAAGGTATTGATTTTGATGAAATATTTTCTCCTATTGTTAAAATGACTTCAATCAGAACCATTTTAAGTCTTGTAGCAGCTGAATATTTGCATCTTGAGCAGTTAGTGTAAAGACAACCTTTCTCCATGGGGATTTGGAGGAAGAGATTTATATGTAGCAACCACAAGGATATGAGGTGAAAGGGAAGGAGAAACTAGTGTGTAGGTTGAAGAAGAGCTTGTATGGCTTAAAATAGGCTCCAAGGCAGTGGTATCTAAAATTTCACAAGTTTATGTCTGAACAAGGTTATACTAGATGTCACTCTGATCATTGTGTTTATTTGAAAAAGCAAAATGATGGCAGCTATATTATATTGTTATTATATGTAGATGACATGCTTGTTGCAGGATCTAACATGCAGGAAATAAATGTGCTCAAAAGAAAATTGGCAAATTCATTTGAAATGAAGGATTTGGGAGCTACAAAACAAATCCTTGGTATGAGAATAACTAGAGACAGGAAAAATCGTAAATTAACATTGTCTCAGAATGAGTACATACAAAAGGTGTTGAAAAGATTTAACATGCACAATGCAAAACCAGTTAGTACACCTTTTGCTAGCCATTTCAAACTTAGCAAGGAAATGTGCCCAAAGACCCAAGAAGACATGGATTATATGTCTAAAGTTCCATATGCATCAGCAGTTGGAAGCTTAATGTATGCAATGGTCTGCACAAGGCCTGATATTGCACATGCAGTGGGACTTGTAAGCAGGTACATGAACAATCCAGGAAAGGAACATTGGATGGCAGTGAAATGGATTCTCAGATATTTGAAAGGTACCACAAATAAAGCATTATGCTTTGGTGGTTCAAACATCTCCCTACGAGGATATGTTGATGCAGATATGGCAGGTGACAGAGATAACAAGAGGAGCACTACAGGATATGTATTTACTGTTGGAGGAACAACTGTCAGTTGGGTTTCAAAAATCCGAAGTGTTGTTGCACTTTCAACAACAGAAGCAGAGTATGTTGCTGCTACAGAGGCTAGTAAAGAAATGATTTGGTTACAAAGGTTTATGGGTGAACTGGGTAAGGAGCATGATATGGGCACGTTATACAGTGATAGTCAAAGTGCCATTCATCTTGCAAAGAACTCAGCATTTCATTCCAGGACTAAAAACATACAACTCAAGTACCATTTCATACGATCAGTGTTGGAAGATGGAGAGTTGAAGCTGGAAAAGATACACACTAGCAAGAATCATGCAGATATGCTAACAAAAGTTGTAACTAGGGAGAAATTGAGAACATGCTCAGTTTCAGTTGATCTTCAAGGATGACGATGAAGATGAAAAACAGCCAGGTCCAAAAGAGGAGTCATTGTCCAGCAAATGAAGCAGCAGTGGAGTTGTTACAATCATTCTCCAAGTGGGATATTGTTGTGTGTGGAGCATGATTGTTCAAAGGTCTTTGTTTCAGCCGGATGTATACCCCAGGAAGTCTTGTACACCCCTCCACGCGGGGGGGTACGGGGGGGACTTGTCCCCCCCGCGGGGGTGCGGGGGGGCCGATCCCCCCCGGCTGGGAGGTCCGGGGGCCAGCGGTCCTCCGACGGGGGCTCGGGGGCAACGCCCCCGAAGCTAAAAACAACTGTAAAATTGACTTGTAAAAGTATAGTAATTTCTAGTCAATCTGGGCCGTTCATTAGGCGGATGATCTGACAATAGAACTTATGTTTAGTTTAGGGTTTTTTTCCCTAGAAGGCAACCCCTCTCTTTGTATGAGGGTATTGTATTTTGAGGCTGTGAAATAGATGTGTATTCTGTGAGCGAGAAACAGAGAGGTGAGACTGTGAGAGAAAACATAGGATATTACAGCGGATTTGCTGTAGGTTGTGTCTCTTCATTTTGCTGGATAATAGAAAGGAAGGACTGGTTGTTCGGGGTGGACGTAGCCCAAACTGGGTGAACCACGTATATCTGTGTCTCTCTTGTGCTGTGTTTATATTTCTGCAATATTTTATGTGTTCCATTGCTCCATAATATATAATTTTCTAACACTACGCCTGAGGTGTTTTGCTTCAAGTCATAGAGGGCTTTCTTCCACCTATATACATGAGATTCCTGATCATGAATCTCAAACTCCTCGGGTTGTTCCAAACCTGTGGACCTGCTGTATGAGGGGAATGGTCCCCTAATAAGATTTTCCTTCAGTACATCTCAGACATGTACCTTCATGCTCTTCTTGAATTCAGGCATCCCTTTCACCATCCGACTCACATCGGGTAGGGCCCCATAGGTAGACCTCTAGTGTTATAGATGTGATATGTCAATTGACATGATCCCCAATGGACCATCCTGCAACTTGATACAAATTTCCAACCCTAAACCCATGAGAAAAAACACCTTTGAAAATTCTATTTTTTAATACATACCTTTCCATCGATGAATGCCACCCTAAAACCTTTGACTTCCATTTCTGAGATGGAAACCAGGTTCTTGTGATTAGGTACATAAAAGAGATTCTTGTAAATGAATATATTTACCCTCATTCAATTGAGGGGTAACATTCCCTACACCCTTTCCGGTATAGGTGGCATCGACTCCAAGTATAAGCCCACAGTTGTTTCCATCTCTACCAAATTCGAGAGAGCACCCTTCTATCCGATGAGGTGCCTTGAAGCACTATGATCAATAAGCCAAATTCCAAAAGAATCTGAAGGAGAGGGCCAATACAAGATAACGCTTCTTTATCTTATCAGAAACAACATTTGATTCTTCATACCTGGGGTTCCTTGCTTTCTCTGAAGAGTCGGTCGTTTCCTTGATGACCTACATTACCCATCATTCGTCTGATCATTGAAGATGTCCTTGGAATGATTGTTATCATCATCAAGTGATGTGTCCATACCTCAGACACTCCTTCGCATAATGGCCAAACTTGTTACAACCAAGGCATCTGCCTTTCCTTGCACCCGTAGATCCAGACTTCCTATTGAAGTGATCTTTAGGTAGGCCATCAGAAACTTCTGGTGCACCATCCTGATAATATTCTTTACTTCGACTTCACCCTTGGTGAATTTAAAGAGGGATGAGGAATCCATTGATCCTTTTTTCCTTTCCCAATTGTCTTCGGTGATTTCTCTTTCACTCTTGCTTGGGCATTGCCTTCACCTTAGCTCTGGTACCATGTTAATTTTAGGTATGTTCTATGCTTAGAGCAATTTATTTCAATTTTCACAGTTAGCTCAATATCTTTTCCAGATTAGCAATCACATCAGCATTAAAGTAAACCACAGATAGAACATAAACATAAATTGCAAAAGACAAGCCAAGATAAGAAGACACAAGATGTGGCACTAACTAGGGACAAACCCCAATGTGGGGAAACCCTTGATCAATTCTTCTTATATGTTCTTCAATAGCTCGGCTGAGAGAGATATAGTACATTTACAACAAAACTCAGCACTTTGACGTATCTAGATAAGAGCATAGATCATCTCTAAGAAGATGATACATGAGATCAGTTGAAGACATGTTGCTTCAACTGATTCTCCAAGGTGACTCCTTCACCAATCGTTGTGCTGCATTTTGTCATCATGCTGCACCTCATTGCGCTGCACCATGCTGCACCCATCATCACTATGCTGCATCTCATTACGCTTCATTAATCATGACTGTACCTATCACTGTATTGCATTATGTGCCATTGTTGCACCATGTTGCCACACTGACCTATGTGTTGGTTGTATCTTGCTTGCTTGTTGTCCCTAGCTTGCTTGTTGTCCCTAGCATGCTTGTTTCCTTAGCATGCTTGTTGTCCCTAGGATGCTTGTTGTCCTTAGCATGCTTGTTGTTGCATGCTAGCTATCCCTTGCATGCTAGCTGTAACATTCCATGGTTGGTGTATTTGCTGCTAAGTACCATACAACTGTCCCAATGTTAGTTAGTTTTCCCTTGCATGTTGCTCTCATTTGAAGACAGATGCTCTAGCTGTTTCGGCAGTTCCTGGCAGTTTCGGCAGTTCCAGATGTTCCCGGTAGTTCTAACAATTCTAGCTATTCCCAGCAGTTTCAGTAGTTCTAGAAATTCTGACAATTCCGGTTGTTCCCGGCAGTTCCGGCTTCTGCCCTCTGCATCAGCTTTCCCGCCTGTTTTGGTAGAGTTTTGTCTTTTCCCGACAGTTCCGGTAATTCCTGGCAGTTCTGGCAGTTCCGGCTATTCCCAGTAGTTCCAGCAGTTCTGGGTTTTCTCGGCAGTTCCAGCAGTTCCAGCTATTCCTGGCAGTTCCGCCTTTTCTCGGCAGTTCCGACAATTCTGGCTATTCCCGGCAGTTCCGGCAGTTCTGACTTTTCCCGACAGTTCCAGCAGTTCCTGGCAATTCTCGGCAGTTCTGGCTATTCCCGGTAGTTCCAGAAGTTTCGTCTTTTCTCAACAGTTGTGGCTTTTCCCGACAGTTCCAGCAATTCCAGATATTCCCGGCAGTTCTGGCAGTTCCCAGCAGTTCTGGCTTTTCCCAGCAGTTCCGGCTTCTACCCTCTAGATTAGGGCAGCGTTATCCCTTAGGATCTCTTCTCCTACTAAAACCTAAAGACAACTAGAGAGGAAGAGATCCGAAGTGTGTTGAAATGACTTGAATGCCACCTCTATTTATACTTAAACGTTGAACACAAGTGGGGTTTATTTAGTTGTTGGCCGACCTTGACGAATTGTCCCATAACACAAATAAATTCACATCTCCATGAATACTTATCGGAATCATATGATATTTAGATCAATCCTACACCTCTCGATGAGAGGGATCGAAGAAAAATATCAGCTTCCATTAATAAGATGACCCACATGAAGTTTGGCCCTAGTTGCCAATTTTAACACATATACATCACTTGAGTGGAAAGGACTAAGCTATCGTACAATGTTTGTTTCATAATGTAATTATTTCATTAAATTGGTATATACATTTTTCATTTTCCTTTTTATTCTTTTTTCATAACGTAATTATTTCATTAAATTGGTATATACATTTTCATTTTCCTTTTTATTCAAGGCTAAGTTTAGGTCTAGGAAAAATTCAATACTATATGGAAAAAAAATACTACCATATACATCTGATCTATGTCAAGTTTTGACATTGTTGTAAGTTATGTGGGAAACATGTTGTAGGATTTTGAGGCTTCCTTTAGAGTGTTTTTAATTGACTCCACCTTTTTATTTGGTTTATCTTTAATGCTTGAATGACAATTATAACTTTTTTCAATGGAATGTGAAATATTAAATATTCTCAATACTTATACATTGGAATGCATGTAGTTAGGTGCATTAAGAGCTTTTTCCTCTCTCTCCCTCTATGATGATCTCTTCATAGATTTTTGTGGTCCTTTTTACCGTTTTTACCAAGAATAACAACAATAGTTTCCCTATGTTATGGAGTGAATAATTGCTTTTCCAAGATTAATTTTTCTTTATGTCATTATTATCAAAATTGTTGAAAAGTGATAGCTTGGGATTACCCACATCTAAAACCACTATCCCAATTTTAGGTTAGTTATTTTCAGTGAGAATGAGAAACTGTTCTTGGGACCATAGTTAAAGATAGAACTCTCATACTTTAATTATCGATAAGGAATTTTCACCCCTGACTCCATGTCATTCAATTACCTCATCCTTGACTTGGGTCCCACAGCTCGGCCCCACAACGTATTTTGCAATTAAAATGCATTTTATTATATTATTTGGGATGTCAGCCCCAAACTGTCTTACTCGAGTCTTCGAGCTTGAAGTGGAAAAGCACATGCCAACCACTCCCAAACCTCGAACATCAAACACTAAAGATGAAATCAAGCTGATGTTACCTCATCTACATGGCCCTCTCTGAGGATGTCATTTGTCATGCATATTTAGGCCCTTTGGCTCTCCAAATAGGTTGTAAACACCTGCCACATGGCATGCAATGTTATCTCCCTTCCATGTCATCGATCCACGTAGAATTCATACTAGGTCCCACTTAACTTGACCTTAGCATTTTTTTGTGTAACGAAATAATGTTATACAAAAATTCGGGTCTTCGACCCCAAACAGGGAAACACTTGCCAAACCCTTGTTGGGCCTCGAATTCCACTGGGCCACACCTGACATTTGAGTCGTGAGCACTAAAGACATGTCAAATACGTGCTACACCCCTGAAGGTTTAACCCTCGAATTCTTAAACTACCGAAGTAGTACGGGTCTAGGTCCACCTCTATCCATTCATGCCATTCACTAAGATTGCCAAGAAACCCATCCCAAACTCTTGAAGTAGTTTTAGCTTGGGCCTCATCCTAGTTTTACATTGTATAACCTTCACGCAAAAATATTAGCTAAGTTTTTTGTTGACTCACTGAACCAAATATTTCATACCTTAGCTTTCCAATCAAAGGTTTTCTCCTAACTCTTATAGTCTTATGGGCTGAAGTCCAGTCCCACCCAGAGTCTGCTCCCCAGTATACCCTAGCCATGAAAACTCAGACTGTTCATAAATAAAATCCACAAGTATGCCTAACTCCATCCAATCACACACAAGAAACAAACAATCCTTCTTGATAACATACACTTTTCAACCACAACAACAAGCAACTAAATTGCATTCGTACATAGAACTAGGAATTTCCCCACCATTGGCACACACATTTTAATAATGATAATAAGCATTCACATACGTTCATATACAAAGCTACAAGTAATCCTATAGTTGTTAAGGGAATGATAAGCATCCAAGGTCATAATAATAGATTACCTAGACCTTCAAGATACAAAGTAGCAAACAGATGACCACTCAGGGCATCTAAGCAATCCATAAACACTTTGCATCAACCAACTGATATTCATATTAACGTTAGTTAAACAATGAGTATGAGGTAATGAAAGAGGTCTTGGTTGTTGTAGAACAACATGAACACTTGCAACAACTATTTTTCAATGATACTCATGGTTGAACCCCACCATATCAGTTAGTTCATGACAACATAAATGCATTAGATAACTAATCATCCATATTCATGTAGTAAATCATGTTTCAATGCACATTAATACTCACTTATCATTCAAGATACAATTATTTACAAGTAATATACACTTATATGATTTATATACAGATGTTAACAACTAGAGGGGGGACTTCGACTCTCGTCTCAAACATAGGTTAAGCTGCACTACAATATTTCTTGCAGATAGCCACCCTTGAGCTAGATTTAGGGCCTGAGTGGATAATGGTCAAGAGATTTATGTTTCAATTAGTCAATAACTATCTAAGAGTATAAGGACCTCACAATGAACCCACCTGCAACCCCAACAATACTTTTCTAAGCACTTTGAGCCTTCTCCTCAACAAAAATCTCATTGTTCCTCTCTATTTCACAACCATGTATACTATCCTGCCTTCAACCATGCAACCACCTGTGTTATTTTCATGCACTCTCCAAAATCCTTCTTATATATTTTTGTTTTTTTTGCACCACTGAATGCTCAATCTCCTTATCTCCCTTGTGTGTCTAAATGCATGAGAAAATGAATTCAACCCCCCTTCTCAACCCATTCTCTCATTTTTCCCTTGTGCTTCCTCAATGTGTTGATAGTGCTTGCACCCTTTAGGAGAATAGGATTTCCTTCGTCCTTGGGCACAGGTGTTCATATAATCTTTAAAATGTTTGTACATGGTTTGTCTTCAAAGTTTGTAGGAGACCATACTCTCCTTCCATGATTGTACCATTGTATACATTTTCTTTTGCAAGAAGCTAATGACCTCTTAATTTCACCTATGAGCACAATATTTTTCCAAGCAAACCCCCAACAACTTTCCCCACGCAAGATCTAAATCTGTCTCTCCTCATCTTGTTAATGTATTACTTTTCCACATTAATTTTCATGAATATAATTCACAATAAAATTACAATAGGGATTAGAAAAAGTGGTTGTCACAAACCCCACCCCCTAGAGGAAGATTTTCCTTAGTGTTCTCTTCCTGAAGACAATTTATCAATAAGCTTTATATATACAACTCATTTACAATTTCTTTTACATTCATAGTTTCTAACCTAGCAACTCAATGGGTATAACATCCCATTAAATAAACCATTTGACTCTTACAATTCATAGTGCTCTTTCCACACCTCATCCAACTTTAATGGATTTCTTTCTAGAGTGTTGTATGCCTCCAATATCCAACATCATTGTCCACCGAACTCAATGAATTTTCACCAAATAGTATCGACTCATTTCTTCCCGAGACACACCCAATGTAACCTTGATCCCAATCAACATGCTCATGACTCATTAAAACCACTTTACCTTCAAATTATAGCATCCCCTTATTTGCTTCCTTTATCCCTCTGATGATTTAGTTCCTCTTTCCATTCAATCACTCAACTTCCAAGTTCACACATCCCCTTCTCTACTTCCTAGTCCCTCATGTGGTCCATCCATTGGCAAGGATTTTTCATTGTTACCTTGCCATGATATGCTAAGCAACAAAGGCTTCATCGCGGGAAGTTATTGAGAGCACTTGAGAAATGGGATTTGTTAATTATATGTGAATGAATGGCTGAAAAACCACTCAAGGGGATGTATTTGAAGAGGAAGCTATCTGAAGACCATGTGAAGCAGAATAGGCACACTAATTACTATGCCCTAGGGCTGAGAAAACACTTAGTGTTGGTAAAACCATCTGTGGCATTTTGTTTGATAGCCACACTGGGTACTATGCCTTGGGGCTAAGAAAACACTAAGTGTTGTTAAATCCATTTGTGGCATTTTGTTTAATATTCACACTAGTATTGTTTCTTGGGGTTGATTAAACACTTAGTGTTGGTAACAAAATTAAGTGGTTAATTTGGAGCTATGCTAAGTGATGTGCCTTGGGAGGTTGAGAAAACATTCAAATGAGTTGAGCTTGAAGAAAAATTTAAATATTGCAAAGAACTATGCTGAGTACTTTCATTGGGGTTGAGAAACAATCGAATAATTCAACTTAAATTTCTGCTTTGCAGTAACTTGTATTTATAATCTAATGATATTTTATGGTGATCTGAATTGAATTTGAAATTTCATGGCTAATTTCACAATCAAATATATTGATAGAGGAGGTTGATTGCAAGTTAAACAACAACATATTGAAGATATCACAGTGTGCAATAGTGTGTTTGAGTTTAAGATTTCAAGAACTAGGCCTTTGCGGTGACATTGGAACTCATTTATATGCATTAATTTCCATGAAGTATTCCATGAATAATATGAATGAGTCAAGGCAAGGAAATTCCTTGTCTATAAAGACCTTTTCCAAGATGAGGAATCCTTTCTAAGGGATGGATTTCTCGAGTGACTGGGAAGAAGAGAAGGGGATGTGTGCACTTGGAAGGTGAGTGATTTCACAGAAGCAAGAGCCGAATCATCACAATGGTATTTTAATCCTACAACAAAGCAGCGCATGGAGCAAAAAAAGTCTCAATTCAATCTTGAATAGAGTTATGTATAAATAGGAAGGATGTTTGTCAGTTTTGTTTCATCTATAAGAATAAGAGTGCACTTTCCAACAACTTCTCAGTGGTGTTCATATTCTCAACCCCCCTCCCTCGAAGGCTACACCAAGTGTTATAATCCAACCAACTCTAAGGTGCCTCAACCTCTCAGTATGATCTTAACCAACATAATCTGCAATGATTTTATCATCCTCAGGAACACAACCACAACCCAGGTGATTATCAACCATTAAGCCCCATGGGTTTATCATCCTGGTTATCACCAAAACATCCCTACTCCACTTAACTCTCTTCTGGCCCCAACACATGGGTTCACTAATGCACTGAGTGTTTTCTTAGCCTCAAGGAACATCACTCAGTGGTGTACATGTCAAATCCTCTGACTACTGATTCTGGTTAGTATATAGTATACATGTTGACACAACCATCAAGATTTCCTTGTCAGACATAATATACACATGGGCACTTGAATGCCATAATCACATGATAACAAAATAATTAGTAGCAAGAGTTCTACTCGCACAATGGATTCCCACACAATAGGGGATCTCATTGGATAACCTCATTATGTTACCCCAAACATGCCATTTATATATTCATCAAATTTTATGAGCATAAATAATCAACCTTCTTCAAGAATGACCCCTGAAAACCACTTGTTAAATATAATGGAATTGCATGAATTCATTTAATCTTCAACATGTTCATGAACACAACACATATTCACATATGTCTAATAAAATCAAGGTTAAGAGAACCTCCTCTATCCATGCATGACATGCATTTATTTGGAACAATAATTTTCCAAACTTGACCCAAGAGAAATTACTTTCTTTTTATTTTACCTTTTATCTTACTGCTAATACCAGCACCATCAACTAATATTAGTGTCGTTGCAATATTCAACAATTCATGAAACTCGGCATTTCATACCCATGTCATCCACACACAATTTCTTTTTAGCCTACATATATTTTCCTTCATTCCCACTAACTACAATTCTCAGTAGCTTAGTTACAATGTCATTTCTAGCAATGGTCTTTCCTACCCATTTCCCAATGATGTCCTATGTTTCCTAGAACTCATTAATGAACTTGTTGTGTTAAAGTTTCAAGAAAACTTCCTTTCCTCATGCCACCTTCATGGTTATTATATCGTTGTCCATTTATTCCATGGACCCAACCAACCCCCTTGGCTATCCCATCATCTCTTCCTTCCTTCCATTCCCCTTTTTATATATTCATTGGGCTTAATCTAGGTCTTCTATTTCCCGTTTGGGTTCTACTCAACTCTTCCCTAGAACTTCATTACTTTTCTTTCCATTCACAACAATTACCAAGAACGAAATCATAAAAAGGAAAGAATACAAAGAAATGATGAAAAATAAAAGTTCATAGCAGCAATAAAAAACCACAAGCAACATAGCATGACCATGCTTATAGAAAACAATCAAGGAAACAAGATGAAATAGGAAGCCAACAATAAAACACAAAACATGCAATGCTTCTACATTGACCCATTCCCATGACTTCTAGTAGTTCAATGTGTCCTTCACTATATATCTATATATATATATATATATATATATATATATATATATATATATATATATACATATATATATATATATACACACATATATATATATATACACATATATATATATATATATATATATACACATATATATATATATATACACATATATATATATATACACATATATATATACATATACACATACATATATACATATATACATATATACATACATATATATATATATATATATATATATATATATATATATATATATATATATATATATATCTATATATATATAGATATATATATATATATATATATATATATATATATATATATATATATATATATATATATATATATATATAAACTCAGTATTTTCCTGGGTTCTATGGCATCCTTAATGTTTCAGGGCCCCTCTCAATAGTCCCCTTACAATATTTAGAAATCAACCTTTTTACCAAGACCAACATCACCCATTAAAATCAGCCTCTTTACTGTGACCAAAATGAATAATTAAAATCAACCTCTTTACCAAGACGAGCAACCATGACATCTTCAATCTTAAACTTAAGTTAGAAACCAATTTAAAATGTCAACATCTATCGTATTTTAATTCCACAATTATAATAGCATCATGGATATGCATGTAATACATAGTATGCAATAAACACATAACCATCAATCAGAGTGCTACAACCAACACCCACTTGCACAAGAAATCAATCATTAGAAACAATACACATTATGTAATTAGTGCATAACCATTAATCATAGTGTTACAACCATCACCCAATTACACAAGAAAGCAATCATCAAAAACACATCACGCTATGAAAGGGTCACAAAATATCAAGCCCCAAAGGTCCAACATAGAGCCTTTTTTATTTCATTCATTTGTCCTTGAGTCCATCCAGTCCAAGTGTTGAACCTGAATTTTATATCCTTACATTGTGACAAACTCTTAATATGATATACTATCTCAGAGTCCCAATTTTATCTCCAAAGTTTCAATGTTGAACTTTCTACTTTAATACCACTATGTAACACTACCAACCATCCCCTTAGATAAACTAGGTTGGATGTGAGGTGTTACTTACTTTTAACCCAACCTCCATAGTCTTGTCATGGAAATGGGGTTAGAAAATTACTCAATTTTCAACTTTCTTAAAAGTAAAAATTAAAACCATCATCGCATCTAGCTCATCAAGAGATTTTTGGTGATATAAAATTTATCTCAATCTGACTTATGGATTAAAAGTAATCACCATCTCAAACTTGGCCCCTTTAAACCGTGCCATGTCAACCAGGTACTTCCATGTGGAACCCACGTTTTTCCCATGTGGTAATCCCACATCGCTTGGTAGGCCCCATGTGACATGTCACACCTTCCCAAATTTTGCCACATCATCACGCCCTCGTCTCTTCCTTAGCCCATTGTGTATCACATAAGTCCTCCCAAGGTCCAAGATGCCAAGTTTTGTCATCATTTTCCAGAAGAATTCCTATGAATCTCAACCTCTTTCAATCAAACTCTTCCATTTTTGCAGCGCTCCTTTCTTTCCTCCAAGGTTTAAGGTGAATCATCCTTGGATGACATTATCCTAAAGCCAGATTGATGTAAGCTCGAGATGACCTCATGTCGATGTCATATCCTCTGCATGGCCTTATTTGAGGGTGCCACATGTCACTCATCTTTGGGCCATCTAACCCTCCAACATGGTCATTGGTACCTGCCATGTGGAACTCTATTTGCATGCCACATCACCCCTGGTTCCATGTCACTTTTCCACCTTAGTCTTCACCTAGGTCCCACCAGCCTGTCCCGCAACATGTTTTTCACTTAAAATGTGTTTTATTAAATTATTCGAGACTTCGACCCAAGATTGGCTTACTCAAGTATTCGGGCATGAATTAGAAAAGTGCATGCCAACCACTCCCAAACCCCAAACATCAAATGCTAGAGATGATGTCACACTAACATTACTTCAGCCACGTGGCCCTCTCTTAGGATGCCACGTGTCATGTATATTTATACCCATAGCTCTCTAAATAGGTTGTAATCATTTGCCATATGTCATACCCTCCACATGCCATTTCATCTCCCTTCCACATCACTGAGCCATGTAGGCTTCATACTAGGTCCCACCTAACTTGACCTTAGTGTGTTTCGTGAAGAAAGCACATTATACAAAAATTTGAGTCTTCAACCACAAATAGGGAAAGAATATCCAAACCCCCGGTAGACACCAAACAATCTTGATCCATGAACTCAATTGGGCCCCACTTGGCATTCGAGCCATCAAAACTTCGAGCTTGTTGAATTCATGTTATACTCCCAAAGACTAAACACTCAAATTCTCAAACTATCGAAGTAGTTCGGTCTTGGGCCCACGTTTGGCCATTCATGTCATTCACTGAGATTGCTAATAAAACTAGGATGAACTCCTAAACTCCCAAAGTAATTTAGTCTTGGGACCCATCATGTTTTCATGTCGATTTGTGAAAAAATAATTCTATAAAAATCTTGCTAAGTTTTTCGTTGACTCATTGAACCCGAGATTTCATGCGTCGAGATGTCAATCTTGAATTTCACCCTAACTTTTACAGGCTTGTGGACAAAATTCCAAGCCTACCTATACAACTCCTTAATTTAAATTAGCCATGAAAACATAGTCTGTTCATAAATCAAATCCGTTAGTAGGAATAACTCCTTCCAATCAAACACAAGAAACATACAATCCTTCTTGATAACATACACTTTTCAACCAAAACAATAAGCAACTAAATTTCATTTGTACATGAGACTAGGCATTTCCCCATCATTGACACACATATTTTAGTAATGATAATCAACATTCACATTATGTTCATATGCACAACCATACAAACAATCTTGTAGTCATTAAGGGAATGAAAAGCATCCAAGGTCACAATAGTAGATTACACATACCTTTAAGATATAGAGTAGTAACACATTCCCACTTAGGGCATATGAGAAATCATAAACACCTTGCATCAGCCAAATTATATTCATATTAACATTAGTTAACCAATTAGTATGAGGTATTAAAAGAAGTCTCAGTGGTTTTAGACCACCATGCACACCTTGAACAACTCTTCTGCAATGATACTCATGGTTAAACCCACCATATAATTTATTTCATAATAACATAAACACATTAGATAGCCAATCATCCATATTCATGTAATAAATCATGTTTGAATGCACAGGAATACTCATTGACCATTCAAGCTACAAGTATTTACAAGAAAAATATACTTATCTAATTTATATACAGATGTTGGTAACTAAAGAAGGGACTTCAACTCTCCTTCCAACAAAAGGCTAATTTTCAATGCAATATTTCTTGTAGATAGCCACCCCTGAGCTAAATTCAGAGCCTAAGTGGGAAGTTCTTAATGGATTTGTGCTTCAATTAGTCAATAACTATCTAAGAGTCCAAGGACCTCATAGTGGACCTGGAGTCCAAGAATTCAAGGACCTATCCATTATTTTCCTGCACTCTCTAAAATTCTTCGTCTATCTTTTTGTTGTTTATGCACCACTACCACTCACTCTCCACATCTCCCTTGTGTGTCTAAATGAATGAGTGAATGAATTCAATCCCCTCTTCTCAATTTGTTCTCTTGTTTCTCCCTTGTGCTTCTTCATCATGTTGACCACACCTGCGCCCTTCATGAGAATAATAATGTCAATGTCCTTGTGCGCAGGTGTCCATACAATCATTAAAATGTTTGTAAAGGTTTTTCTTCAATGTTTCTAGGAGCAAATACTCTCCTCCCATACTTGTACCATTCTCTGCATTTTCTTCTACAAGAAGCTAATGGCCTCCTAATGTACCTATGAGTGCACTCTTTTTCTAAGTAGATGCAACAACCCTGGGTTAAAAATCCACGTAATAAAGTTAATAAAGGAAAAAAATAAGACCAAGGTCATGGGCACACATTCCAAGCTAAATTTTGGGTAAAAAATCCTAGTGTGGGTATTCATTTGGTTTAATATGGCTAAGGGTAAATTGGTAAAGGAAATGGAAAAGGCTTTGGAAAGGAAAAGTGGCATTAATTGGAACTTTATTTATGAAATAATGGAAAATAAGATAAAAGAAAGGTGAAAGGTCATAGGTTGCATGTGAGGAGGAAAATGAAGGAAAAATAATGGAAATTGAAGAAAATAGAGGCCTCATTAATAAAAAGGCTTCTGAGGATCAGTTCATAGTTTTTGTCAGTGTAACCTATTATCAGTTCAGTTTTGGAGCTCTCTCTCTCTATTCTCTCTACTTTCTCATACTCTCATACACTTAGAGCATTCTTGGAGCACTATAGCATTGGAGTAAGGAAGGAAAAGGAAGGACAAGAAAGCAAAAGGAAAGAAAAGATCAAGCAAGGAATAGCGGGGCTAAGAGGCTACATTGGGATTACTTTCAGGTATCGAGTTTCATGTATGATTTCCTTGCTAGCTTTGGCATGCATGGTATATGCATATGCATATTTGGTTCTCTTGATGCCATTGGCATGGGTTTTGCCAAGTGTGATAGTGGTTTTTAGCCTTTCCTTGCCATTTCCGGATAACCATGGTGTGATGGGGTTCTTTTACTTGGTTGAGCTAGATTGTCGAATGGTTTCGAAACTGAGTGGGGTGGTCTCAGGAAAAATCACAAGGCCTAGGAATCCCTTTACCGGTAATAGTGGGATACATGATAAAGCCTAGAGGTGAATACCCTCATTGGGCCTAAGAATCCCTTGACCATTAATGGAGGGATACACGGTAAATCCTATAGGGTGGAAACAAACAAATTCCTCATGGTTTAGGTGGAGAAATTTAGAGGCATCCATGCTTTGTTAGGGCCTAGTGATCCCTTGATCGACATATGGTGGGATTGCGGTAAATATTGTAGTGTATTTTTATTGTTTGGGCCAAGGAATCCCTTGGTGGGATACATAGTAAATCTTAAGGAAGCCTTGATTGGTTCTATTTGGAGTCCCACATTCATGCTTGGAATATGGCATGCAGGTGATTGGGTGAAAGAAAGATTTGGTTCAACCCAATCTTTGGTTAGGTGGTACGTCAAAGTCCCTGGATTGGTTGGCTTTTGCATATGTTAATAAGAGATATTTCCTCTTGTGTTTTATGTGTAAATGTACTTTTCATTATGTGGTTGTAATGGTTGTTATATCATTGTTAATCTGTAACTGGGCTATATGTTGGTTATAATCATGGTTTATGACAAGCTTTAGTTATGTCTCTCACCATGTTTTGATTGGTAAATGAACTATTAATGAATATATGATCTAATAGATCATAATGTAGCTATTTTGAGATTTTATTAGACCCTCTTGACGAATCTCAGGTAAGTATGAGGTCCCTATATTCAGATAAGTTGTTATGACCTGTAGATTACATGTTCATGATGTGTTTGATGGAATGCCTATCATGGATGGTAGGGATCAAGTCAAGTCCTTGTTAAAGTTTTTTTTGTTAGTATCCTTTTCTCAATGTTATTTATCATTTCTAGAAGTTTCATGAAGCTCTGGGTAGAGGCTTAAGTCCTAGCTTGAAAAAGTGGCTCAAAATTTAGGGTCATTGGCACATAACTTCTTGGAAAAGGCCATAGTCACATGGAAGACTTGTTGTGGGAGCGAATGAAGGGTCTCAGTCGAATGGAAGGCTTGTCATGGGACTAACTTGGGGTCTAGTTTAGTCAAGAAGCAAGTTTTCGTAGGGGTTGGTTGGCTCTTGAAGTTTCTGTAGCTCCTGAGGGAGGTCTTTAAAGTGGTGGTTCGTCAGTTCCACTTCCTTAAGGCGATCTAGGAGGTTGAATCATATCATAGTAACTCTTCATCACATGTTTACCCTAGTAGGCCAGTTAACTTGGGTAAATGTGGGAGGAGGGTGTTACAGTAGACCCAATAACTTCCCTCGCTCAAGGTTTGAACCCGTGTCCCCTCGTTAGCCAGTCAATGTGTTACATTTCCACATCAATTTACATGAGTATAATTCATAATACAATTACAAGAGTGATTAACGAAAGAGTCTGCTGGAAATTCCATGTACTTTCACAATTAATTTGAATATGGTGTCAAAATATCAAATTTACAATTAACTTTGAAACGTATAATTATTTATTTATTTTATTGGAACCATATAAAATTTTAGTTTCCCTAATAGTGGTATGTTAATTTTCCTATAAAATGTAAAACATGTGTTTTTAGTAGTGTAGGTTTTGATTATCTAAATGAAAGTATTTCCTTTAGAATATTTGTACAATTATAAAGAATATATATTTTCATGTGCACAATATCAATATATATATATATATATATATAAGTTCACAACCAAGCAAAACACCAAATTTGTGTACGAGACCCATTTGTTTTTGGGAAAAGGGGCTAATGACCACATAGAGATATGAATACTAAATTCTATAGAGGTATACGTACTGCACCCCACTTTGTATTTGAACATATGACCTCATACGTAACACTCCTTCCCACCCCCTGGGGCTAATCCCAGTTGAATGGGAGGTGTTACTTTCAATTAAGCCAATCTCCATGGTCTCATCATGGAGGTAGGGTTATAAAAATTTATTCTGGCCCAAAATATGTTGAACTCACCTTGGATAACACCATCACATTCAGATCATCAAGAATCTTCCTACAATATAATTTTTTTGTCAATATGACCTCTAGATTGAGAGCTATGCCCATTTTAAGTTTAGGTCTTGTTACCCACCACTTTGTGGGTGATATCCCCAGGAGAAATTTTTCTCCATGATGAGCCTCAGCTAGTAGCCAACATCACCTTGATGCCTACTACTAGCTCGTTGTACCATTTCTCTGCTACCTGAGCCAGCCATGTGGTCCCTCGCCTACATGTATTGATCGTATGTTTGAAGGTGGGCCTCCCAAATTTAAAGGTATGTCTTGTGATTTGGTAATTGAGTATTGGGTTTACTTATCATGGATACTTTTGGGTATGGTTGATGGGGAGATTTGGTGGAAAGATGATCCAGGTGGCTCCACAGAGACACACAAGGCAAAGAGGGCTTATGAATGCTCGAAAATCAAAGTGCTCAAAATGAATTCGACCTAGAACCAGATCGTAGATCTCATCGTCCTGATCGCGGAGGTGCGAACGGTTCATCAAACCGAGCTCGTATGCGAAAGATAGAGCTCTTCAAAGTTTGATATGACAGGGGAAAAGAGGGGCCCACAGTGTGCCACATGGCATCACAATAACCACGTGGGACCCACATGGCAGCTCATCAAGAATTAACACTTGGAATTCTTTCATTGGTCTCCTAAACCTACATAACAGACAAAAATCATTTTTAAAATATGGAAAATGGTTATTAAATAACCATGTAACAAAATTCATTTTAATATATAGTTATTAATATAACTATATAAAAACAATAAAAAAAAATCATATATCTATATATATATATATATATATATATATAATATGATTCCAAACTATATATTAACAAAGAAAAAAGGTTAATATTATGGTTCAACGGGATTGTGTTAAGGAAACGGGCGGTGGGCCGGCCCGTGGGGCACGGACCCAACCACCCCACACCCCCTTTAACATTAAACGAATGGGTGGTGGGCTGGTCCTTGAGGCAAGAACCCAACCATGCCCATACACCACTATCCACCATTTAAACCAGCCCGTAGCCGGAGCATACGGGACCACCTCCGTTTGTCAGCACACTGTCGTTAGGAAGTTAAAGCATGTTGTTAGGGGTATGGGAGCGGGCCACCGAAATGGGTGGACCCGCCTCCCAACATAGCATGAAACTGTTATGCGCCATTTAAAACTAATGTTTAAAAATATATGCGTTAGTTATATTTTGTGAACAAAAAACATATATTTGGGAGGGGCAGGGTTTGACCGCCCGACCCCTCCCCTAACAACCAAACAATTTACCAATTTTGCCACAACCATATCCTTGGGGAATCTGCTGAAGTTCTTCTTTATAAAATCATTTTTTTCCAGAGTTGAGGGGAGAGACTGCAGGGCATGGATTTCAAAGCAGAAGGCAGGCACGGATTTGGAGACGAGTAATTAATTTTTTTACTACAAGAACCATGAATTTTGCAGGAGGTCTGAAATGTCACTTTGTCAAAAATTGACAAATTTTATATGGATTTTACACCTCTCGTCACCACGAGCGAAATAGTGCTATCCATTTCTCCATTAGAGTTCTGCATTTTTTGATCATTTTCAAAATGCACGTGGAACCATGATTTCAGTGAAAACAGGGAGTAGAACCATGAACCTTGAAATTTTCTCAAGGAGGTAAAAATTTTCCATGTCAGAATATAGTCGAGTTTATACTTTTTTTAATGGTTTTCCACAGGGATCATAATGGCGAAATCAGATTCTCCATCTGAGCGGCGGATTTTCAGTGCATCCCTGGAGCAAAATCTTTGAGGAATTCCAAGGGAATCTAAAAGATTCCTTGAGCCCTGAATTCTCAACTTCTCAGAATTTGGATTTTGGACAGTCGATTCAGCACTACTCGACGCCAAAAATTTGATGGTACACTCAGATTTGTCATTATTTCATTTCATCTTCTAGTCACTTTTCTAAAGTGCCAATGCAGATGTCCACTTTCATGTGCGAACAATCTTCTTCTTGCGATCGATGCTGTGAGATTGATGGTTCAACAAGCTTCAACAGTTTGGCGTCTTTTGCTTCAGATGGCCCTTGGTTTTGAGGTATATGATGAGTTCAAGTACTTATTCTTTTTGCATTGTGCTGCACAGATCCTTGATTGATGTTGATCCAGGATCTTGTTTCTTGCTTGTTGTCATGATTCCTGCTTGATGTGATGCAGAATCATATGTGGATGTACTTGTTTTCATGATCCATCATGTTTTTTTTTGAGATCCCTTAATGTATGTTGATGGGATACTCATGATGCCGTTGTGCATGTTTTTACTGAGATCCCTTTTCTGCCATATTGGTAGGATACTCATCATGCATGAGTTTTTGTCATACTGATAAGAGTCCTTTTGACTAAGAGTTCCTGTGGCGGAACATCTCTTGGAGTCACTCCTGCGTGAGGGAATTTTCCTGTACGATAGCGACATGATCTCTTATGTACATCTTCACTCTTTCCAGCACTTAATGCAGTAGCCTACACCATCTTGACACCGGGACCCAGAGACGTAGTCCCTCGTGGACAAACTCCGTTATCAACGGCTTATGTTTTTATGTTGCTGATGATTGACATGTTCCTCTTCTTTACAGCATGCTAACGTATCCCTTTATGTTCTTTTAAAAATGCAATTTAACACATCACGAAAGTAAAAGGTCTTGGAAGGGTCCTTTTGTCACACCTGGACCTGGATCAAGTGGTATCAGAGCGCTCTTTGCGTTGATGTGAATTGTGGCATGAACAATGGAACGTGCAGCAACAGAGGATGAAAGAGCGATGTACAAGACCATGCTCAACATTTCCAAAAGAGTGGAAATCTTGTATGAAACTCTACAAAAAGAGACAGAGGAAAAGGAGTGATTGCAGCTTCATTTGCAAGCCACAGAAGAGGCCATGGAAGAACTAAAGCAAAACAAACATAATCTTCAAACAGAGAATGTTGAATTGAAGATGTGTCTACATGAAGAGAAAGAGGAAAAAAAAAGTTTGCTTCGACAAATGCAAGCAAAGGACGAGGCCTTGGAAAAGCTGCAGCGAGACCCATGTGAGGTAAAAAGTAGTTCTCCATCTTCATGAATATTTCCTGATAATGATTTCGCTATTTTTGAAAATCATACCACAGGAATTGGCTCCAAATTGTTGAAGAAAATGGGGTATGAAGGGAAAGTCTTGGGCATTAATGGCCAAGGAATTGTCAACCCCATCAAAGTAGAGGAATTACCCTGTCAGGCAGGACTTTGGTATGTCAAAAAGGAAGTTGGGGAATGCGCCACGATAGTTAGTGAACCACCAATAACGGATGATGAGAAACCCTCATCAGTTCTTTCCAAATTGGAAGAGGAGGTAAAAGATGTTGATTTCCTTTTAGTTTCATATTCACATAGTATGAGTTCTGTTGGAGATTTGGAGATCCCAATTACAGGGACAAACATGAGGCTCCTTACAAGGATGAGGCACGAGGAGAAAGAAGAACTTGGTGTTAATAACCAAGGCATAACTCAACCTTTGGAGGTTGTGCACGAACATCGATTTGCAGGCTCAAGATACACTAAAGGAGAGTGCTCGATGGTGTCAGAGTTGTCTGAGACATCGATGAAATAGTCGAGGAAAGAGAATGATGGGAACACATCCCCATCATCCCATAGCAGTCCCATTGCAGGGAGAGAGCTAGGGCAAGCTCTCATCGCCATACTTACACTAGAGACAGCAAAGGAAGGTATAACCACTTTCGATCTTCGAATTTTCATTTCACTTATGATCATGTTGATAATGGTGAACATAAAACATGGCATTGAAAGACATGTACCTTTTGTGGATTACATAACCATACATTTTCCAAGTGTTGGAAAAGAATGGCAGCACATAAAAGGATGAGGCGTGAAAGACCCTCTCAACAGCATGAAAAGAAATAGGTTAAGCAGACATGGAGGAAGAAAACCTACTGCAGTCATTGCGACAGAAATGGCCATCAAAGAGCCACTTGTTGGAGGCTCCATCCAGAGTAGCACCTTAAAGACAAAGCGTCAGTGCATGAACCAGTTGTTCGACAAGCAAAACCACCTCAAGGAGGTGACCCATTCACATTGATAAGTGAAAAATGGTTTCTATACATGTTGTCATTTCATGGTCGTTCTTTTGTAAATCATTTGTTGAATTTTAAAATGTAGAAGTGATGATGTGTTTTCCATCACTTGTTCAACAACAATGATGTCTGGTCGTATTTTGAGTCGTATTTTACACTCTGAAAGTGATGATATGTTTCCATCACTTGTCAAAAAAATAGTATTTGGCCTTATGATTGTAAATCATGTGTTGCAGTGATGAGGTGTTTTCCATCACTTGTTGAAGCAACAATGAAGTGTCGGCCTTGTTGTCATAACTGGAGTATTGCGTCCATCTTGTTGTAAACTTGACCACTGAGTATGAGTTATAAACTCGTGGCAAGTGTGGGATGTTTGGGTCATTAGTTGGTCATGTCATTCAAGCATGTAATTTGCAAAACAATGTACTACAGGTTGCAGAGGTAGCAGGTGTCAGCTCATCGCTTAAGGCTTCGAAGAACAAAGGTGAAGGAGATGGAAGCGAGACCTTTTTAGGACACTTGTGATGCAGACAAGGTACAGAAAAGTTGCAGATTATTTTTCATGCTTTTGGAGGACCAAAAGCTCCTTAGTGGGGAGGATTGATCCAGGTGGCTCCACAGAGACACACAGGACAAAGAGGGCTTATGAACGCTTGAAAATCAAAGTGTTCAGAATGACTTCGACCCAGGACCAGATCGTAGATCTCGTCGTCTTGATCGCAGAGGTGTGAACAGTTCGTCAAATCGAGCTCGTATGCGAAAGATAGAGCTCTTCAAAGTTTGATATGATAGGGGAAAAGAGGGGCCCACAGTGTGCCACATGGCATCCCAATAAGCACATGGGACCCACATGGCAGCCCATCAAGCATTGACACTTGGCATTCTTTCATTGGTCTCCTAAACCTGCATAAGAGACAAAAATCATTTTTAAAATATGGAAAATGGTTATTAAATAACCATGTAACAAAATTCATTTTAATATATAGTTATTAATATAACTATATAAAAACAATAAACAAAAATCATATATATATAATATGATTCCAAACTATATATTAAAAAAAACAAAAAAAAGGTTAATATTATGGTTCAACAGGATTGTGTTAAGGAAACGGGCGGTGGGTCGGCCCTTGGGGCACGGACCCAACCACCCCACACCCCTTTTAACATTAAACGAATGGGTGGTGGGCCGGCCCTTGAGGCACAGACCCAACCATGCCCATACACCACTATCCACCGTTTAATCCAGCCCGCAACTGGAGCATACGAGACTACCTCCATTTGTCAGCGCACCATTGTTGGGAAGTTAAAGCATGTTGTCAGGGGTATGGGAGTGGGCCACCGAAATGGGTGGACACGCCTCCCAACTTAGCATGAAAATTTTATGTGCTGTTTAAAACTACTGTTTAAAAATATATGCGTTTGTTATATTTTGTGAACAAAAAACATATATTTGGGAGGGACGGGGTTTGACCGCTCGACCCCTCCCCTAACAACCAAACAATTTACCAATTTCGACACAACCATATCCTTGGAGAATCTGCCGAAGTTCTTCTTTATAAACTCATTTTTTTGCCAGAGATGAGGGGAGATACTGCAAGGCATGAATTTCGAGACGAGTAATTTTTTTTTTACTGCAGGAACCATGAATTTTGCAGTAGGGTTGAAATGTCACTTTGTCAGAAATTGACAAATTTTATATGGATTTTACAGCTCTCGTCACCACGATTGCAATGGAGCTATCCGTTTCTCCATCGAAGTTCTACATTTTTTGGTCATTTTCAGAATGCATGTGGAACCATGATTTGAACAAAAATAGAGAGCGGAACCATGAGCCTTGAAATTTTCTCAAGGAGGTAAAATTTTTCCATGTCAGAATATAGTCGAGTTTATACTTGTTTTTCATGGTTTTCCATAGGTATCATAATGGCGAAATCAGATTTTCCATTTGAGTGGTGGATTTTTAGTCCATCCCTAGAGCAGAATCTTTGAGGAATTCCGAGGGAATCTAAAATATTCCTTGAGCCCCGAATTCTCAACTTCTCAGAATTCGGATTTTGGACAGTCGATTCAGCACTACTCAACGCCAAAAATCTAATGGTACACTCAGATTTGTCATTCTCTCATTTATTCTTCCAGTCACTTTTCTAAAGTGCCAGCGCAAATGTCCACTTTCATGTGCGAACAGTGTTCTTCTTGGATCAATGCTGTGAGATCGATGGTTTAGAAAGCTTCAGTAGTTTGACGTCTTTTGCTTCTTATGGCCCTTGGTTGTGAGGTATATGATGAGTTCATGTACTTCTTCTTTCTGCATTGTGCTAAATAGATCTGATGGTACACTCAGATTTGTCATTCTCTCATTTCTTCTTCCAATCACTTTTCTAAAGTGCCAGCGCAGATGTCCAATTTCATGTGCGAACATTCTTCTTCTTGCAATCAATGCTGTGAGATCAATGGTTTAGCAAGCTTCAATAGTTTGACGTATTTTTCTTCAGATGGCCCTTGGTTGTGAGGTATATGATGAGTTCTTGTACTTCTTCTTTCTGCATTGTTCTGCACAGATCCTTGATTGATGTTGATGCAGGATCTTGCTTCTTGCTTGTTGTCATGATTCCTACTTGATGTGATGCGGAATCATATGTGGATGTACTTGTTTTCATGATCTGTCATGTTTTGTTTTTTGAGATCCCTTAATGTATGTTGATGGGATACTCATGCTGTCGTCGTGCATGTTTGTACTGAGATCCCTTTTATGCCATATTGGCGGGATACTCATCATGCATGAGTTTTTGTCATACTGATAGGAGTCCTTTCGACTAAGAGTTCCTGTGGCGGAACAGCTCTTGGAGCCACTCCTGTGTGAGGGCATTTTCCTATATGATAGTGACATAATCTCTTATGTACATCTTCACTCTTTCCAGCACTTAATGCAGCGGCCTACACCATCTTGACACCGGGGCCTGGAGACATAGTCCCTCCTGGATGAACTCCGTTATCAACGGATTATGTTTTTATGTTGCCGATGATTGACATGTTCCTCTTCTTTACAGCATGCTAATGTATCCCTTTATGTTCTTTTAAAAATGCAATTTAACACATCACGAAAGTAAAAGGTATTGGAAGGGTCCTTTTGTCACAGCCGGACCTAGATCAAAAGAGTGGGCTTATTTTGTGCTCCTTACCCCTTGATCTCTTTTGGTTGCTACCCTTGGATCTTAGTTCTGTGGGATCTCCTTTATTGACCATTCAATTCTAGGGTGGTATTACTTTGGAAACCCTGAATTTGGGTGCATGTTCCCACTCCTTTACCCACACATATCATAGTTCCCTTCCACTCACTATACCCCCATTCATAGTTTCTCCCACCTAGGTCCACATTCCCACTCCGTGTCCACACAGGGCTAGCCTCCCTATCCCCTTGCCCCACCTTGGGTTAGGCCTAAAATGATGCCCCGAAGATTGAAGCAATTTAAAGAAAAAGTGAAAATCATAAATGGCCACATTTAACAGGAAATTGTACCACAAAATGAAAAATATGGTTGGGACAAAAATAATTAGCATGTGGGAAAAATCCATTAGGTGAGCTCTGGCCATCACCCTGGTTCCATAGGCCCTAGATAAGCTTCCTCTATCATTCAAGAACCCATGATCATCTCAACCCCTGGAGGGAAATTAACCGCCCTACCTAAAAGTGGGTAATAATTACTATATCTTACACATCATTCTCTTATCCTTTGAGCCCCGAGAAGTCAGTTAAAGAAAATTCATAAAAGGAAAAAGGTATATAAAGAAGGGTGGAAAAATCAAGGTCAAGGCACATCATGTACCACGGTTTCTCCCTCCTATACATTACATACCCAAGTGTGGGCTTCCCCTTATCTAGCTGCCCCTATGTCCCACTATGTGGTCTGTGACTCGCCCTATAATTCTTTATTCCATCTCACTTATTTTTCACTTGCCACCCCATTAGAGGGATGTACCTTGGAAATACTATCCCATTTAAGGGATGAAACCACCTAATAAGGTACTTGGCTAATGATCTTTGGAGCTTGGAGTCACTAGCACATGCCAAAGCCCACTACGGAAGGGTATGCCATTGTGAAGTGCCCACTTTGTTATCCATGATTTGTAAGCTCTTTTGCCTGATTACTTTAATAATTGGCTGGGTTGGAAACCTAAGGGACACATTAGATCTTATGCGAGATTGCAGGTGGTTTCCATTTGGGTTTGGTTTCCATATATGGGATCTTGACCCCCAGAGGTCTACATTGGCACACGTAGGGTGTGTGTAGAGATCTATTGGCCTCCACAGTAGTAGAAAACACCCCACGGATCTTCATGGATGCTCAAATATTACTAGCGATCCACTTTTGGGATGATGATGATATGCTTGGTACATTATGTCCAATAGGCCTCCACAGGAGCCCCACACTATTGACAAGTGTCTTCGGACTTGTACGATGTCATGGAAGCATTCATTCCACCACTTGGACCCTTGCAAAGGATCTTTGATTCATATGGAGACCCATGGGGTCATCTATGTGCCCTCATACCCACTGGGAGCACCATAGGTCTGCTACTTGGAGAACAAGGGGCCACCCCCTTATCCATCATATTCCGAGGAATTTATTCCTCAATATGGCACTTCAAGGTAGTATTGAGCCTTTGGAGTGCCCTACGACATGCACATATTATTATTTGGGCCCTTGTGAGGCTTATTTTTACACTTGTGAGCTAGTTTGGTGGGCTTGTCACCAATAGGGGTTTATCTACACATTATTTTATCATTAGGGGATAATGTAGGCCCATAGGCTAATTTTAACTCCTTAGGAGGCTATATATTGATGTTAGATACACTCATTTGTATCATCACTTGACTTGGGATCTCTCTAGTCTTAGAGATTTTTCGTACTTTTTCCTTGGAGGATATTTTTGGAGATGGATGAATTTTGATGTATGGATTTGGGCTATTTCTCTTATCTTGGAACTTTTTGATGAAAACTAATTGCTAGTTGGATATACTCTATAATGTTATAAGTTATTTTTATCATTGTTATTCTTGTTTATGCATACTGCTAAAATTAGGGCTAACTGTTGCATTATTGTAATGTAGAATTGAGAAATGTTTTAGTTATGAATGTACGGGCCAATGTTATATGAAAGAAATGTACTAGATATTATTTATCTCTAAAAGCTTGCATCATTTGATTTAAAGTATAAATGCTTGAAAGTCTCTTTTCTTTGCTTACTATCTACATTGGATGAAGTTGACTTTCTGGGCCTCCTTAATCAAGAATCCAAGTTCTTACTCATTACCATCCTTGACTCCATATCCCCAAGTGAATTAGGCATTGGTTCCATAAAAAGGGTGATCATATTAACCTTATTTTTACCATTTTTCCCCTTTTTCCCGAGTCTAGCCCCAGTGGTTACTTAGGGCATCATTTTCCCAGCGATTGGCTAAAGGAAAAATTTCGATCTCCTCTAGGCTAATGCGCTGGTGGGTCCCCTCCCTCTCCTCCAAATTTGAGGCCATTATGATAGTGGAATCTTAGAGAATCTCAAGCCCTAGCTCCAGGACTGAATTTTGCCTAGGAAACCCCAAGGCTAGACACTAATAGGATCAATTCAACCAATTGAAGTAAATATTCTTGTTTGGTCCTTCCCCCTCACCTTTCCAAGTTAGGAACATCATTGGTTGCTATATCCCATCCCCGAACCTAGGCTGGTCCAATTAGCCCCGTATGGTCCCATTTCTCAATAAAGATTATTTGTCAAGGACCATTTGGGAATCCCAGTCTCCCTCAACCCTCAAATCTTCACCCCTTACATCTGGTGGACCAAGTCCCTTGCTTAAAGAGAAAACAAGTTCCATTTTTCACTCCATCCTTGGGAAAGGATTTTCAGGGTCATTTCTCAGCTAGCCATTGACATCCACTTTACAAAGTGATCCCTACACCACTGGGAATCCTCCCATCAATGAAAGTCTGTAAAGTGCAGGGAGACTTAGCTGTGGTGATAGTGGGCTAAGCCTCCGCTGTTTCCCTTGACCTAGCAGTTGCCCTCTTAGGAACCCCTTTTAGGTCCCCTCTTAATCTGAGTGGTAACATTTTTGGCACCTCTTCCGGGGACATGAGACGTTTTTTTTGTTCCTCATACGACATATCAACATATCATTATTGGAAACTCCATTGGAAGAATGAAGCCCTATTTCTTCATTGAAATTTAAGGTCAATGTTTTTAGGGTGAAGCAAGCATTTTTCTAGGAATCTTTAATTTCACCCTAGCTACTCATACATATGTTTCATGTATACCTCAAATAGGTTGTCATTCTTTCATAAATTTCCCGCTTTGGACATTGTTATCATCCCTCGACATCCTAATCATGTCGCAAGAAGGATGCTACATGGGATGCCCATATTTGATGGCGACGCAAGCTCCGCAATTGACCATGTGGAAAAATTTAATGCACATAATTCAAAGGAGAAAGTGGTCCACCAAGATGTCCTTATGTTGTTATTATTTAGTTCCCTCTATGGTCATAACTCATGTTTGCAAAATCACGATCCCAGGAGAATATCATCTATTGAGGAGTTTGTTGATGGCTTTCTTACACATTTTCAATCATGCCCCACATTGAGCATTCAAGAGGAAGCCTTCATTGAGAATCATCAAGACCCTAAGAATAAAATTAATGAATGGGAAGATGAGTCCTTCTTGGGTCCACAAGATGAAAAGGATGATTTAGACAACACATATGTTGGGAAGGATGAATCCATGGAAAGTGAAATTAGGCTAACCTTACCTTTCTCAAGGATATTACTCTTGATGAATATTTGTTGGGTGATGTAATAAATATGAGTTAAATCCCCATCATTAATTTTTAACCCAAGGATCGTAGAACCGACGAGGTATACATGTATTGTATGTACTAGGTGGTTACTTATCAGAATAAATTAATCTAATTCAATTAAAACTAACTACAAATTTAATTAAATGAAATGACACTTGCAGAATTGAAATCACACCACACCTGCATAAACTAAATCACACTTGCAAAATTGAAATTACACCACACTTGCATAGATGAAATCACACTTGCAGAATTGAAATCACACCAGCTGAAATGAATTCACACTTCCTGAAAGTAAAAGCACACTTGCATGAAAAGAAATGAAATAACAAAACTATACTATGTTACCCATATGTACAAATATGTGAAAACTAAGGTTGACGGGGGCCCTCCATTCCTCGGTAAGCACATTGAATCAACTATCACATCTTGAAGATAAAAGTGGCAGTATGTATTTCATAAAACGAGTTACAATATATTACAACAATTATCTCTCCTCACTTTACAAACCACATGGATGAAACTTGGAACCTCCAACTAGAAACTAACAACTAGCTACCTCTAACCTCTGACTTGTATCTAATAACTAACAACCCTTTGTATGAAGGGTTCACTCCTATTTATACAAAAATTGAGGGTAACTATACAATAAATATAGATCCTTATATCTCTTCCTAAATACTCATTTATCTCTTGTGATTACAACCAATCTCCCAAAAATGTAGGAACAAATCCTCTCAAAAATCCTCTCATCCATGATCCTCCTCCTTTGGATGTGTATAGTTAATGATCCACATCTTCTACAATTATTCCACAAATCCTCATGAGTTGGAATTTGAAATTCGAATTTGTGGTTGGATGGACAAGTAGGACCTTTCTAAAATCTCCAAGTAGGCTTACAATATCACCAAACTCATAACACTTTTAGATATATATGAAAATATGTTAATTTCCTAACATTTAATCAAAAATTCACTTATAATACTTAAAATCAATGACTTGGGAAATGTAATGATGAAAATGGTTACTTAATGTAAGGTTATGGAGTTACAGAGTTACGGAATGAGGGTAAAATGATGGAAATGAAGGTGAAAGTGGATGACATTTTGGAGACCCAACATACCCCCCAACGAAAGATATTGCATGTCCTCATGCAACTATTGCATTGATTCACTTAATCATAAGTTTATATTCTTGAAATTTTTTGCTTCTATATGAGCTTTGGCTTTGTATTGATTCTCTTTTAACTTTTCATGATCATATCATTTGAAAATTTTATTCTTTTTGCAAAGTGTACTTTGAAATACATTTGATTTCAACATATATTTTTTATGGTTGGTTATTCTATGACAACCAAAATTTTATGAGTATTGGTTCTTGTGTAACAATACTTTTGTTATTTTTTTGTTGCATCAAAATACTTGAAAACATTTAGAATTCCTTTTTAAGTCTCATAGTCACTATCAGGCATTTATTGTGCTCATCAATTGATCATTGCAAAACATATAAACTTTTGGAATCAAAATGCAATAATAGTTGATTGGGGAAAATATCTTGGTTAGGATGAAATGAAATGTGAAATGTGGCATGAAATGTGAATATCCCTTCCCCCCAACTAATGGTATTTCATTTTTTGGCAAATGAGAAAGGGAATATGAATGTGGTGAGGGATTTTACAAAATCACAATTTTAACATTTAAGGAATTACATGATTAAAAATTAGAAAACTACATACCTTCACTTACCTGAAAAGTGGACAAGCTATGTATATCAAAGAGTGTGGTTGCTGCTGTTGGATCAATAAATATAAAGTAAATTATCTGATATGCTTCTTCTTTCCCTTGGTTGTATGAATTGAGGATGAGATTGGAATCTTTATTGCTATGGCTGCTGAATTGAGTCTTGCTGCAAACTATTGAAATAATGTAGTCTTCATTCATTCTCACTCGATGGCATAATTCTTACCTATGTGAATAGATGTGTTGATGTCGAACATAGAAAATAAATTTTTGGATTACTGGACATTAATGAATGTCATTAACCAACACGAGACTACGCACCATTGATGTCAATGAGAGTCAAGATGCCTAAGCACATCTTATTAGGTACGAATATATGTATCGTAGTCGAGTCACCTAAAAGATCCAACAAACAAGGGACATTGATGTATTCCCATTGTTTATTGGCAAGAGAGCTTGCCATTAAGGCATGCAAGCCTCAAGGTACTTGAAATCTCTCTAGTTTTGATCCTAGATGATGTGTCAGAGTCAATGGGTCAAAACTTGTTAAAAGGGAGGCCTTAATGAATCCTCCATCATCTAACGCGAGTATGAAATAATAATTTGAAGAACTATAGATGGAGAATTTGCATTGAAGCAAGGATTATTTGACAGGAAGGAAATGGAAGTTGGGATGATTCAGCTTTGTAAGGGAGCTGAATGACTTTATTTTTGGGTTAAGGGGGAGTGAGAGTAAGGTAGGAAAATATGGAGATTGCAAAGGGAAATGAATTTTGGTAGTAGGGAGATGGACAGTGTCATGCGGAAAGAGTCGTTAGTGCGGACACAACCGACCTCCCTAGAAGCAAAAGCTTTTCTAGTGACAAACAAGACAAATAAATCCTACCTTTCTCTAAACATGCATTGCAAATACAAGTAATCAGGGGGTCTTTAACATACCTTTAGTCCAACGCTTTGTAGTAGTCCAGCCTCGCCGATCCGGATGAGCTCCTCCTTCTCTTCGAAACCTGCATTCACTAACAAGCCAAAAGATTAAATAACACCTGATAAACTCACAAAACAATACATATCCATCATACAGACCAAGGAGTATATGAAACAAACCATGAATAACAATCTGTTGAGAAAAATAAGTTCATTTGCATTAAAAGGTAACAAAAGGAACCATTACAACCTGAGCCTTGGTGTTGTGCAAGTCCCTCCTAGGGTCCAGCAAGAGTTTTCCTTTACTTTGATCAGCTCACCCACTCTCAATTAAGGCTAGGAAAGGATGGGAATCTCTCCTCTCAAGCTTTACAAGGGAGTCCTAATTCCAGCAGCATCTACCCTTAGGAATGTTCAGCTTTCAACCTCCCTCCCTTTGGCTCAATGCCTGTATTTATAGTGCTCTAGAGGAAGTTATTCAGGTCCACCATCAATGGGATAAGCCCCTCTTTGGATGGGATAGCTCCCCTCTTGATGGGATAAGTTCCTCTTTGGTAGGGATACATGAACCATCTGGAGGCGCTTCATACATGTCAAACAAGCTTCTAGAATGCTCTAGAAATGACCACAAGTAACTTTTTTGGAGTGAAACTTGCGCCTTTTGACCTTTACAGGAGTACGCACCCATTTCTTTACATACAGAGCGTACAAGTACTCAGGTATTGTGAACTTGGAGTGCGTACACGTAGGTAAGGCTAAGAGAAACTGCGTACCCAGAGATATATAGATTTTTAATGACTTTCTCTCTTTCTTGAAGTTTGACATGGAGAGCAGAGGTATGAGGCTTGCCAAGGAGGATAGTATGATAGTTGATGGAGCCATACTAACTGCAAATAGTCATGGTGACAAATTTTAGTGTAACAGATTGCCCCCTAAAGTGCGAAGCCTGTAGTAGATTAGGGTTTCATATCATCTAGGAAGGGTGAAGTACTTTACCATTTCAAGGATTATATTGTGGAGAGCCCAGTCAGAACCTGCAAGTATTCAACACAAAATACATATATAAGATTATATCATCGCTGAGGTAGGCATTCCCATACTCAGATTGAAAACTTTAACTAACAAACTAACTACTGCTCTGATACAGGAATGATTTCGCAGTACATCATAATCATAGACTTTTGTAGACACAGTATGGATGCAGCCATCTGTTTATAGTTAGTCTACTATATAATGAATACAAAACTGCTCGCAGCCTGGATGGTGGAAACTAGATCCAGGGTCTTCATTTCTACTTCCTGAAAAGGTACGATTCTATCCATGCGAATAAATGAGTTGATGTCGAACATGGTAGAAACCACTTGATTACCAGTCAATGATGTAAATTGTTAATAAGCGTGAGAGAGACCACTAGTGATGTCAATGGTTCTCAAAGTACCCAGTACAATCCATGAGATGTGAATGAATGAGTTGATGTCGAACATTTAACGGAATCCTTCGATCGAAAGTCAATGATGTAAACTGTCGTCAAAGGTGAGAAACCTGCCATTGATGCATGCAGACTTCAAGGTACTGACGATTCCTAGGTCATATTTCTAGATAATGTGATGATGTCGATAGAAAGCGACCCGTTGCAGGCAAGCCCACAACATGAAATCATAGATCAAGTTGAAGAAATGTAGCTGTAAGGACTGACTCAGGGATGGTCAAAATGGATGACGAGTATTTTGCAGATGAATGTTTATTGCAGAGACCTCTTGAACACATAACGACACGACAGATGGCTTGGTAATATTTGACCCAAAGTTAATACCCGGCTAAAGACTTTCAATGTGGTTTGATCAACTGTGAGGCAAAGGATTTCCCAACCCAGGTGAATGAAAAGTGTCATGTTCAAGAGCGGTAATAAGGCTTCTTCTGAGACAAAGGATAACAAATGGGCTCATTTTTCTCTCTTTTCCCCCACCATTTCTGGCAAGTACCTCTTTATTTTTTACAAGCTTGAGGAGGATAACATATGCTTGATTATAAGCTCATCCTTCGGATGAGTCCAACTTAGTTTTGATTCGAACCCTAAGAAGGAGTGGTCCGTTCCTGTTTGTAATCGAACAGGTGCTTTACTGTGAAATTTTAACGAGTCCAGTATAGGAGAAACTCGGCGTTTTTCATTTTTAGAGAGTCTGAAAAACTTAAGAAGACTCCAGGTTGAACTTTTTCGTAAAGTTGTGTCTCCCAAGCCCGAAAAAGTATAAAATAATACTTGAGAGAACCGCTTAGTCTTGCGACCAAGGAGTACTTTCATGATTAGTGCCTCTGACCTGAAAAGTAAAAAGTGATCAACGACATGTCGTTTTATTTCCATATCGAGTTTGAAACGACAAAAACCCGGCAATCTTTTCCTGTTTTTACGGTCAGAAAAGAGCTATAAGGGGATTGTCTTTTAATTCCGTTTTAACGAGTGTAAAAGAAACGCTCGACGATCTTTTCATGTTTTAGGAGTCAGAAAAGGGCTTAAAAGATGACTCTGATGTTTTGGTTCGTGAAAAATGATAATTTTCCCTGAAAGTCCTTTTGTCCTGCACAAAAACGACACATTACTCATACCGGTTTAAGATAAGCAAAAATGCATTGAGAAGTATCCTTCCATGGTGAAAAATAAACAAACTTAGCATTCATTTATCCAAAAAACCTATAAAAAGACCTTTTACCATGTCATTTTTACCATTTTACTGTTGAGGGAGAGAAAAGGGCTTTTGGCAAGAAACTTCCCGTGGACTTTGCGGAGAATCCGACCGTCGGAATCGAGTGCCGTCTCTTTCAGGTATTTCACAACATCCTCCTCTTTCTTTTCATCCGTTTAGAATTTCATTTTAAGCCCTAGTTTGATTTTTTGAGGGCTTTGGGATTTTAGGATCCGCCTTTCGGGGTACGCAGGTGCCCCATGGGCGACCTGCGTACCCCGACATTTTCGTTAATGGGAAAATGGCCGGAGTACGCAACCTACCTTCAGAAAAGCTGCATCCCCACGCTCTGTTTCTGAACGCGGGGTGCGTACTTCGCGCAAAGCAATTTCAAAACCCTAAATCTCAAAACTAAACCATCAATTTTTTATTTAATGAATTCTAATGAATGTTTTCTAGTGTGTAGATTGCCCACCATGCTTGATTGGCGCGAAAGAGAACACGAAGATGTCGATTTGGCCGCAATAGATCATCAACCCTCCATTGATGCTTTGAAGGCATGCGGTCTCTACAAATACTGGGCCATACCTGGCATGAGGGCCCAGGTGCGATTCTTAGAATGGCTGGTTGAAAGGTGGAACGTTCAGGATCAATGCTTCTACATCGGAGGGCACCAGCTCGAGATAGAGCCCTCAGACATATATTTTCTCACTGGTTTGCCTAATAGGGGTGAGCAACTGACTCTGTCCGGGACTAGGCCGGGTGGCCAATCCCTTGCTAGCCTCCGGCTAGAGTGGTGCAACAATCAAAACCAGGAGAAAGGGATAGAAATCAAATACATGTCCCTGCCTGAACTTATGGTAATTGCCTTTACAGTTACCAGACTCTGCGGCGCAGCCGCTTTGCATATTGCCACCGGGTCCCAAATGCGGATGGCGATAGATTGCTACCGAGGCACCATTTTCAATTGGTGTGACGCTGTGTTGGCCAATATGAAGGGCTAACTGACTAGGGCAAAGAACGAGCAATTAAAGACCTTTGGGTATGGGCCTCTAGTTGTGAGCTTTGCCCTAGAGAGGGTTCTGATGCTGATCCCACAGCATCTCACTGTTCCAGTTGGGCCTCCTCGGGAGCCAAAGTTGATGCGATGGGTTGCGGTGATGGCCCGGCATCCTGATGAGGGAGCGGGAGTTGTTCGATTTCCTGCGGGTTACTTTCACTGGTTGGAGGACCAGGTCTTTGCGATCCAGGATTTTCCTTATGCCGGAGTAGATTTTCGCAGTGATCCGGACATGGTTCTTCCACAGGGAGAACAATGGGACGACAGAGGTAGTTCATTTTTCACAAGTTTTTAAATTATTTACTTTTTTGTTTTTATATCGTCTCAAAACTGTCAGTGACAAATTTCAAAATGCAGATGTAGGTCCACAGCGTCTGGCCAATCTCCGGCCATTCGAGAGAAAAGTACCAGTTGCACCAGCACCGGCCCCACAGGATGCGGCCGCAGAGACCTTAGCCGAGCTGGAACAGGACCTAGAGCGTCCCACGGCGGACATACCAGAGACGACTATAGACGATATTCCTATCCGACTTCAGCGCTATGTGGTCGCAGTCCCAGGACCTTTCAGGAGGTTCCTGTGTAGGGTAGCGCGGGCAGTGGTCTCGTATAGAGAGCACCACCAGTGATTGGCTAGTCACTTTTTGTAGACACATGTGACATTTTTTGTTTTTTGTACTTATCATTTTTGCCGATCATAAGGTATTTTTCAACCTATGATCGAAGACGATGTATATTTTTGACACACTCCTATCTATATATATATCATTATTACTGGCTTATCTTGTTAAACATATATGATGAAATGTTTTTAAATTGACATTTATGATTATCGCAAATGTCTGTCTAACATTTGAGAAGCAATTGCATCTGCTAATGTATTTAATGACCTTGGAATATGCTGATACTCAATGTAATCAAATTCACGTTCCAAGAGGCGCACTCTCAAAAATAATCTTAATAACACTGGATTTCTAATGGCATATACTCTATTAAGCTGTAATACAACGAGTTCAGAATCTAACCTCACTATCAAACTCCGAATCCCGAATGAAATAGATTCAGATAATAACTCAATCACTGCACTGTATTCTGCAATGTTGTTTGTTGTTTGACCGAGGCTCACCCCATGCATAGAAACTAACTCGTCAGAGGGCGAATAGATAACCCAAGCTGCGGAAGAGATATTCCGTGTACTACGACAAGCACCATCAACAAATCCAATGTATGTTTGGAGAGGCGTCGACATCTGCAATATCAAGAGTAAAACCAAGATAAGCCAGAATAACGACGAAAAACACACTCTCTAAGCTAAGCACACTGTCTATACTAACAAACACACCAGCTAGAAAGAAAAACTAACCTAACTAAATCTCCATACCCATCATTTAAGCATAATACCTCTTTAGGTAAAGTCCATTTCTGGGCTTACCCAAAGAGTCCCCATCAAAATCTACTAGCTCATAGGCCCCTTTTGCTAGCTTTCGCTTAACAATGTAGGGCCCAAGCCACATGGGAACGAATTTTCCAGCACCTAATTTATCATTAGCTTGATCATATAATAGCACTAGGTCTCCTTCCGAAAAATTACGAGGGGTCACGTTGCGATCATACTGAGCTTTCATCCTTTTTGCGTGAGTCTCGATTGCCAATGCAGCGTCACGTCGAGTCTCATCTAATTTAGCTAAGTATAATAGACGCTTCTCCTCTTCGGAAGTAGCTGTAAGTAATTCGATAGCCATTTGAAGTGATGGGATTTCGCATTCAATGGGAAACACTGCTTCCAAACCATAAACTAGTTGGAAAGGAGTGAACCCTGTTGATGTTTTCACTGAGGTTCGGTACGCCCAAAGCGCTGAAAATAACATGTTGTGCCAATTCGACCGATGAATACCAATGATTCGTCGAATCATGATAACTAGAACTTTGTTGATGGACTCAACCAAACCGTTTGCTTGGGGATAATAAGGAGTAGAACTATCATGACGCAAACCAAGCTGGCTTGTAAGTTCTGTCATCATAATGTTTCGAAAATGGCACCCATGGTCAGTGATTATCGCTTGTGGGACACCAAACCTAGCAATAATATGATTGAATACGAAAATCGCAGTTGTCTTACCATCTGCCTCGAATGTAGGCATCGCCTCGGCCCACTTAGTAAAATAATCAACCGCAAGGATGATATACGCATGCCCCCCGGCCGAGTGAGGGTTACATGTAATAAAATCGATACCCCATTTAGCAAAAGGACCAACGGTAAGTATAGGGTGGAGAGGAGCAGGTGGTGCGCGCATCTTGCGATCAAACACTTGACAATTGTGGCATTTTTGGACCGCAATGATACAATCTTTAAACATAGACGGCTAGAAGTAGCCAGCATGCAACACCTTCTGAGCTGTGGCATACCCAGACATATGACCGCCACACGCTCTAGAATGACAGTCATTCATAACCCTTTCTTCCTCTTCATGAGTTAAGCAATGACGAAAAACCAAATCTGCCCCACGACGATAAAGAGTATCTCCAATAATTTTGTACTGTTGGGACTGGAATCGAATTTTTCGGCGTTCCGACTTTGAAGCTTCGGGCCGAAAGGGTTGGGTTTGGAGATAGAAAATTATATCCCCATACCACGGATCTAAAGTGCTGATGAGAAACAGAGATTCGTCCGCAATGGGTTCCTCTACCATAGTTTTCGTGTCAGCAAGCGGGAAGTCACACATCAATTCCGCAAAAACTAAAGATTTCTTAGACTTAGATTTTTCAAACTCTAAGTCGAACTCTTGCAAGATAACAATCCATTTAGAGTACTTGCCCCCTAGCAATTGTTTAGTCAAAATTTAAATCATAGGGTTGCAATCCGAAATGACTGTAGTTTTATGGAGAAGAATGTAATGACGAAAACGTTGGACAGCTTGAACAGCTGCCAGGGCCAATTTATCCACATGTGAATATTTTAGCTCAGTGGGATTTAACGTCCTACTAAGATAATATATCACATGTTCTGTTTCGAATTCATCTTCCTATACTAAGACCATTCCGATGGTGGAATGAGCGGCGACGAGGTACAAAAAGTAATCCTGGTTGTAGTTGGGAGGATGCAGCAACGGTGCATGGGTCAACGCGTGCTTTAGCGCATCAAAAGTTTTCTGAGCTATCTCATCCCAAGAAAATTGAGCATTTTGTTTCAACAACCGGGTAAAACCCTTGGTAATCTCGGCGTAGTTAGGAATGAATCGGCGTAAAAAGTTTGCTTTCCCTTGCAAACTTTGGAGTTGGCGCAAACTCGAAGGAGGAGGCAATTTGATGATAGCTTTGACCTTCGAGGGATCGACGCGAATGCCGGCTTTTGAAACTACAAATCCCAGCAATCGTCCCACTTCTATGCAGAAGACACATTTGTGTGGGTTCAACCGTATACGATAATGCCTACACCTCATAAAAATTGCTCGTAAATGGACAAGGTGATCAGCTCGACGTAAGGAGTGAGCGGGCAAATCATCGAGATACGGTTGCACAATGTGCTTGATGTCATGAAATGCATAAGACATCGCCCTTTGAAAAGTGGCTCCGGCATTCTTAAGCCCAAAAGGTAATTTGCAATAAGCAAATGTCCCCCATGGACAAATGAAAGCCGTTTTTGGTTGATCGGCAGGTAGAATATTGATTTGGTTGTAACCGGAAAAACCGTCCATAAAGGAAAATATTTCACTACCGGCACAATCATCAATTATTTGATCGATATAGGGCATTGGATAGTTGTCCTTGGGACAAGCACGATTGATATCCCTATAGTCGATACATATTCTTATTGTTCCCTGCTTCTTGTTAACTGAAACAATATTCGATACCCAATCCGTTAACGGGATTGGATAAATGAAACCTGCTTTCAACAGCTTCTCAACTTCTGCTTTAATTGCAGCCGCTTTCCGAGGGTGTATCTGACGCAGACGTTGCCAAACGGTTTTAGCGTCCAGGTAAGTCTTGATCTCATGAACAACAATGGAGGGATCAATTCCTGGCATTTCCTCATAGGACCAGGCAAACACGTCGCGGAATTCTTGAAATAGGGCCTTGTATGTTTGAATTTCGTCATCTGAACACGAGGCACCTATATGAATGTGTTCAACAATTCCGGGCTTCACTGAAATGTCAATGGGAATAGTGCGAGAAACGTTTCCCAAATTTAGCTCTGAATCAGGATGTTTCATGGGACTCTGAGCGTCTTTGACATATTCAGCTGTAAAGATTGACGAATCGTTTTCAAAACGATCATCCTCAGGTAAAAACGAGGATCTATGATGGAGATCTTCCCATGGTAAATCGTTTACACACAGGATTTCACAAAGTTGTTCGTCAGATGACACAACTTCGGGAAACGTTATTAACTCCGAGGTTGATGCGAAAAGGGATTCCTCACGGACCACATTCATTTGGTCGATTTGGGTTGAACTTGGGTCGGAAAACGACTGCATGGCTTCATAAGCAATTTCATATGGACTCAAAGGCATTGCATCACCGAATGAGTCTATCTCAGATTCAGATGGGACAATCCAAGGATCATTGTAAATAATAGTGTCTGAAGTAATCATATGAATGGATGCGAATGAAGGGTCTGCGTTGATCGAAGGAAAAGGAAAAGTTCCCAGTAAACCGGAATCTTTAACTAATCCTACGCCAACATCCTTATAAGGGATAGTCGTTTTACCGACGTGCTGGATACTCTCTGAAGAGGCTGGGTCAGATGAAAAATAAGTCAGCTGGTCTATTGTCACGATCTTGCCATTATGTGGAAACTTTATTACTCTGAAGACCGATGAAACGACCGCTGTCATAGCGTAAGACCAACTTCGACCCAAAAGAAGGTTGTAGTCTAGAGGGGCATCAACGACCTCCACATCCAGACTAACAGTTTTTCCTTCAACCCCTATAGGCAAATCCTGTAAAATGCCAAACGGATGGAACCCACGGCTATCAAAGGCCTTAAGAATTTTCGGGGATTGGTTCAGCAAAGGAGAACCAAGCGATCTCCAACACTGAATCGACATAATACACGTGGAAGCTCCCTCATCAATTACAGTCCGATGAATAGGCCTGTTTTTGACTATCACTGGAATCTGGAAAGCCATCTGATGAGGGAGACGTGGTGTACTATTTTCTAGATCAAAGATTATCAGGTTCGGGTCCTGAACATCAACAGCTCCTATAGCCGACAAAAGTAATTTTCGCTGTGCTGGGCATGATTGCAGCACTTCTAAAGCCGACATTGCTGAGGGTGAAACAACCAAATCCTCAACAATGTTGTAATTCTGGGCCGCTCTCGCATGTGGATTGAAAGCAAACCTTCGAAGTACACCCTTTGCGGGCGGTTTTATTACTAAGTCAGGGTTAGGTTTCTCGATCTGTAGTGGATCGGAACCGGGAGCTGAGGTTGATGGATTTGAATGAGAAGATTCTGCTTCTTTCGATCCATCAACAGGACTTTTACTACCATAATCGTGAGATCGAGTCGTAATCCTTACATGAGACATCATCAATATGGGTTCTTCAGTGGCACTCGAGGAAGAACCTATCATTTTACTCTCCTGCTTTGGAAATGGATCTTTCAAAACAGCAGGAGTTGAGGAACCTTTGACGATTTTCACAACCTCGGCCCGATGGGGGCAATCTCTCGTAAAATGATCCTCTTCACAAATTAGACAAGGATATCGAGGTTTGCGCTTTTCGTCATTGGATTCTGACTTTTCTGTTTTCTCCTTTGGAGTTTTGTCTGTTTTACCCTTCTTCTTACCCTTCTTCTTCCCACCATTTTTTTATTTAGCCGTAGATGACTCTACAGCGTGAATATCGGCGGAAATTTCAGGAGAAGACTCTCCTGTCGAGGAATCTGGTAAGGTTATAATGGGCGAAGAATTCTTTGAAGATTTATTCTTGCTTTTAGTATTTACCGTACCAATCATGCCATCAGCAGCATGAGATCCCGAAGGAGCAGCAGCAATTTGATTTGACTTTGGAAGATCTGTGATCTTTTCATGTAACGTACCTGACTGAGTGTAAACTAAGTCAAGGTACTGCGCTTGAGCAATTACTTGCTCCTCAGTAACTACTCCGGCCTTAGCTACGTCTTCAGTAATCTTTGGTAATAATGATTTAACAAACCATTCAGCTAAGATTTGGTCCGGGATAAAAACTTTCACTAATCGCCGTCGACGTATCCATTCATGTATATGATCGGAAATATAAGTGGACGTCGACTGTTTTAGTGAAGTTAGTAGCTCCGTGCCATTATCATATCTGACCGGCAACTGAAAATGAGTTAGGAACGAGGTAGCTAACTGACTAAAATTGTAAAAAGAGGCCCGTGGTAACTCAATGTACCACTTGGCCGCGAGACCAATGAGCGTACGCTGGAAAAGACGTAAGCGGATTGAATCATCCGAGATGGAATTTGAAGCACACCAGAGGTGGTAAGTCATCACATGATTGGACGGATCCTCTCCAGACTTACCTTCGAACTTGGGTATATCGCTGGGCAACTTATTTGGCATTGGCAGCCAGAACGGAAGATATTGTATTGGATCGTTCGTTAGGCGCGACAAGTCTGGTAAATCCAAAGTTGCGATAAACGGTAACTGCCGATTAGGATCCCTAAAACTCTGGGTCACAAGACCAGTCCCAGGAGGAGGATATCCAGGATAGCTTGGAATAGGAATCGCATTCGGGATATTATATCCTCCTGGAAAACCAGGATTAACCGGACCGTACTGGGGTTGCTGAGGTTGTTGATAAGTGTACCCAGGATACGGTTGATACTGGTAAATCGACTGTTGGACAGCAGTTCCGTATTGGTACTGTCCCTGGTACGGTTGATAAGCGAATTGTGGTTGACTAGTGACAACCGTACTTAAACCAGGTTGTCCTACAGGCATCTGAACTGTAGTTTGAATCGTAGATCCAGAAAAGGGTAAAGATGTCTGAGGAGTAGTTGCAGAGACAGTAGAAACCGGAGCTGTCGATACTCCAGAAGCAAGTGTGGTAGAAGGAACAGATGTTGCGGTAGTTGCAGCAGCCGTTTGAGATGGAGTACTAGGTGCAATTGGTGGCTGAGTAACTACCGAAGTTACAGAAGTTTGAACATTAGACTGGACTGGTTGCTGGGATGAACCAGCAACTAAGGGTTGTCCAGCTTGAGATGACAACTGTATACTTGGCTGCAATACCTGTTGAACTTGCGATGGATCCCACACTATGTTCATTCCGGGGTATTGACCCATGACAGGTTGAGGATATTGAGATCCATAACCGGATTGAGGATAGGATTGATAACTGAAAGGTACAGTTCCCGTACCTTGAACATATGATTGACCTTGAGGTGGTTGATAACCTTGACTGAAGTATTGACTTTGAGGTTGATAACCTTGAGGTAAATACTGATACTGGGGTTGACCTTGACCTTGAGGTTGATACCCTTGAGGTAAATACTGATACTGAGGTTGACCCTGGGGTACATATTGAGGCTGGGGTTGGCCTTAAGGAATGTATTGTACTATGGGTACATACTGTCCTTGAGGTTGCCCCCCAGGCGCAATTTGTGTACCTTGAGGTTGCCCCCCAGGCGGTAATTGGCCACCTTGAGGTTGAGAACCGGGAACTGAACCTGACATCATGTAAATGTCCCCTACACCCAACGGTTTATTACCATTGTTTCCAGCTGATAACCCATGTTCAATGGGTTGAGGAGATGCTCCCGCAAAGGTACCAGAAAGTGACTGATACCCGGAGGGAACAAAAAGACCGCCGTACAAGAAAGATTCAGGAGATTGAGTGAACACGGATGATTGACCAGACATATTTACAGGAGTATAAATACCTCCAGGTGGAAAAGGAGTACGAGGTGGAGAAAAACTTATCCCTGAGTTGTCTAAATAATTGGTTAACGAAAGGTACTAAGTAGTACTTCTAGGAGGACTGTAAAAGATAGATTCACGCTCTCTTAGATCAATAGTAGGTTGATCTTCAAGGATAGATACGCCTAATTCTTCCTCTGGAGCAAGTTCTTCAATAGCTATCAAACCAATAGGAAGATTTTCGGTGATGACTCTTTCTACCCTAGGTGAATCAGGTGCACTAGAAGTTGGAGTAACAGGTTCAGATACTTCACGTTCTTCGCCTATATCACTAGTAGATGAAAATCTACCAGTAAGCTCGGAAACTGCAACTGCTTCGGGATTATAACCTGTTTCTAGACCTTGGTAATCTGGATGGACTACCAACGATGATTCTCCTTCTTCAGGTGAACCTACTTTACTGCCACTAGGAGTTACAAGGACCTTTAAACCTTCGTAATGACTCGGGACCTCTTCAGGAGGTTCGCCCCGCAATCTACGGGACTTCCTCAACAAATCGGCCACGGTAACAATCTCAAGAGACTTGCCCTGAAGTCTACGGGACTGTCTCGGTAATTCAGCCACAGTTAAAAACTTTTAACTACTACACACGCAAACAAAGTAAAATCTCAAAACAAACCACCTAAAGTCTCTAAAGAACCAAGCAAATTTGAATCACACGCCTAAAGAATCTAGGGCGTCAAACCATACACAAACAGTAGCCTTCCAGACCGAAAACACTAGTTGGAGATGAAACCCAACATCGCCGAATCCAGTACAGAAGTGGTGGGCGGAACAGTTACCCCGACAACCTGCTTAATGAATAGACCTGCACAAGTTCCTCCACTTTAACCGTCTCGAGTGAAGTGAACCCCCCGGAAAATCCAAGTGAGTCTAGCCAACATCTGCTCCAGGTACAGTGGGATCTTCCCTCCACCGTCACCTCGGTAGAATCCTAGAGATAATGGTCACTAAGGTTACCAACAACAACAAATGCACCTGGGGGAACAGTCTACACTCCGACATCACGCAAGGGCAGAGTATCAAGCTCAATCCCCTTGCTGGCTCCTTGACAATAATCCAAGGTTTACCGACAAGTGACCCCTGGCTCCTCGACAATGGTTAATCCGAGGTTTACCGTTTGTAATACGTGCGTGTCTGGCGTCGTTCCCAACAAGGGAGGATTGATCCCCTCACTGGTTCGGACACGAGCTCGTGCTTCTCCTTTAAGAGGAGCTTTCCCAGAGTACAAATGAAACAATTGGATTTATCCTACCACAAGATGAGCTACTTGTTTGGTTTTGCTGTCTTGGAGAGTTAATTACTCTCCTACTCCAAGACACTAGCCTGATCTATATTGGTGTTTCAGAGCCCTAGTAAATAAAAGTTACTAAGTTGATTTTACTTTAATCGTTAATTTTATGGCTTTCTTTAAGACAAAAGGTAGTGGAGATGAAACTGATGGTGTGTAGACTCGACCGAAATCCACTAAAAAGATGCACTTAGGATGATTTACTCTAATTTTTCTTTTTCAATGAATTCTCTAGCTAAGAGAGTTTGAGAATGCAAACTTGATATAAAAACAACTTTCTTGGCAATGAAAACAAAGAAACAAACTCTTTATCTTTTTCAAAACATACGACACATGACCACTAATCACTTCACGAAAATTCCTTTTTCTTTCAAAGACACAAATGCTACCAAAGCAAACTTTCCTTCAAAAGATATTTTTGTATTTTTTCCTAATTAATAAAGCATGTAAAACTTACTTTAACAAAAATCAAAGTTAAAAAAGCTATGGCAATCAAATCAACTCAATTTCACTCAAAATCAAATCTAAGGGAAAAGCACCTAAAAGTAAATCTAACGAGTCAAAAGCTTACTAAAGATGATTCCTGAATGTTTTACTCAGTCAAAATGTAACTAAGGACTAGTTTATGCAGAACCACAAACTAGTCAAAAACAAAAATTGAAATCTTTTTGTTCTTTTCTCAAGAATAAAATTCAAAGTTCAAACAACAAACCTTTTCGAGATTCGCAAAGAGAAGACACAAAGGTAGGTCTCTCACAAGGGTGAATTCTATGACAGGCCCGACTCCTAAGAGGACTGAACAAAACCAAGGAGATCCAAAGTTTGACAACCTCTAACGCCAAAGTCACTACAGGACTAGTTAAAAATCAAACCCTAAGGAAAAATCCCTATGAATTTCACTAAAACCCTCGACACTGACGAAATAAGCTTAGGTGAAAATTTATGGCAGAAAACTAGTGGATCTGGGCAGAAAAAACAAATTAAAAACAAAATCTAAAAGGAAAAAAGAAGAAAATTGAAATTTTCTTAGTTTTGACAGGGTACGCAGGCGACCTGTTTGCACAGGTGCGGGTACGCTCTGTGCACAAAGCGACAGTGCGTACAGGTACGCACTGTGCTCCACTCAGAGGCTGCGTACTTCTAGAAAAACAAAGAAAAACTAAAATCTAATTTAACCCTAAGCTAGCCCACCCAAATACACAGTCAGACAGCCAAAAACCAGAAAACAAATAACTTTTCTCAGATCAAAAGTTGATACAAAGGAAAAAACATTCACATCAATGGATTCCCCAGCAGAGTCGCCATTTTGTCATGCGGAAAGAGTCGTTAGTGCGGACACAACCGACCTCCCTAGAAGCAAAAGCTTTCTAGTGACAAACAAGAAAAATAAATCCTACCTTTCTCTAAACATGCATTGCAAATACAAGTAATCAGGGGGTCTTTAACATACCTTTAGTCCAACGCTTTGTAGTAGTCCAGCCTCGCCGATCCAGATGAGCTCCTCCTTCTCTTCGAAACCTGCATTCACTAACAAGCCAAAAGATTAAATAGCACCTGATAAACTCACAAAACAATACATATCCATCACACAGACCAAGGAGTATATGAAACAAACCATGAATAACAATCTGTTGAGAAAAATAAGTTCATTTGCATTAAAAGGTAACAAAAGGAACCATTACAACCTGAGCCTTGGTGTTGTGCAAGTCCCTCCTAGGGTCCAGCAAGAGTTTTCCTTTACTTTGATCAGCTCACCCACTCTCAAATAAGGCTAGGAAAGGATGGGAATCTCTCCTCTCAAGCTTTACAAGGGAGTCCTAATTCCAGCAGCATCTACCCTTAGGAATGTTCAGCTTTCAACCTCCCTCCCTTTGGCTCAATGCCTGTATTTATAGTGCTCTAGAGGAAATTATTCAGGTCCACCATCAATGGGATAAGCCCCTCTTTGGATGGGATAGCTCCCCTCTTGATGGGATAAGTTCCTCTTTGGTAGGGATACATGAACCATCTGGAGGCGCTTCATACACGTCAAACAAGCTTCTAGAATGCTCTAGAAATGACCACAAGTAACTTTTTTGGAGTGAAACTTGCGCCTTTTGACCTTTACAGGAGTATGCACCCATTGCTTTACATACAGAGCGTACAAGTACACAGGTATTGTGAACTTGGAGTGTGTACACGCAGGTAAGGCTAAGAGAAACTGCGTACCCAGAGATATATATATTTTTAATGACTTTCTCTCTTTCTTGAAGATTGACATGGAGAGCAGAGGTATGAGGCTTGCCAAGGAGGATAGTATGACAGTTGATGGAGCCATACTAACTGCAAATAGTCATGGTGACAAATTTTAGTGTAACAGACAGTTATGGATTGACTGTATGCTAAAAATGTGTAGCAATGGTAAAATTTGTGTGTTTAGTAGCAACGGTGTAGTGAATCTGATTTTACATTGAATGATCATGCTCTTCTGAAAGAAACTTTCTCTTTAAAAAGGTACTCGTGCATATAGTGATCTTCTTTCATCGTCATGGAACCTACAAAAAACATAGCAATTTCTGCAATAAAATGTAAGGTTATCAAAAGAGAGAGGTGATTTCCCTCTTCATTTGATATATACACAAAAACCTGAGAAATAATACTAATAAAACAAATTCAAGAATGAAAAATTAAATGCACTTTTACCTGATCAGTACCATGGATCACTTGTTATTGTTTTCTTGGTGACTTCTTCATTGTGTTTCTAACCAATTTTGAGCTTGAGACCTCTTCTCCATACACTTAATGCTTCATTAATAGACCATAAACCAAATTTTCATAAGCTACTGAATTGTGTCGATTCTGCAACTACCAAAAACACGGATTGTTTCATTGCCTTGTCGCTTTAAAACTTGCATTTAGATTCGGATGGTGGTTTGTTAATTATCACAGTTAGGTTTTTAATGTTTGCAGGTTTTTATGAAAATCTAAGTCTGTAACTGCTTTTGTTATTTTTCTCTATCACTCCACCTTTGTCCATGATCTCATGGATCAAGAAAATTCTCAAAATTCAAAATTCTTGGATTAGTTTGAAACCTATGCCAAAATGTAGATCTCATCGCTCTTAATCCAACACAATTTGTTTCACTGAAATCTGAGTTTGGATGCTCCCGAAATCGCATTCTATTCGTTTTGTGAAACAACTAAAAAATGAATTTTAAGTTGCAAGAATGCCTAGTCAGTAGTGTGTACGTTGACTGGGTCATCACACTTGGCAAGTTTTTATTATCTCTCATTAGCCAATATACAGTTGACACTTGGCACTATTTTATTGGTTGACACATGGCTACTTTTTACTGGTTCTCGGGTTGTTGTGGTGGGCCAACGAGGAAGTGCCAAGTGGTCCAACCATTGGTTACCACGTGGCATCCTTGTGGTAGATTAAAATTTGTATGTGAGGACGAACAACCTCCCCACAATTTGAACATACAACCTCTTCTTTACAAATAAATCACCTTTACCAACTCGCTATGCATTGTTTCTTGTTAAAAAACCCTTCGAATACATTTTTAAGTTTTAACTCACATGCATTTGGGGAAGGGGTCGGGGCTAAGCGCTAGCCCCTAGCCCTCCAGCACTATAGGGCCACAAGTGGGGGCTGAGGGCTAGGCATTAGCCCAACCCAAGGTCTCATGCAACCACATATGGTCAGGTGCTTAAGTTAAAGGTGCCAACGGAGGAATGAGGATTAGCCCCTGATTTTCGGCACCCAACATGGTCGCATGGCACCACATGACCAAGATTTTCAGAACTGGGCGCTAACTTTAACTATCCTACAATTTTGACCGCCGGTTGAGAAGGCAAAATTTGCATGTTGTTCCTGTTTTCTGGGCGCACATGCCGGTTTTGGGTCGGATTGTAGGCTTATTAACAACATAATTGGGAAAAAACTTAAAACAATGATATCTTTCTCAAGTTTTGGCCAAATGAGGTGCAAAAAGAGTCAAAATAGGGGTTTTCGATAGTGCTAAATCCATTAGAGACAATATTTTTCTATTTGATCTTTATAACATCCTGTAATTATACTTTTGATTATGAATTTAGATTTCTTATCCAATTTTTATTGCAAAATTTTAAAACTAACTTTCTTCAATTTTCTTTTCTGATCTTCCAGATCACAGAGAGCATAATAAGAGAACATACTCATCAATATTGAAGCTCTTTATCCATTTAGAATGTGAAATTAAAAGACAAAGCAAAAGGATTTGATCTCTAAATTCAAATTGTGGCTCTCAAAACTCTTATTTATTCTCCTTCCTCTCAAATATTCCTTCCTCTTTCTACATCTTCATGCAATTGATTAGTGAGCTAGGTGTCTCTTACTGCACCACCAAAAACAAAATTTCAAATAAAATGAAATCTAACTTAAAAACTTAAAAAAAAAAACAAATTACCAAACTTGGTTTTTATTCATTCATTGTATCCTCCTCTACTTTATTGGAAATAGAAGAATTTGATCAAGTGTATGCATATTTCTAGTGTAACCATGTGTGTAACAGGAGTAAAAATATATTCATGCTTAGTTTTGAAAAATATACATTAAAATACATCAAAGCATGAAAAACCAGTTGTTTTGGTAATGCAATCAAGAAGTAAGGAAGAATGAAAGAGTGATGTGACTTGATCTTTGATTGGAACCATCATTCAATAAGGCCATGAAATTCTTGATTCCTTTATTGGTTTAGACCACATTGAATATCCTCCTTTATTATGCATTCCTCAATCTTAGATTCTACTGGTTTCTCCCCATAAAAGGTATTGCATGATTCTTGAGTCTCTTCAACATATTGACATGAGGAATCAAAAGAAACTTGAAGATCTTCTTGTGGAGGTGGAGAGATAGACAAGTTTTTTCATACAATTAAAATATACTCTTCCTGAGAGGCAGATATCCCAATTGTTGCAAAGATTCGAGAAAGTTCTTGGAAGAACATTCTTCAAACTCTTAATTGTCTGTGAATTACTCCAATTGGTTGATACTTCCTGTCATTCACACAACTTAGTACAATGTATTGAAAAATTATGGAAATATAATATGAAAATGATTTTAACCATGCATCTAAAAAAATAATGCAACTATAATGAGCTGTCTAAACTTAAAAATAAACACCTATGAATACCTCCCCGACAATGGCGCCAAAATGTTGGGTGATTTAATTGCGAGTTAAATCCCTGCCATTAATTGTCAACCCAGGGTTCGTATAACTAACGAGGTATACTTGTAATTTATGTAGTGGGTGGTTACTTATCATAATAGATTAATCTAATGCAATTAAAACAAACTACAAAGTTAATTAAATCAAATCACACTTGCAGAATTGAGATCACACTACACCTGCATAAATGAAATCACACTTGCAGAATTGAAATCACACCTACTGAAGTGAAATCACACCCGCTGAAATGAAATTACACTTGCTGAAAGTAAAATCACACTTGCATGAAAATAAATGAAATAATAAAACTATACTATGTTACCAATATGTACAAATATGTGCAAACTGTGGTTGATGGGGGTCCTCAATTCCTTAGCAAGCACATTGAATCAACTGTCACATCTTGATGATCAAAGTGGCAGTATGTATTTCATAAAATGAGTTACAAGATATTACAACAATTCTCTCTCCTCACTTTACAAACCACATGGATGAAACTTGGAACCTCCAACTAGTAACTAACAACTAACTACCTCTAACCTCTAACTTGCATCTAACAACTAACAACCCTTTGTATGAAGGGTGCACTCCTATTTATACAAAAAATGAGGATAACTATACAATAAATATAGATCCTTAGATCTCTCCCTAATTCCACATTTATCTCTCGTGGTTACAACTAATCTCCCAAAAATTCAAGATACAAATCCTCTCATCCATGATTCTTCTCCTTTGGATGTGTATAGTTAATGATCCACATGTTCTACAATTATTCCATAAATCCTCATGAGTTGGAATTTTAAATTCGAATTTGTGGTTGGATGGCCAAGTTGGACCTTTCTAGAATCTCCAAGCAAGCCTACAATATCAAAAAAAATCATAACACTTTTAGATTTATATGAAAATATGTTAATTTCCTAACATTTAATCACAAATTCACGTATAATACTTAAAATCAATGACTTGGAAAATAATAATGATAAACCCATGTAATGATGAAAATGGTTACTTAATGTAAGGTTATGGAGTTACAGAGTTATGGAATGAGGGTAAAATGATGGAAATGAAGATGAAAGTGGATGACATTTTGGAGACCCAACAATATCCTTTTGAGAAACTTGAGGAAGGTGATCACGTTAGCCCCTTGGAAGATGACATTGAACATTACTTCCACATTGAAAAAGGGAAATGGGAAATTGTTGGTCCTTAATTTGATTGTGCTCCCAGTTATGACACCGACAAGGAATATGAGGTTGAGAGTGGTCTCCCTTTTATCTCAAGCATTATTTATGATGACATATTGATTGAAACCCTTGAGAAGAAGGATCATTATTTTCCCTTACATGAAAAGGATGATTTTGAGGAGGAAAAACTCATTAAATATAATACTTCACCCTCCCATTTTCCTTATCCTCTTGTTCATGACTTCAAGTCTTCCACAAGTGATTCCATGGGTACAACAAATCTTTACATTCCCTCTGTCAAGTGAGTAAGGGAAGTGTGGGTTGAATATCTCTCATCTTGGTGACTCCACTGTTTCAATCTTATGGTAAACATCCTGGCGACTCCACTGTCTATATCTTTATTTGATCATCTTGGCTTTCAAGAGGCCTCATACTCGCTTTGATGCTAAAACATCTAAAAATTTCCCCTACCTTTGAACATGAGATCACTCACCCAAAGGGGTTTTCAAAATGGAAATTCCTACATTCCTAACCAACAAATTTGGCCCACTAAATTTTTCTTCTATTCCTAGTTATCCTAATCATGTTCCTTCATTTCATGAATGGAATACCTATTTTCCTAGATTAAGTGGAAACATAGATAGAATGCCTGACCAACACCTTAAGGATTTCCATGAATGCATGGAATAACAGGGTATTGAAGATGCGCAATTGAAATTGTTCATGTACTATTTGGAAGATGATTTTATAATTTGGTACAGAAAAATACCTCATGGCAACATATCTTCCTTAAAGAGTTTTCACATGGCATTCAATCATTATTGCAAAATTTTATATCCATCAGATGCTCTATTTGAAGATTGTTGTGCATATTTCAATGATGAAAATATTTCTAAGGTTAATGATCTTGCTGAAGATGTTTGTGAGACTCCATTCCAAGAAGATATATACTCACACCAAGAAGCATAGCCCAGTAATCAAGGAAGCAAAGAAGGAAACATCATCGAGGTGCAAATAAACCCTTAGAGATATTATTCAACCGAATTTGATGATTCTCATTCTTATAATGAATATGACACTGATTGGAAGTCGCGCAATGCAGAACTACAATAGTCCCAATCATGGGAAGATGCACAGAAAGAACAAGTTCAATTTATGATCCACATTCTTCGCCTGGAGAACAAGTTCAAGAACCTCCTCCGATTTATGATTCATATTATTCTCAGGAGGATGAGATGGCCAGGGATTGTCAAAGATATCTACTTACAAACAATTGGAGAGAGGGCTTCCAACGACAAATTTTTCAAGAAGAGCCCAAAGTTGAAGAGCCCAATAAATTTTGTGGCCGCCTGTTGCAGAAATATTCCGCCTTGGAAGCTGTTCAAGAAAGGGAGATAGCTACAAATTCTCCTCACCGGTTCCATGATCCAATAGCTAACTACATGGTATCTTTCTTTGGCCTACAACAATATGCATATATTCCAAGGTATGTGTCAAACCTTTAGTCTGAAGCTCTTATGGGGTGCATGCACATGTTAGTCATTGATTTTCATGAACACGGCCCCATTAGAAGGTTCATGGAGGAAATTAAAAGAGTTGAGCATCAACTACAAAGTTGGTGGCACATATCAAAATTTTTGTCCAAAGTTTTTATGTGGTACATGCCTAATTTAATTGCTGAATTTCTAGAGAACAATCGAATAAGGTCCAGTACCTTGATGTTGAGATGGTGTCACTGGAAGGTTGACTTCACTTGCGTGAACTGAGCCTTGTTCATAAATAGGAGTTGTATGTAAATAAGCTCACTAGCTTAGCATTTAAATTATATATGTACCCCGCGCTGTGTGGGTAAAGTGGCGATAGAATGCACGGAAATGGCCTCTCCCTCTTGGTCGAGCCTGCTGTCGCATCCTTGAAGAGTCAATATTCAAGCTCATAGAGCTGCTTCAATGACATAATAACATAGATAATCTATTTGCATTCAAAAAAGATTACTCCCAGCTACTCTCTATTGGAACTACAACAACCCCAATCCCACCTCTATCCAAGCCCACCCAGCCTATCTATCTCAGCTGATGACAGAAGCACACATTCAGACTAACACACAACTCAGACTAGCCTTCTGATCCACTTTCAATTGTTAGAATTTACGTTTCTACATTTCAGTTTGATGAGGAAATGAATCCCTACAAATAAAGTTCCATGGAGATTTTCTGGTCGTATAAGTTCATCATATTTTTGACTCCATGCCCAATGGTGAAGGCTACTGATCTTCAAGTTCTCAACACCTTACCAGCAAGGCACTATCCCCAGTTGGAGCCAATGTTTTCACTCACTGCAACATGTGTTTTCAGCCGCCAAAGGGGTGCAAAAGAACATAAAATTTTACAGCCATATTCCAAGCCACATAAGCACTCAAAGCTAACTTGGACCCTATCCATTGGATAGTTCTCAGAATAAGCTTTCCAACAGTATATGGAAGTCCAAAAATGGACTTATGGTTTAGAAGATATGGTCATTTGAAGTTAATGGGTTTTGTTCTCTTTTAAAGGAAAGAAAGAAGTGTAAATCAGAGGATTGGGCAGTGGAGCAAAGCGAATATGTGATTAGCAACCACTGATATCACAAATAGGTAATCAAAGGATCAGGCAGCATGACATATCAGCGCCTTGCATAAAAAAGTATGATATATCTGAGGCTGAGATCAATGATTGCAATAAATCGGAGATAAACAATCACATTTCGGTAATGTGCGTACGAGAGCAGTTGGGCTTATCGTCGATCATGCATTGACGATCACACTTCGGGGCAGGCTCATCGGTGATCAACGATCGATGATTCTGGAAGTGACCACTATGAAGAAATTGCAGGAAAACAATGTCGATAGTGTAAACTGTTAGGGGATGCCTAAAAGCATTTAACAAAGAAATTCAATGCAAAACCAAGGGCAGGTGGGCCTTTTCTCTCTCCTCTAGAGGGCCACATGGTGAAATACTATTGGACCCGATAAAGCCACATGATTCCTGACGTCATCATGATGTGGCAGTACAGAGGACATGTGGCATGAAGATCTGGCATTTTCAAGGGTCCTATGGAGGCATATTTGGGTGAGACGTGTCACCGCTCAGGAAGCGCCACGTGGTAGTGATAACGTCACATCGGCAATCGCAAATTAGACGTTGATGGATACTGAAACTTTGTAACGCATTGCACACTTGAAAATGTCGATAAGGGGGCTTCGATATAGGGTGGTTCGTAGTCGCATAAAGAGTTGAAGAACCAAGGGCGCAGGGCTGAGGAAAAGAACAAAGGGCTACTCGTCGATCGATGACATTGAAATGTCGCAACTCCAGAGTGAAAACCCTGATTGGAAACCATCAATAAGGGGGATCCGATATTTGGCTAAGCATGTGGTCGCTAGAGGAACTTATAGGAAAGGGGCACAAATCATTTTATAAAGGGAAAAAGGACCCTGAACAGGAGTCTAAAGGCTCTAGTGCCTTAGGGATAAGAACCTAGTCATAAACCCCTAGTCATATGAAGAGAATTACAGCAAGGGGCTAAAACAAAGGGAGCCAAATATCTCGGAACTCGCCTGTTTTGTAATGTTTTTAAGTGCAAAGGGCCAATAACGATCTACCCCCGATTTAGTGTTAACGCAGTATTACTGGGCATATCATGGCTCTGATATGTTATACAAGAAGTTTAGAGTGACAAATGAGGCGGCATCTGTGATTCCATAATACCACTAAGGCCATCACTATTGATCTCTCTTAGTTCCAGAAAATGGGAAAATCATTTAGTTCAAGCGGTTAAAGGTGAAAGTGATGAGAGACAACCAAGTTGTAAGGGAGGCACATCAGCGTAGAGATGTGGCTTGATCATAAACCATCACAGGGTGGCAGGGAGATATTTTCCTCCATAATCATTCAACTTTCCCTTATTTCTATTTTCCTGTAATTTTCATATTTTAAAGAACATAATCAAATTTGATGAGAATAATTTGGGTAGCAGGCCTTCGCACACCGAGATAACTAGTCTATGAGACAGTTGGAGCTCAGGCCTGAGATATTTTTGTAACTAGTTTTCGAGCTCTCCCTCTCCTTATAGCAAGGGGGAAGAAACAATTAATGGTGGTTCCAGAATTCTGCACCTAAGGGGTACGAATTCTGTGATTCCATTTTGGTTCTATTTGCATGCTCACTAGGGACTGAGAAATACATTGCTGAATGTAAATGGACTGGTGAATTGGACTCATTTTGAGGATTAATGAAACTCTTTGGTGATTCCAATAAGAGAAATGTGCAGTATGTTTCCCCTTTGTTTATCACTTCATGTACGTTTTTCTTCCTCTGAAAGAATGTAATGAAGCTACTGATTTCACTATGATTCATGATTATATATTTGCTGCTAAATAGTAACAATACCTATGTTAGATATATATTTACTTATGTACCTATAATGTGCATAGATTTTAGTTGGTGACAAATGTACTCATGATGTATAGAGATTGGGACCTTAATTAGTGCTCCACTATTCCTGCCATTTCACCTATTCAGTCTTCCATATTTCTACTCGAACATTGTGGCTTAGGATTCTGTATTGTTTACAACCCTATGCATAAACTTCCCTCCTCTCTTTCCTCCTCTTCACTTTACTACAACACCAATATTAACTCTTCATTTTGTTGTGTGTCAGCCACCAAAACCAGACATTTCTCTTTAAGATTAGCCCGACTTACCCCCTGAGCATTTAGATCCATGTATTGGCTTGAGTTTACCTCGATGAAGGACTATTGAACCAAGCCCCTTCCATTATATTTTCCAAGTATGTGACAATTGGAGTGCAGCAGAAAGCCCTACCCATAATATCCAAAGCACTCCTCTCTTTAAGATGTCCTAGGCACTGGTCTACAATCAACCTGGAGGATGTCTATAGAAATATTTCTATATCTCTTGAAGCACTTGTGCTACAGGTGCTAGAAAAAGCAACAAGAGATACAACTAATTTACAATTTCTTTTACATTCACAGTTGCTAACCTGACATCTCAATGGGTATAACCGTATAACCTCCCATTAAATCAACCATTTGAATCTTACAATTCATAGTGCTCTTTCCGCACCTCATCCACCTTTAATGGACTTCTTTCTAGAGTTTTGTATGTCTCCAATATCCAACATCATTGTCCACCGCACTCAATGAGTTTTTACCAAACAATATCGGCTCATTTCTTCCTGGGAGACACCCAATGTAACCTTGATCCCAATCAACATGCTCATGACTCATTAAAACAAATTTACCTTCAAATTCTAGCATCCCCTTATTTTCTTCCTCAATCCCTCTGATGATTTGGTTCCTCTTTGGTTCACACATCCCCTTCTCTACTTCCAAGTCCCTCATGTGGTCCATCCCTTGGAAATGATTTATCATTGTTACCTTCTGTTGATGCCTTTAAAATCGTAGCACCAACATTGGGGGATAACCACCCGGTCTGGACCTTAGTACAACTCCTTTTTCGTTTGAGATGGTGGCTCTGACTGGGGGTTATGGGACCAGTTTCCCAATAATGTGTGGTTTAATGAATGAATGTTTAAAAATGTATATCTAAGATGGTAGATGGTTTAATCTATAACTTCAAAATATACAAATATACCTACATAACTCGGGTAATCTTATCACAATGAGATTTTTGATAATTCCTATTAGACAAACAATTACGTAGATGATTTACTTATCTATAGAAAGGTGCATTTAAATAATGATTACTTTGTTTAAGAAATTAAACAAAGTAATTATGAAAACATATCGCATGACATCGTAATATTTATCTCTGATATATATCTCTAATTGTAACAATTCTAAATCGTTCAGAAATGACTCAATATAGAATTATTTGAAGCATATGAATACATCAACAATAGCAAAATTAAATGAAATGCCAATTAAATCAAGACAAAAAGAACAGTGATAGAAATACCGCATGCATTTGAGTCTTGATCTATAAATAACATTCCGGTTCCACCTCTTTATTCCAGAAACTTCTAGGAGATACAAAAATGCAGGTCTTGAAAAAGTTCTTTCACAAAAATCTAAAACCTTGATCCACTGCTCATAAAAACATAAATTTAGAATCACAGAAGTGCAACTTCTTACGTCTAGTTTTTGTACAAATTAAGGACCCTTTCTTCAATAACATGAAAGGGTTTATATAATAGAACTAAAATAAACTGTCAACATAAATTGTTTAGAGTTGTTGGAACTATAAATATGAAAATCTGGGATTTGCAATGCAAAAATAGTAGTGCGATTGCCTTTGAAAAGATTCATTGTATCTATTTCTTCTCCTGTAACCACAACTGACAAATTGCGAGCATGTTTTGAATTTCCGGAGGATGACTCATCCTTGAGTGTAGTTGTCCTGTGTACATGGAATCTGAAAGCTTGGGCACCATACGATCAACAACATCGATAAGGCATTTGATGGTCATCTATTGACTGTGTGGCTTGACCAAAAGGGACAAAATGCATCCCAAGTAAGGCTTTGTACTCTGCTGAGTTGTTCTTCTTTGGTGGCTAAATCCTACTTCCATTGATTTTCTAACATTTTCGGTTTTAGGAGCTTTCCAGGGGAACAGTCAGAAATAAATTATCATTTACCAGCTCTATCACATTGTTCATTATAGCTCTAGCCCTAGAAGTAGCCCTTTCTACCTTTATTAACTGCGTTTCCCATTCCGAAAATAATACTTCTTTATGCGACTCTTGAATTTTCGGTAGGTTAGCAGCTTTGCCTTCAACTGTGCTTTTCCATTTGAGGAAATTTGTGACCTTGTCATTTGTGTCCTCAAAATCTAATTTGGTATTAACCACCTAATCAATTAACGATGCATTTATGATGCATAATGGCTCGACAAGCGATATTTTATGGCAAAGGAGATTGAGCTGTTGTGATAAGGCCTTATTTGCTTCTAGGGCTTCCTTCTTAAATTCCTTGACCTTAGGATAATCTCTGAACTGTTCTGTATATAGTTGTAACTATGAGATTTCCTCCTCTTTAGCCTTCATTCCTTGTTGATGTGTCAATTGAAGTTGTTCAAGTTGCTGGGACAACTGTTGTTGTTTCTGGATAGCATGTTGGTCAATCTTTTGTTTCTCCAGGTTTAATTGAACTTTGAGCTACTCGTTCCTTTGTTTTTCTTCGGCCAACTATTCCTCAAGCCAATTAATCTTATGTTTTTCTGCTACTGTTTTCTCTTCAAGTTGAGCAATCCTTTGATCTTGTTCTTGGATTAATAGATTAACCTCAGTGGCCTTATCAATTGTGGAAGCTGTGTAAGCCCCTGCATATTGGGTTAACTTAGTCAAATCCTCAAAAGGATTAACCTCTGAATCCTTCCATATAACATTCATAAATTTTGATTGAGGAGCTATGGATGATGTCTGGTCAATTTTCCTCTTTTTTATCTGTTTCCTGACTACAACCCTGTGCTTAGGGCTATAAAATACATCCAAAGGTGGTATCTCCTCAATATTTAATGTAGTTTCACCTGAAGTATTTTCAGGGATTATTTCAACTTATTTTTGAGCTATGTCTGTACTGGGTGTCCCTTATTTGCTTCTAGGGCTTCCTTCCTAAATTCCTTGACCTTAATATAATCTCTGAACTGTTTTGTATATAGTTGTCACTGTGAGATTTCCTCCTCTTTAGCCTTCATTCCTTGTTGATGTGTCAATTGAAGTTGTTCAAGCTGCTGGGACAACTGTTGTTGTTTCTGGATAGCATGCTGGTCAATATTTTGTTTCTCCAGGTTTAATTGAACTTTGAGCTACTCGTTCCTCTGTTTTTCTTCGGCCAACTATTCCTCAAGATGATTAATCTTTTGTTTTTCTGCTGTTGTTTGCTCTTCAAGCTGAGCAATCCTTTGATCTTTTTCTTTGATTAATAGATTAACCTCAGTGGCCTTATCAATTGTGGCAGTTGTGTAAGCCCCTACATATTGGGATAACTTAGTCAAATCCTCAGAAGGATTGACCTCTGAATCCTTCCATATAACATTCATAAATTCTGATTGAGGAGCTATGGATGATGTCTGGTCAATTTTCCTCTTTTTTTTTGTTTCCTGACTACAACCCTGTGCTTAGGACTGTAAAAGACATCCAAAGGTGGTATCTCCTCAATATTTAATGTAATTTCACTTGAAGGATTTTCAGGGATTATTTCAACTTCTTTTTGAGCTATGTCTGTACTGGGTGTCCCTTCAATCGTGCTCTCAGTAACAATGGGCTGTTGAGTTGTAGGCGATGCTAATGCGATACTGTTTTGGGGGTCGCTCTGGCTTTTGATCTATTGATCAAATTGTTCCCATTATTTTATCAATATGGGGTCAATATGAAAATCTATGCTAAGGGGTTCACTGGTCTTTTCAATTGTTTCCCCTTTCTCGGAAATCTCTTCAATAGTCTGCTCCCTGATGTGCTCTTCTTGCTGAACAGTAGGGGTAGTATTCAATAAATCTAGAGGCAATGTCTGTAACCTCTGTGTCATGTATTCCATGAATTTATCCATCTTTGTAGCTCCTAGTTTGAATCTTTCCAGATGAGTTACTTGTGAAAATAACTATGCAGAAGCGAATAAATCATCAAACTCATCTTCGTCATGTATAAATTTAGCAATTTTCACCTGATTGGTGAAACCGTAAGCGACCTTGTTTGGATCATATTGTCTCTTAGGAATCACTGCTATACTCAGGTCCTTATTTTTCTCTACCTCTTTCTCAACATGTTTAAAGTCATGCAATGTGTAAGTGCCATAGCGGAGGGGAAATGGAGGCCACACTTGTTTTTTAGAGTCTTTAAGGTTTCTAGTCATTCCCTTCTCCACTATCTGGTATGCTATTTCCCTAGCTAATAGCTTGTCTGGGATATAGAGTGGAAGGACATGAGGGTTTGTTATACTCCCAAAAACCCTAATATAGGTGAAATTCTCCTCCCCGAACCAACTGCCGATTGAAGTTAAGTCAATGCTGGCTTCGTCAGAGACCCGAGGAGCAGGTTTGTTAAAAATGGCTTGATGAACAGGTAAAACAAAACCATGGCAAATTCTGTATATGTGATTCTTGTAGTCAGACTTCCATAGATACTTGTGATAAATATGGATAGGGGTTGGATCTTGAACAGTCCATTTCCAACCCAGAATGGGAAAGTCAGAATTAAAACAGATTGTGTCCATTATGTAGGCACTCATATAAAATGGGGGCACGACTCGGGTGGTGACAAATCTGTTTCTTCTATAATCTAATATTTGATTGGCCATTTTATCTGATAAAATGGTTGCCCAATCCATAATAAAAGAGTTGACTACTACTTCTATTAATGAGACCATTTCTATAGAAAACCTAGCAGAGTCTGGGCTTCCAAAGAGCCTACCTACCATCTAGCAGCATAACAATACGGGGATGATAAAGAGTCTACAGAGTACATACCAAAAGATTCATGTTTATGCTTGTTTGGAAAATGTCTCTGTTGTTTGATAGGGTCTAACTCTAGGTCATTCTCCTTAGCGACAGCTTCCAAAAATGCCTTATTGTAGTGCCGTTAGGGATCCGGCAAATGATACATCTTCTTAACATCTTCTGGCTTGAATGTCCTGAACATCTTCCCATCGACTGTGAAGAATGCTCTATCTGTTATATTCATACTTTCTATCACCCATCTCACTAGATCATTATATGGTAAAACATTCGCTTGGGCTGCTATTTTATGGAGGAAGGAGCTAGTCAAATCATTGAGTGTGCTTTCTGTTTTATCGGTTCCATCCGCTGTTGCTTCTTCTTCTATCTCCATTGGATCTTCTGCTTCGAGTAAAGCATAGATGCCTTCCCATGAGATTTTACCGAGGCCTAGATAGGTAGTATCTAAAATTACCACCAATTTCATTGGTGCTTCTTCCACTACAATGGGGGCCTTTGCCTTCCGAGATTTCTTAGACATCTTGCTTGATTGTGTAATTCTCAGTCAGCTCTACAAAATAAGGAAGAGGAGCATAACAATCAAGAAACTTGAACAGAGATAATACAAATTACAGACCAAACACAGTTAAGCGCATTAGATGCATTAGATATTACATTGTACTTAGCTATCTCGGATGAAATCTTCAAAGGACTTATCCATAACTGCTCCTTAATGTTTTGCCCTAGCTTCCAATGTGAAACTTTAATACTGAACCCATATGTCGCGTTGCAAGTCTTATAACGGTCTTTTGTAGAATAGGTGTCGTGACTCTGTGATTTGCAATCAATGATTGCATTATTTTAATATTTGTGTAATAATCTCATATCGCAAATCGGGAGTTACGAGTGCCACACTCAAAAGGTTTTTTTGCATAGTTGCGATTGCAATGAGTGCTGAGCTGGCATGGGGAGACAACGGGTTTTAATCTTGGAAAATCACGTTATTTCTTTGTAATTGATTTATCCCTTTACCGCATGTATTCATAATATTTATCACTTTATTTTTATCAATAGCGCGTCATGCAATAATTAAATTGCATCGCGATTCTTCAATGTAGTATATTGGATGCTTATTTATGAATCAGCGATATGTGATTTGTGATAGCCTTATCGCATCACAAGATTTCAATGGAGTTTTATGGACGCTTCACTATGAATTAGCGATATGCGATTTGCAATAGCCTTATCGCATCGCAAAGTTTCAATGCCGCTTTAAATCATCCCATGGGATTAACGTTGTGCGAGATGCGATAGTTTAATTACATTGTGTGTATACAAGGCTTACCTTGATAAAACTTTGCGATGAGGGTTTTGTTATGACTATGATCGCATCGCAAGCTCTTCAAATGGATTTTCACGAGTTCTAAAGAAATGCGATTTGTGATGAGTGGTCTTAACTACTCTAAAAGCAATTTTCATATGACTTTTATGGGAAATTTATTATATTCAAAAGTTTATTGCTTTTATTTATATTCTAAAGGGGACCCATTTATTATTTAGCACTTTAAGGCTAAGAGTTTAAAAATTGAAATGGGGGGGTTTTTGTATAGCACAACAATTGACGATTCACTGGGAGAACCAGTTCTCTCGGAAAAATAATGAAATTTCTTGTTAGTGTCAGTCTTTCCAGCCTTCCTCCAGTGATCAAATATGCTCTTACAAAGTGATCTCATAGTGTCAAGGTCAAATTTTGTCATTTCAAAGAGTTTTCAAGCAAAATTTGGTCACTAGGCATTAGGTCTAGGGTTTGCTTTAACTCCTTCTAAAGTTGTCAAAATGTCGGTCCATGTCATTATTCAGCTGAGTCTATCATCATTCATAGGGTTTTCATTATCATCTCAGTGTCTAATGAGTCATTGTACACCTTGTTCATGCTTCAGTTGTGCCTTGGCAAGGTCATTTCCCTCTCCTAGGGTTTTGAAAGCCAATTTCTCTTGGATGGTCAAATCATTGGAAAAAATTGTATCCAGATGTTCATACACCTTCCCCTATCCTTCATATACCTTATCAAATGCTTCCCATCACTGAGATCCCCCAAATTCCTCATTTTTGCACAAACCCTAGTTTCTAGCTACAACCTGGCAATTTTCTAGGTTGGGCCTGTGTTTTTCCCTTTTGGACCCCTTCTCCTCACTCAATATCTGAGATTCCACTTTCCCCTACTTCCTAACATCCCTCCCTACTTCCAAAAATTTCCCCAAGAATTTAGAAGCCCCCTATTCCCTTCATTTCGCTCCATTTCGACAAAATTCCTTATTTCACACATCGGGACAAGTCGCACTCAAATGATGTTCCAGAGAAATAAAAGATGAATTTTGGAAAACTGAGAGATGTTTTTGTCCACAACATGCCAAGGAAGAAAAACCTCCTTCACTTTTTTCACAGGTGTCATGGTTCTAAAGAAATGTCAAAAATACCGGCGAGAACGAAGGTGCTCCAAGGACGGTTGGCCAAAGCACAAAAACAAAGGAAAACGCCCGATCCACTCCAAATTTTGGCCAAAGCCTCTTTGACTGAGCATGGTACTTGATTGGGGAGTCCCAGCCCAAATTTCAAGAAATTTGGAGAAAATTTTGTCATTTGTGAATTTTTTATGCCAAATGCAGGTTTTTCCCATTAACGGGTCTCACCCCCCGCGCGACCCTTCATCAGGGCAACTCCTTTTGACCAAAACTCAGCATTTCCAGATTTTTCATGCAAAGTTACATATGCTCATGGATGGACTTGAGATTTGGTGAAGTTTTGGGCCTCCAGAAAGTCAAAAAACTAGCAAAAAATGACTTTCTGCCACTTTTTTGAATTGCAGAAAACAGTCTTGGGAGATTTGATTTTTGACAGGGAAAATGAACTCCAAATTCAAAAATTCCAGCTGGGCTGGAAAGGAGACTCACATACCTTTCCAACAAGCCTACTTTTGCTCAATTTGGCCACCTGCAAGTGCCCCAAAGATGGCTCCAAAGGCGCGCGATCCGTCAGGCAGGGGCGCGCGACACGTCAGGCAGATTTTTTCAAAAATGCACTGTACAGCCCAGAAAACGCAGATTTGACTCAGTTTGACTTTTTGGGATAAAATGTGATCCTCTTTGATGTAATTATTGTACTTTTTAGACACTTTTACTCTTATGTAACACTTCTAGAACATTCATTCATGAAAAGGGTAAATATTAAGTGAATGAATTGGTTTCCAAGTTTATAGAGGCAAGTTGTTTTGACTGCCTAATTTGTAGTGCTTAGTTTAGAAGTGGTTGAAACAGCTCCTAGGATAGTGAGCTCGACCCATGGAGGCAGGGAAAGAGGTTATATCATCTATATTATGTACTTTCTTACTCATTTTCATGGTTGGACTCTTGAGGGAGAAGCTATCATTATATTATTCACTGTATCTCTGCAATTTTTGGCTAAGGAAGACCAGGATTTTGCAGTCCTCTTTGGGATTCTTGTGGACTCATGTGTTGATGGTGTGTTTCTCAATGTACTTGTAAGTGTGTTATGTGACTCATTTCCTTTCTTTTACTTCTGCACATTAAACAAATGAAGTGTTAAAGTAAGAATTCATGCCGGCCATGCCCTGCTTTTAAGTTTGTTTAATTTCAATGTTTTCTACTGTCTAAAGAGAATTCAAAGTTATTGTTTGCTCTCTTTAGCTCTTCACCTTTCATTCCTGACCATCCACCTCAATAAAAGGCACCAATATTGTCTCCTACCTCGCCCCAAAGAACCCCCTGCAGAAACTGTGTCCAATTCCTGCACCCAAAATTGCCCTCTCCTCAATTTGCCACCAAAAACCCAAAAAACCCCAAATCAAACTCTTTGATCAGTTTACTAGCCTAATATCAGTGTTACCTTATTGGTCATCTCATCTATTGAAGATTTTACCGAGATAGACCGGAGAGAGCCTTCTCCTGCCCCGTAGGGCTAGCTACGAGGCTAAATGGTTTGATGTTGCCTTGAGGTTTACCTTTCTCAGCCTGAGGTGAAATTTCAAGCGCTAACATATTGGCGACCATACTGGGGAGAACAACTTGTTTGTGGATTGATGTGTTTGTTTCATAAGTCTTAGACGGAGCCTGAAGTTATGCCAGGTAGCCTTCGAAACGCTTTTGCTTTGCATTAGCAGAAGTAGATAAACGCTGCTTCAGTCAATCTCCGTGAGCTTGTGAATACAGGCACTTCATTTGCATTTTGCCCCAGTACATGTATCAAATTCAGATCTGATTGTTGATAGTGGACAACGATCAAACACTGACAAGGCTGAAATCATTCACTGGCGACTCCTTCACTGAAAACTCCAAAGATCAGTGCTTCATGGTGACTTCACTGCAGAGAGATCAGTAGCTTTGAGCTTTTCAAGATGGATCGGATTGCAAGAAGATATGCTCCCTTGAGTCGAGATCACATCCCCGGTTTTCCAAATAAAATTCCGAAGGTAGATTGGTCAAGGAATCTGCCTATATTTAATGATGATGGTAAGAAGGATGCTGCTTTACATCTAGTTAGATTTCATATGCATATTCGCAAGTTGAAGGTGGATTTTCCTGAAGATTGCTTGATGAAGATATTCTTGGCCACTCTGGAAGGTAAAGCCCAATCATGGTATGAAAGTTTGCCACCTGCTTGTATTTACTATTTAAAGGATTTTCATGCTATGTTCATTGAAAGATATAAGGACTCTTATCCATCATTGAATTTAGTTCAAGACTGTTGCAAGCATGCCTATAGTTTTATTGAAAGCCTTGAGAAGTTTTATGAAGATGATAATTTCATGGATGAAGAGATCATGGAAGCCCTGTATGAAAAGCCGTTTCAGCAGCACATAGAAATCTTAGAGGATACTTGTCAAGATCAGCAGGTTGAAGATGGCCATATGGCTGTAATTGATGAAAGAGAAGAGCTTGTTTCAGATCTGCCCACAGAAGAAGACAGCGTGCAGGGTAGCCAAGATTCAATTTTAGAATGTAATGCAGTCAACTCAGCTATTTCAGATCAAAATTCAGATCATGGTGACCAAGAATACCTTGTGTTGAATCCTATAAAGAAGAACTCGACTGTTGAGATCAGCTGGCATGAAGAAAACGAAGTTACAAATCTAAGTGCTCCCACCTCACCGGAACTAGATCTTCATGAGGAGGTCATTCAGTCAGCTCATGAACAACAAGGTGAGATCTTTGCTCAAGCAAGTGAAAAAGTTTTTCTGCATGAATTTGTGGTAGACGATATAAATGATCATCTTGTGCTTCAAGGACCATCTGAAGTTTCTTCTCTTATGATTGATGAATGTAATAAGGAACATGATAACCTGGCCCTCATGTCATATACAAATGACCTACAACACATTCACACCACAGAAGATCAAAACATTCAGGATTTCCTTTCAGATTCTTCATATGTTTCATGTGCTGAAATGTCTTTCCAAGAAGATATCTGCTCATCCATTTGTTCAGAGTTTTTTGAAGCCCATGAGCATACTTTTACTGAAGCACATGATGAAGGCAGATTAGAGTTTGAAAGAAAGGATACCTTGTTCTTTCAGCAGGAGGTGGCAATGTCAAGTCTTCATGTTTTCCAGGATCCAATGGCAGATTTGTTACAGTCAGCAGTGAAAGTGATTATTGTTGTGTTCAGTGATGAAGGAGAATATGGTCGACTATATTTTTGGATGCCCGGTTACCAGTATTCAGTGTTGACAAGAAGATCTGATCGGGAGAATCAGTCAAGAAGGCATCTGCTTGATTGGTTGCATTGGCATTTTGATATAGTTTGATGTATATTGTCTTGTAAGAAACACAGGTGGTTGTCATCATGATTTCAAATCTTGATGGACTGCTACCATTCAAAAAGCTTTGTAAGTTCTTGTTTTAGTTAAGTCAGTCATGAGTCATTTGTGTTTGGTCTGTTGAGTGAGTTTTTCAAGTTATTTCAGTTTGCCATCGAGTCGGTTTGAGTCAAGTTCCAGTTAAGTTTCAGTCAGTTTTCAGTCAAGTTTTCATTCAATAAATGAGTCAAAGTCTTGTGTCGTTTGCCGAAATAATGACTCCATCGCCCAATGGTTGAAAGCACTGGTCTGCTCTCCCAGAGGTCTGCGGTTCTTGGCACCTCCAAGGAGCTACCATCCCCATTGGAGCCAATGTTAGTGTCAGTCTTTCCAGCCTTCCTCCAGTGATCAAATATGCTCTTACAAAGTGATCTCAGAGTGTCAAGGTCAAATTTTGTCATTTCAAAGAGTTTTCAAGCAAAATTTGGTCACTAGGCATTAGGTCTAGGGTTTGCTTTAACTCCTTCTAAAGTTGTCAAAATGTCGGTCCATGTCATTATTCAGCTGAGTCTATCATCATTCATATGGTTTTCATTATCATCTCAGTGTCTAATGAGTCATTGTACACCTTGTTCATGCTTCAGTTGTGCCTTGGCAAGGTCATTTCCCTCTCCTAGGGTTTTGAAAGCCAATTTCTCTTGGATGGTCAAATCATCAGCAAAACTTGTATCCAGATGTTCATACACCTTCCCCTATCCTTCATATACCTTATCAAATGCTTCCCATCACTGAGATCCCCCAAATTCCTCATTTTTTCACAAACCCTAGTTTCTAGCTACAACCTGGCAATTTTCTAGGTTGGGCCTGTGTTTTGCCCTTTTGGACCCCTTCCCCTCACTCAATCTCTGAGATTCCACTTTCCCCTGCTTCCTAACATCCCTCCCTACTTCCAAAAATTTCCCCAAGAATTTAGAAGCCCCCTATTCCCTTCATTTCGCTCCATTTCGACAAAATTCCTTGTTTCACACATCGGGACAAGTCGCACTCAAATGATTTTCCAGAGAAATAAAAGATGAATTTTAGAAAATTGAGAGCGGTTTTTGTCCACAACATGCCAAGGAAGAAAAACCTCCTTCACGTTTTGCACAGGTGTCATGGTTTTAAAGAAATGTCAAAAATACCGGCGAGAACGAAGGTGCTCCAAGGACGGTTGGCCAAAGCACAAAAACAAAGGAAAACGCCCGATCCACTCCAAATTTTGGCCAAAGCCTCTTTGACTGAGCATGGTACTTGATTGGGGAGTCCCAGCCCAAATTTCAAGAAATTTGGAGAAAATTTTGTCATTTGTGAATTTTTTATGCCAAATGCAGGTTTTTCCCATTAACGGGTCTCACCCCCGGCGCGACCCTTCATCAGGGCAACTCCTTTTGACCAAAACTCAGTATTTCCAGATTTTTCATGCAAAGTTACATATGCTCATGGATGGACTTGAGATTTGGTGAAGTTTTGGGCCTCCAGAAAGTCAAAAAACTAGCAAAAAATGACTTTCTGCCACTTTTTTGAATTGCAGAAAGCAGTCTTGGGAGATTTGATTTTTGACAGTGCAAATGAACTCCAAATTCAAAAATTCCAGTTGGGTTGGAAAGTATACTCACAGAACTTTCCAAAAAGCCTACTTTTTCTCAATTTTTCCTCCTGCAAGTGCCCCAAAGATGGCTCCAAAGGCGCACGACCCGTCAGGCAGGGGCGCACGACCCATCAGGCAGATTTTTTCAAAAATGCACTGTACAGCCCAGAAAACGCAGATTTGACTCAGTTTGACTTTTTGGGATAAAATGTGATCCTCTTTGATGTAATTATTGTACTTTTTAGACACTTTTACTCTTATGTATCACTTCTAGAACATTCATTCATGAAAAGGGTAAATATTAAGTGAATGAATTGGTTTCCAAGTTTATAGAGGCAAGTTGTTTTGACTGCCAAATTTGTAGTGCTTAGTTTAGAAGTGGTTGAAACAGCTCCTAGGATAGTGAGCTTGACCCATGGAGGCAGGGAAAGAGGTTAGATCATCTATATTATGTACTTTCTTGCTCATGTTCATGGTTGGACTCTTGAGGGAGAAGCTATCATTGTATTATTCAATGTATCTCTGCAATTTTTGGCTAAGGAAGACCAGGGTTTTGCAGTCCTCTTTGGGATTCTTGTGGACTCATGTGTTGATGGTGTGTTTCTAAATGTACTTGTAAGTGTGTTATGTGACTCATTTCCTTTCTTTTACTTCTGCACATTAAACAAATGAAGTGTTAAAGTAAGAATTCATGCCTGCCATGCTCTGCTTTTAAGTTTGTTTAATTTCAATGTTTTCTACTGTCTAAAGAGAATTCAAAGTTATTGTTTGCTCTCTTTAGCTCTTCACCTTTCATTCCTGACCATCCACCTCAATCAAAGGCATCAATACTGTCTCCTACCTCGCCCCAAAGAACCCCCTGCAGAAACTGTGTCCAATCCCCGCACCCAAAATTGCCCTCTCCTCAATTTGCCACCAAAAACCCAAAAAACCCCAAATCAAACTCTTTGATCAGTTTACTAGCCTAATATCAGTGTTACCTTATTGGTCATCTCATCTATTGAAGATTTTACCGAGATAGACCGGAGAGAGCCTTCTCCTGCCCCGTAGGGCTAGCTACGAGGCTAAATGGTTTGATGTTGCCTTGAGGTTTACCTTTCTCAGCCTGAGGTGAAATTTCAAGCGCTAACATTTCTAAAACTTTCTTATGTAGAATCAATTGAGGAAAAGACAACTATCTAAGAATTGGTTAGATAAAACTTTACTCTGAAATAAAAATATATGAATTTTGCAACTTCTTGTACAAACCCTTATGATAAAATAAAAACATTTTTTGGTTTCTTCAAGCTTTGATTGGTTGTTAAAGATAAAGTAGGGGGCTCCTCCAACCTAGCTTTTTAAATTTACTCTTTTGTCACAGGTAGTGCCTCTGCTGCCAGCAAACATCTATAGTCTCGATAGGGTTACCTTTTAACCATCAGTCATTCATTGTCCCATCCATCTAAGAGTATAACTTTTTGAAAGATAAATCCAAAAGATATGTTTACATATATTTTTTATTTTTTACTTTTTCATTTTTTGGAATAAAAGCCATTGTCCTGGTTTGGGAGCCAGATGATGACAATGCCATTCACTGGTTGTAATTGAACTGAACAAGTTGGCTCGTAATGAGACCCCTTGTCTTATGATTATAAGCCATTACCCTGTTTTGATATACAGTATTGGTAATGTTAGTTTAATTAGTTCCCTATGATCATGGTAAGCAAGCTCGTCATGAGACCTCTTATATTTTAAATCAAATATATTTAGAATTACACTCTAAAAATTCATAAACCTAGTGGATGGGGTGAATGATTTACTCCTTAAGAGTTTGTGGATGACAATTTTAGAGTTGTGGATGCTTAGCTGGAGAAAGTCTTTACCTTTTTTTATAAATAACCTTTCTTAACTTTATAAAACTTCAAAATTATTTACTATATTTTCAAGGTTTGGAAGATTTCACAAAATTAAAGAGGTTCTCAGAGTTTCATGTTTTATCTAATTTCCAAAACTGTAATCATTTCCTTAAAAGGTTCCAATTTGAAAGCCAGTATTCACAATATTCTTTCAAAGAGCTTTTCAATAGTGAAAAGTCAATGGGAGACTATTTACAACATTATTTCCTAAAAGAAACTAGCTTGCATAAAGAATATGTACAGGTAAGAAGGGGTTACCTCCTTAGGAGAAGAATTTCTTTAAGATAAGCCCATTCACAGGAAGAGAAACTCTCTTTCGTGATAAATATTGTAGTAGAAACGTTGATGAGCCTATATTTTCAACGATTTGAAATGGTCCAAGCCACATCTTTTGAAATTTGGTATGCTTACCTTTGTCTTCATGTGCTTTATCCCATTTCAAAATGAGATCACCAGTCTGTAATGATTTTGAGCCGACAGAACTTGCATCAAAAGAAGATTTAATGATTTGTTGATGTTTAGAATGAGTAATTTTGGCCTTTTCTCTTTCCTCATCCAATTTAAGGATTTGATCAAACCTCAATTGAATAGAAGAAGAAGGGATTTCTTCAATAAATTGCACTAGGGCTAGAGATGGGAGTGCTAAATTTGGAGGTATTACAACTTCTTTCCCATACACTAAGTTAAAAGGAGAAGTACCTATTGAGGCCTTCTAAGTTATACAATCTGCCCATAATGCAAATATCAAAGATTTATGCCAATTCTTCTGGTTTTGATCAACAGTTCTTTTGATAATCTTGATGAGATTCTTGTTAGTTGACTCTGCTAAGCCATTTCCTTGAGGATAGTAATTTGCAGAGTATTTTAACTTAAAACCTCTCTTAAGAGCAAATTCAACTATACTATTTCGAGAAAAATAAGAAAAATAAGCGTGTTAGGCAAACCAAACCTTGTAATGATGAACTGATCAATAAATTCAATAATTGTATCAGAATTGGCTACCTTTAGAGGAATTGCTTCTACCCACTTTGTAAAGTAGTTCATGGCCATGAGGATGTATTTGTGTTGCTTGGAAGAATGTGGGACAATCTCTCCAATAATATCAAGTCCCCATTGTTCAAATGGTTGCTCAATGTTTACTGGTTGCAAAGGAAAGGCTGGTTTCCTTTGTCTTCCGCTAGCAGTTTGGCATATCTTGCATTTCCTTACATAGTCATGGGAATCTTTAAACAAAGTTGGCCAATAATATCCAGCATGTAGTATTTTGTGAGCTATAGTGTCTCCTCCAAAATGTCCACCTGCTGGGCCATCATGTAGTTCCTGCAAAACAGTCTGCGCTTCAGTTTTTCAAGGCATCTTAATAAAATTGAACCATAATTTCTTCTTAATAACACATTATCAATGATTTCAAAGTATTTGGCTTTTAATCTTAAGGCACGTTTGTTTTTGTAACTGAGTTCAGGGGGATCATATCCATTTTTCAAGTAAAATATCAGATCAGCATATTGAGATTTTGAATTAGTGATACTTATCTCATTTACTTATGTAGTATTATCTGAATCTTCATGGTATGGAATATTGGAAGCTCCTGCCAATAACCTGCAAAAACCTTGCCCTCTAATAATTTTCGTTGGGTTAATATTAATATCATATTCTTGTAAAGTTGTTACCCAGTTAGCTCTCTTCTCTCCTACTTCTCTTTGAACTAGCAATTGTCTCATTGCAGAGAATGGGACTATTACTTTAGTATGTGTTTTTAGGAGAAATGGTCTAAAGTGTTTGATAGATTTAAATACAATGAAAGCTTGTTTTTCAACTTCTGAATAGTTGAGCTCAGCACCTTGCAAATTAGAACTAAAGAAAGATATGGGTGCTTCTTCTTACTGGTCATTGATTTGTGTTAAAACAACAACATAAGATGTTTCAGTGGCTAAAGTATACAAAATAAAATGACTAGAAAAATTCAGAGTATTCAATGCAAGATCATTAATGATTGCTTGTTTGATTGAGTCAAAAGCTTCCTTTTTGTTATGTCCCCATTTGAAAACTGAATTTTTCTTAATCATAGATTGCAAGGGTAAAACTATCTGAGAAAAATCAGGAACAAATCTTTTCACAAAATTTATCTGTCCCAAAAATGATTGCATAGATTTCTTGTTATGTGGCAAAGGAATATCATAAATATCTTTTATCCTGTCTGGATCAATGTATATGCCATCTTTGGATACAATAAACCCTAAGAGCTTACCTTCATTAAGAGAAAAGAATGATTTCTTGGGATTTAAAGAAATCCCATATTTTTTACAACGTTCAAAGATCTGTTTTAAATCATGTAGATGATTGGTCCTTTTCTTAGAATAGACAGTTATGTCATCTAAGTAAATAACGACTATTCTATTGATCAAACCTTTGAAGGCTATATCCATGGCTCGTTGGAAAGTAGCTCCAGCATTTATCAAACCAAAAGGCATTTTTTGATAAGCATATGTTCCCCATTTAGTCCGGAATGTAGTCTTTAATCTGTCATCTGGATGTACTAGTATTTGATTATATCCTGAAAAACCATCAAGAAAAGACATTAACTCTGAGCCAGCAACTGATTGAAGTATTTGTTCCATGGTTGGTAATGGGAAATTATCTTTCAGACATGCTTTGTTGAGATTTCTAAAATCTATGCAAATTCTAATGTCACCATTCTTTTTCCTTATAGGTACTAAGTTTGAGACCCATTTAGAATGTCTGACATGAAAGATTATTTTAGCCTTAAGGAGTTTATTCAACTCTACTTTGATTTGACTTTCAAGATTTGGGTGAATTTTCCTAAGCTTCTATTGTACAGGTTTCTCATCAGAAATCATTGAAATTGTGTGTTGAATGATAGAGGTATATAAGTTTTCAAATCTTCGTAATTCCAAACGAATTTTTTTTTGTATTTTTTTAATAATATGATGAAGACAAATCTTTCCTCTGATGAAAGTCCAAGTCCTATATTGACATTTTGGGTTTTGGCCTCAGTGCCAAGACTTACTAATTCAAACTTTAAAGTAGAACTTTGAAGTTTTGCATTAGTAACCTTTTTGAATCTATCCTTAATATCATAAAGGTCTTCGAGCTTGACCACCGATTTCGGAATAGGATTTTCATTGAGTCTTTGTTTCAATTGAAGATCATGATCACTTTCATCGATAATCTGCTTGTCATACGATCCTTCAAAATTTAGTAAATTTAGGATATCCTCATCGTGATTAAATACATGCCAATTGGTGACATTATCTGGGATAGATGGTCAAAAAATTAATTCAATTGAAAATCTATCTGGACTACAATCCTAGGATTGAAGGAGCTTAGAAGCAACATTAGCCAAAAGGTCGGAAGTTGCATTCTGTGATCTAGGAATAGGATATATGTCAAATGCCAGAAAATGAGTTATGAGATCTTGAACAAGTGACTGATAATATTTGAGATGACCTGAGAGACAATGGATAGTATTTCTTACTTGCTTGATAACAATATCATAATCACCAAATACTTTCAGATATTGGATATTCAGGCCTATTGCTTTATAGAGCCCTTGAATCAATGCCTCATATTCTGCAGTGTTATTGGTACACTCAAATTCCAATCTACATGATAACATCATTTTTCCCCTTCTGGACTAACTAAAATACATCCTGCTCCTGCACTGTCATTGGATTTTGATCCATCGAAATACAAAGACCAAAATAAAGGCTTATTTACAGGCTTATTTACAAGTTCATCTGTAACACTAACACATTTTGAGGTATCAGCATGAGAGAAATTTTCAATTTGTGATATGACACTATTAACAGGGAAAGGAGATTGCTGAGCATTAAAATTCCCAAAAAATGACTCAGCCAAATAGTTTCCGAGAATATTATTATTGAAGGCTACAGGTTGATTCTCTTGTTCAAACTCAGTTACTATATGAGTCAAATGTTTTTCACGATCTATCCTGATTTGATTTGGCTTTCCATTATAGGGAAGCCACATGTGAGACCAATCAGTCGAAATATAACCATGAAGTTTTTTGGACCAATCTCTGCTCAGAATCAAACCATAAAACTCAGGGATGTCAACGATTAATATATCAATTCTTTGGACAACCCTGGGATCAACTACTAATCTGATAGTAACTGAATTTATCTCTCCTAAAACTTGTACCTTAGTTCGATCTAATTGAACAATGTGAACTGCAGACTTCTGGGGCTCAATATTTAATTTGGAGCAAACGGAGGCTGGCATAATATTTGATGAAGCCCCTGAATCTATCAAGTAGTTATGCAAATTTCTATTGTAGATCTCATAAGTCAAGAGAAAAGGAGGAGTATGAGAATTTGACCTGTCCCCGATTAAAACAACATCAGTAGCATCTACCTTATTAGATGGTGGCTTACCTGATCCTTTAGCAGCCTTGGATAATACACTAGTTGGAAGAGGAGAAGAAGGTACGACATTTAATTCTTTGAGCAGCAGCTTTTGTTGCTAAGTTCATGCAAAGAAATATTTGCTCGAGTCTTCTTCATATCTTCCACAATGTTAAAATCCATGGGGTCTGAAACTACTAGAGTTTTAGATGATGAGGGAGGATTGGAGGATGATGGTTGATTGTGGGGAGGTACAACTGGAGTTTTGTTTATGGGAGTTTTGTCTTTAGTAACAGGACTTGAGTTTTTCTTCTTAGAATTTACCTGATTAGGCTTAGATGCACTTTTTCTTATGGTATTTACTGGGAGAGCTTCCTGTTCACTTTCATTATCAGAATTGGGTAAGATAAAGTCCCACATTCCATGACATTCAACTATTTCATCTTCATCTATTTCCTCAGCTGATAAAACTATATCTTCATCTTCATCATCTTCCAAATCAGATTCGGCATTAGATATAGCATTAGGTGGTTTAGGATCAGTTGGGTGATTTCTTTTAAAATTCCTAAAAGGTTTTTTTATAGAAGTCTTGGCTACTTGCTTTTTTATTTCAACCATTTCATTTGACATACTTTTAAGAACTTTTTGTAAACCTTCCATGTCATATGGATCCTTGACTGCTTTCTTCTTTGAATCATCTCTAAAGGTAACTTTTTTGGATTTCATTTCTTCTATAACATTTTTCTTTTCCAAAGCTAGGATATGTTTTTCAACAGCAATTGCTTCCTTCATATTTTCTGCTAATGTTGGTTTAGCAGCCCTATCAACGAAAATGGCTATGTTTGAAGGCAAGGCAAAGATATACCATTCATTTCAGACCTCCTCACTAGGCTTGGATGTTGTGGGAATTTTATTCAACAACTTATTGAAGTGTGAGTTGAAGTCTTTGATGGCTTCCTCTGATTCGGATTTAAGATTGGAGAGATCATCGATCAGGGTTGTTGTAGACCTATCATCTCTAAAATTAGTTAGAAATTGCACCTGGGAAGCATCCCAGCTATTGATGGAACCTGGTGGTAGCGAAAAGTACCACGATCCTGCTGCTCCTTGTAGAGTGTATGGAAATAGTCTAACAATAGCATCTTCTTCAGTTACTCCATTCAAGTTGATCGATAACATGAAATTATTTATATGTTCTTCTGCTAATAGGCCAATGTCAAGATTAAATTTTGGTAACCATTTTTCAGGATGAGCTGACAATTGGCTCAAAGGTGTAGGCATTCTGACCGCTCTTGGATTGGTCCATGGCCTTGGTTGAGGTTGATTATGTGCCATCATGGAGCTAATAGTAGAAGAGGGTGATGAAGGGGTAGAAAGTGATTGGGTAGAGGATGTTGAAGTTCCTGTACCTGTTTGGACTATGATTTGAAGTTGGGAAAGGGATGAATGATCTTGTAATGGTATGGATGGAATAGATGGTGATGATGACAAAGTCTCACTGTTAGATTCAGATGGTGTTTTCCTAGCCCTTTTTCGACTTGGTAGAGGAAATTCGACTGGTGGAATACCAAGTTTTTCACTTTTCGCTCTGGTAAGTGGCTGGGATGGGATATATTGTGAAGTTACACTACCTTGGGATAACTCAGATTGTTCTTGGGATATCGAAAACCCTTGTAGTTTATGAATCAAAGACTATACTTCAGGGGGTTCAGGAGAAGAATTATCTGGTGTGTTTAGGATTTTAGTAGTGGGTGTTGTATTATTCTTTTCAACTTCTCGCTTAGGAATAGGAGATTTGGAATGCAAAGGAGAAGTTGGAAGAGATGGTGAGGGACTTTTACTCTTAGAATGGCCAGTGGATATAGATTTACTCGCCATTCATAGTTAGGCCCTCCTTCTACCACCAAAATTTTTGATGCCTCTAAAATCATAGCACCAACATTGGGGGATAACCACCCGGTCCAGACCTTAGTACAACTCCTTTTCCATTTGAGATGGTGGCTCTGACTGGGGTTTATGGGACCAGTTTCCCAATAATGTGTGGTTTAATGAATGAATGTTTTAAAATGTATATTTGAGATGGTAGATGGTTTAATCTATAACTTTAAAATATACAAATATACCTACATAACCCAGGTAATCTTATAACAATGCGATTTTTGATAATTCCTATCAGACAAACAATCATGTAGATGATTTACTTATCTATAGAAAGATGCATTTAAATAATGATTACTTTGTTTAAGAAATTAAACAAAGTAATTATGAAAACATATCGCATGAAATCGTAATATTTATCGCTGATATATATCTCTAATTGTAACAATTCTAAATCGTTCAGAAATGACTCAATATAGAATTATTTGAAGCATATGAATACATCAACAATAGAAAAATTAAATGAAATGCCAATTAAATCAAGACAAAAAGAACAGTGATAGAAATACCGCATGCGTTTGAGTCTTGATCAATAAATAACATTCCGATTCCACCTCTTTATTCCAAAAACTTCCAGGAGATACAAAAATGCAGGTCTTGAAAAAGTTCTTTCACAAAAATCTGAAACCTTGATCCACTGCTCATAAAAAAATAAATTTAGAAGCGCAGAAGTGCAACTTCTCAAGTCTAGTTTTTGTACAAATTGAGGACCCTTTCTTCAATAACATGAAAGGGTTTATATAATAGAACTAAAACAAACTGTCAACATAAATCTCTTAGAGTTGTTGGAACTGTAAATATGCAAATCTGGGATTTGCATTGCAAAAATAGTAGTGCGATTGCCTTTGAAAATATTCATTGTATCTATTTCTTCTCCTGTACCTACAACTGACAAATTGAGAGCATGTTTTTAATTTCCGGAGGATGACTCATCCTTGAGTATAGTTGTCCCGTGTACGTGGCATCTGAAAGCTCAGGCACCATGCGATCAACAACGTCGATAAGGCATTTGATGGTCATCTATTGACTGTGTAGCTTGACCAAAAAGGACCAAAATGCATCCCAAGTAAGGCTTTGTACTCTACTGAGTTGTTCTTCTTTGGTGGCCAAATCCTGCTTCCATTGATTTTCTAACATTTTCGCTTTTGGGAGCTTTCCAGGGGAACAATCAGAAATCAAATTGACTCCATATAAATTATCATTTACCAGCTCTATCACATTGTTCATTATAGCTCTGGCCCTGGAAGTAGCCCTTTCTACCTTTATTAACTGCGTTTCCCATTCTGAAAATAATACTTCTTTATGTGACTCTTGACTTTTCAGTAGGTTAGCAGCTCTGCCTTCCACTATGCTTTTCCATTTGAGGAAATTTGTGACCTTGTCATCTGCATCCTCAAATTCTAATCTGGTATTAACTGCCTGATCAATCAATGATGTAGTTATGATGCATAATGGGTCGACAAGCGATATTTTATGGAAAAGGAGATTGAGCTGTTGCGATAAGGCCTTATTTGCTTCTAGGGCTTCCTTCCTAAATTCCTCGACCTTGATATAATCTCTGAACTGTTTTGTATATAGTTTTCACTGTGAGATTTCCTCCTCTTTAACCTTCATTCCTTATTGATGTGTCAATTGAAGTTGTTCAAGCTGCTGGGACAACTGTTGTTGTTTCTGGATAGCATGCTGGTCAATATTTTGTTTCTCCGGGTTTAATTGAACTTTGAGCTGCTCGTTCCTCTGTTTTTCTTCGGCCAACTATTCTTCAAGACGATTAATCTTTTGCTTTTCTGTTGTTGTTTGCTCTTCAAGCTGAGCAATCCTTTGATCTTTTTCTTTGATTAATAGATTAACCTCAATGGCCTTATCAATTGTGGCAGTTGTGTAAGCCCCTGCATATTGGGATAACTTAGTCAAATCCTCAGAAGGATTGACCTCTGAATCCTTCCATATAACATTCATAAATTCTGATTGAGGAGCTATGGATGATGTCTGGTCAATTTTCCTCTTTTTTTTTTCTGTTTCCTGACAACAACCCTGTGCTTAGGACTGTAAAAGACATCCAAAGGTGGTATCTCCTAAATATTTAATGTAATTTCACTTGAAGGATTTTCAGGGATTATTTCAACTTCTTTTTGAGTTATTTCTGTACTGGGTGTCCCTTCAATCGTGCTCTCAGTAACGATGGGCTGTTGAGTTGCAGGCGATGCTGATGCGATACTGTTTTGGGGGTCGCTCTGGCTTTTGATCTGTTGATCAAATTGTTCCCATTATTTTATCAATATGGGGTCAATATGAACATCTATGCTAAGGGGTTCACTGGTCTTTTCAATTGTTTCCCCTTTCCCAGAAATCTCTTCAATAGTCTGCACCCCGATGTGCTCTTCTTGTTGAACAGTAGGGGTAGTATTCAATAAATCTAGAGGCAATGTCTATAACCTTCGTGTCCTGTATTCCATGAATTTATCCATCTTTGTAGCTCCTAGTTTGAATCTTTCCAGATGAGTTACTTGTGAAAATAACTCTGCAGAAGCGAATAAATCATCAAACTCATCTTCCTCATGTATAAATTTAGCAATTTTCACCTGATTGGTGAAACCGTAAGCGACCTTGTTTGGATCATATTGTCTCTTAGGAATCACTGCTATACTCAGGTCCTTATTTTTCTCTACCTCTTTCTCAGCATGTTTAAAGTCATGAAATGTGTAAGTGCCATAGCGGAGGGGAAATGGAGGCCACACTTGTTTTTTAGAGTCTTTAAGGTTTCTAGTCATTCCCTTCTCCACTATCTGGTATGCTATTTCCCTAGCTAATAGCTTGTCTGGGATATAGAGTGGAAGGACATGAGGGTTTTTTATACTCCCAAAAACCCTAATATGGGTGAAATTCTCCTCCCCGAACCAACTCCCGATTGAAATTAAGTCAATGTTGGCTTCGTCAGAGACCTGAGGAACAGGTTTGCTAAAAATGGCTTGATGAACAGGTAACACAAAACCATGGCAAATACTGTATATATGATTCTTGTAGTCAGACTTCCATAGAAACCTGTGATAAATATGGATAGGGGTTGGATCTTGAACAGTCCATTTCGAACCTAGAATGGGAAAGTCATAATTAAAATAGATTGTGTCCATTATGTAGGCACTCATATAAAATGGGGGCACAACTCGGGTGGTGACAAATCTATTTCTTCTATAATCTAATATTTTACTGGCCATTTTATCTGATAAAATGGTTGCCCAATCCATAATAAAAGAGTTGACTGCTACTTCTATTAATGGGACCATTTCTATAGAAAACCTAGCAGAGTCTGGGCTTCCAAAGAGCCTACATACCATCGCAGCAGCATAACAATACGGGGATGCTAAAGAGTCCACAGAGTACATACCAGAAGATTCGTGTTTATGCTTGTTTGGAAAATGTCTCCACTGTTTGATAGGGTCTGACTCTAGGTCATTCTCCTTAGCAAAAGCTTCCAGAAATGCCTTGTTGTAGTGCCGCTGGGGATCCGACAAATGATACATATTTATGAGAGATTCTTCGGTGTAAATCACATGAAATTTCATTTGTCGACGCGTTTCGAACCAACCAGTGTGGTTCATCGTCAGGACAAGTTGAAGAATCAGATCAAGCTTTGCATATTAAATAGTCAGAGCAGAACATCAAACGGCTATATAACGGCTAAATTTGACCAGGAGACGTTAGATGGACAGGATTAAGGGCAAGACCTATATTTTAATAATTAAGTTAATTTAAAAAAAAGTTAATTAGTTATATTCTTATTTAAAGGGACTATATAAATTAATTTAAATTAGTAGTTAGTTAAAAAGTGAATAAATGAATTAATTTAAATTAATAGTTAGTTAAAAAGTTATTAAATGTACATAGTTATTTCTATATATATATATATATATATATCTTTTGATATATATATATATATATAGAAATAACTATGTACATTTAATAACTTTTTAACTAACTATTAATTTAAATTAATTCATTTATTCACTTTTTAACTAACTACTAATTTAAATTAATTTATATAGTCCCTTTAAATAAGAATATAACTAATTAGCTTTTTTTTTAAATTAACTTAATTATTAAAATATAGGTCTTGCCCTTAATCCTGTCCATCTAACGTCTCCTGGTCAAATTTAGCTGTTATATAGCCGTTTGATGTTCTGCTCTGACTATTTAATATGCAAACTTTGATCTGATTCTTCAACTTGTCCCGACGATGAACCACACTGGTTGGTTCGAAACGCGTCAACAAATGAAATTTCATGTGATTTACGCCAAAGAATCTCTCATAAATTTGATATGGATCACAGAAGCCTCAATTCAACAAATGATACATCTTCTTAACATCTTCTGGCTTGAATGTCCCAGACATCTTCCCATCGGCTGTGAAGAAAACTCTATCTGTTATATTAATACTTTCGATCACCCATCTAACTAGATCATTATATGGTAAAACTTTGGCTCGGGCTGCTATTTTATGGAGGAAAGAGCTAGCCAAATAATTGAGTGTGCTTTTTGATTTATCGGTTCCATACACTGTTGCTTCTTCTTCTATCTCCATTGGATATTCTACTTCGAGTAAAGCATAGATGCCTTCCCATGAGATTTTACCGAGGCCTAGACAAGTAGTATCTGCAATTACCACCAATTTTGCTAATGCTTCTTCCACTATAACGGGGGCCTTTGCCTTCCAAGATTTCTTAGACATCTTGCCTAATTGTGTGATTCTCAGTCAGCTCTACAAAATAAGAAAGAGGAGCGTAACAGTCGAAAAACTTCAACAGAGATAATACAAATTACAGACCAAACATAGTTAAGGACATTAGATGCATGAGATGTTACATTGTACTTAGCTTTCTCAGATGAAATCTTCAAAGGACTTATCCATAACTGCTCCTTAATTTTTGGTCATAATTTCCAACGTGAAACTTTAATGTTGAACCCATATGTCGCGTCGCAACTCTTATAACGGTCTTTTGTAGAATAGGTGTCGTGACTCTATGATTTGTGATCAGTGATTGCATTATTTTAATATTTGTGTATAATTGCATATCGCAAATCGGGAGTTATGGATGCCACACTCAAAAGGTTTGTTTGCGTAGTTGCGATTGCGATGAGTGCTGAGATGGCATGGGGAGACAGCGGGTTTTAATCTTGGAAAATCACATTATTTCTTTGTAATCGATTTATCCCTTTATCTCATGTATTCATAATATTTATCACTTTATTTTTATCGAGAGAGCGCCATGCGATAATTAAATCACATCGCTATTCTTCAATGCAGTATATTGAATGCTTCTTTATGAATCAGCGATATGCGATTTGCGATAGCCTTATCGCATCGCAAGATTTCAATAGAGTTTTATGGACGCTTCACTATGAATCAGTGATATGCGATTTGCGATAGCCTTATCACATCACAAAGTTTCAATGCCTCTTTAAATCATCTCGTGGGATTAACGTTGTGCGAGATGCGATAGTTTAATTACATTGTGTGTATACAAGGTTTACCTTGATAAAAAAAATTATGAGGGTTTTGTTATGACTATGATCACATCACAAGCTCTTCAAATGGATTTTCACAAGTTGTAAAGAAATGCAATTTGAGATGAGCGGTCCTAACTACCCTAAAAGCAATTTTCATATGACTTTTACAGGAAATTTATTATATTCAAAAGTATATTTCTTTTATTTATATTCTAAAGGGGACCCATTTCTTATTTAGCACTTTAAGAATAAGAGTTTAAAAATTGAAATACGGGGGGAGGGGGGGATTGTTGTATAGCACAACACCTTCCCATGCTATGTTAAGCAACATAGGCTCCCTCACGACAAGTTATTGAGAACACTTGAGAAATGGGATCTATTAATTATATGTGAATGAATGGCTGAAAAACCACTCATGGGGATGGATTTGAAGATGAAGCTATCTAAAGACTGTGTGAAGAAGAATAAACACACTAATTATTATGCCCCGGGGTGGAGAAAACACTTATTGTTGGTAAATCCATTTGTTTGATAGCTACACTGGGTACTATGTGTTATGAAACCAGCTCACAAAAAGATAGAAAAGATAGATCAACGACTTCAAAATCAACCTCTTCGAGGGGGCAACCTCCTTTACATTACACAAATGAACAATTATTGGATGATACAAATGACAAAACCTCCTTTCTATGTATAGGAGTCTAAGGGGTCACAATATAATCAAAGGCAACATACCAATAATAATATAAGGGCACAACAATAACAATAGTGGGCTTCTATGGGGCACAATAATAGCAATATGGGGACAATAGGGGCGCAATAAGAACAACGAGGGATACAATGACAATATTAATGGGGGAATCACTAGTATTATAGGGACCTAACATGCCCCTCTCCTTCAAAAAAGTGTTGTCCTCAACACTTGAGTAGTTCTATATGCTTCTGTATAAAATTCTCATCCTCCCATGTGGAATCTTCAGCAGGTAAGTTCTTCCACTTGATGAGGTACTCCGAAATCGATTGATTTTGTAGTTGTCGAGTTCTTGTTTATGTGATTGTTTCAAGTTCCAATATGATTTTTTATTCCTCGTGAAGTTCTGCCAATATTGTTTGAACTGGGAGCTTGTCACCTATAACCTTATTTAAGCATGAAACATGGAAAACTGGGTGCACTAGGGAAGCTGCAGGAAGCTCCAATTTGTATGCCATAGTACCAATATTTGCAACACCTTGTATGGACCATAATACTTTGGTGATAATTTATTATCCTTCTTAGCTTTCTTCAGGGCCATTTTTTTATATGGTTGTAGCCATAGGAATACCCAGTAACCTACATCAAAACTTCTTTCATTGCGATGTTGATATGCCTGTTGTTTCATTCTATTTTGCACCAAAGTGAGGTTATCCTTTAAGAGTTGGAGAACTTGTTGTTGATGCTCGATGTGATATTCCATTACTTGAACCTTAGAATTTTCTCTTAAATATGATGTGATGGATGGTGGATGACATCCATAAAGTGCCATAATGGGGTCATTTTTGCTGCAGTATGGAAGAAAGTATTATACCACCATTCAGCCAAAGGAAACCATTTAATCCATTGTGTCTGTTTAACAGAGACAAAGCAACGAAGATATCCTTCTAAATATTTGTTTACTATCTCAGTTTGCCCATCAGATTGAGGATGATAAGATGAGCTATGAGCTAATTGAGTACCAATACAAGAAGATAACTTTGTCCAAAAATTTCCAGTGAAAATGGGATCTCTGTCGCTTACAATAATCTTTGGGTTTCCATGTAGCTTTTGAATTGTTTCCATAAATGCAGTAGAAACTGTACTAGCTTTAAATGGATGAGCTAATGAAAAAAAGTGTACATACTTGGTAAGTCTGTCAACTACCACCATGATGACACTCTTTACTTCGGACTTGGGTAAACCTATGGTCAAATCCATTGAAACCTCCTCCCAATGTTGGCTTGGAATGGATAAAGCTTGTAATAGACCTGGGGTCTTAATTGTTTCAATTTTATTTTGGCAAACCAAACATTTCGCCACAAACTTTTGAATATATAATTTAAGGCCATCACTAAAAGAACTTTCTTAACGCTGTGGTAAGTTTTAAAAAATCCTGAGTGCCCTCCTAAGGGAGAAGTGTTCAATTCCATAAGAATATTTTTTTGAGTTGGGAATTCTTACCTAGGTATAAGTGATCTTTGTACCATAACGAATCATTTTTCCAGCTAAATGTATCAGATGTGCTGGGATCTTGTTGTAGCTTTTGAATGAGTGCCCACACTTCTTTTTCATTCTTCCATTCATCCCTTACTTCATTTATCCAATCTGGTTGGAAAATAGAAATGGCGCAAAGAAATGCTTCCACATCCTCATCCTTTCTTGAGAGTGCATCTACCACAACATTTTTCTTCCCTTTTTTGTAGATGATTTCAAATTCATAACCCAACATCTTTGTGACCCATTTTTGCTACTCTTCTGAAGATAATATTTGTTCTAAAAAGTATTTAAGACTATCATAATCCGCTTTTACCTTGAAGTGTCTTCCCATTAGGTAGGGTCGCCATTTCTTAAGTGCATGTAGTATTGCCAACATTTCCTTCTCATAAATAGCTTTGTGTATATACTTTCCTTTGATTGGACGAATTTTGAAAGCAATGGGTCTTTCTTCTTGCATTAAAACAAAACCAATTCCATTTCATGAGGCATCACATTCCACAATAAAGGTTTTTGGGAAGTCCAGCGTAGCTAAGACCGGTGCTTGGCACATTACCTCTTTAAGATGTTCAAAGGCCTTCATTGTTTTTGGAGTCCATGAAAATGCATCTTTCTTCAATAATGTTGTTAGAATTGCTGCTATTCTCCCATAGTTTTTAACAAACTTGTGATAATACCCTGTCAACCCGAGAAATCCTCGCAGATGCTTTATGGATGTGGGGATTTTCCATGCCTTAATGGCTTTAATTTTTCTAGGGTCTACCTTAACACCTTTATGAGATACAATATGACCCAAATATTCCACCTCTTGTACTCCAAAGAAACATTTTGAGCTTTTTGCATATAATTGCTTCTGCTCCAATAGCTTGAGCACCCTGTCAACATGTTGAACATGATCCTTCCAAGACTTGTTGTAGATTAGTATATCATCAAAAATACTAACAAAAATTTTCTAAGGAAGGGTTTGAAAATGGAATTCATCAAACCTTGAAATGTATAAGGTGCATTGGTAAGACTATTATTGGGAAATCTAGTGTCTATTCAGAGCTGCTAGTCCCACTAAGACGGGTAGCTGTCTTAGAAACAAACAGATTAAAGTCTCTTGTTTTTCCTTTACCAGAGAGAGATGAGAAAGAAGCAAAGAGTACCAACCTCAGTCTTCCGCTTGGCTCCTTGCTTGTTTCCTTTCCCCTTTGACAGAATCTCACCACTGCTTCCTTCCTTGTCTCACTTCAAAGAGCACTTGTAGATTCTCAGTAGCATAATACCATCAAAGCATAGAGATCTTTCACTGTAAACAATATAGGATCAGATATATATTGACCATACAAATGCATATAACAACACAATATTCAGAGATACACAAGAATATGGAGGAAAACTCAAATAGATTTATTAGTAAAAGTAGTAGAAGAGAGGATTACAACCACTTGGTCTGACCCAGCGCCATCCTCCTAGCTTGAAAGTCCTCTTCACCTCACACAAAGCAAGATCACCCAACAATGTCTTCAAAGAGAAACCAGCAGCACCTCTTTGAAAATTACCAAATTCCAACCTTTGGATCTCTTGGATGAGGGATCCATTTATAGATATTTGCAGGGGGGTGAGTCAGCTTCTGGGATTTTGATTAGTGTCATCTCTCTGAAAGTTCCTAGTTCCACATGGAGATTTTAGATCTCTTACTCATCCCTGGGTGAACTCACAGAGGCAAGTGTCAAATGAGCAGTTTCTAGAAGATTCTCTAGGTTTCCACCTAGCAAAATGCTTGTGCCATTTGTCTGCTCTTGCTCATCGCACCCTACAGAAGGGCTTTTCAGTATCCATCACACTCTTTGCATGTGGCAGGTGAGATGCATCGTACCCTTTGCACTGGGCAGTCTGTATGGTCCTACTTTGACCAGTTCTGACTGGTTTTTCATGGAAAACTTCTGGGAGATGATGTAATAAGCTGACCTTGCTCCTTTAGGGGATGAAACAACACTTTTAGGGACTTAGAAGCCTTGGTTTATGGACATATGTGATTGGGGTTGCAGTGCCCAAATATGTCTGTAACAGTTGCCCCCTAAAGCATGAGGTCGTAAATCTTTTGATGTCGGGTGAAATTCTTTATAATGAGGATCCGAGGTTTTTCGCACTGGAAGGTGACCTGTAATAAGATACAATACAATACATTATCTTCATAATATTTTCATGATCTAGCTGAGGCGAGAATTCCCATGCTCAGCTTGATAAATTCATTTTCATGTACATAGGACAGACAATCGTTTGTGTGCAGACTGATGATTCTGGTAGAGCCATCATCCCTTAATTTGGAGGATTATCTGTGCAACAATAATGTACATTTGATGTCTTTATTTTCCTGATTATATCATAGCCCGGATGGATGAAACTAGATCTGGGGTCTTCAAAACTCATTCAATCTTCACCTGAAAGTACAAGACGATCCATGTGAAAAGATGTTCTGATGTCAAACATGGAAGGACATCGCCTGATTACTAGCCAATGATGTAAGCTGTTAATAGACGCGAGAGGAATCACCGATGATGATGATGACCCTCAAGGTACTGCAGTACAATTCATGTGGTGTCAATACATGAGTTGATGTCAAACACCACGCAAAATCTTTCGGTCAAAGGCCATTAGTGTAAACCTGTTGCCGTAAGTGAGAAACTTGCCATTGAGGCATGCAAGCTTCAAAGTACTAGAAGGGTTTTCCCTAGGTCGGCTTCTTGGATAATGAGCTGATGTCGACAAGAAGTGACCGGTCATAGGAGGGCATTATTGGATCCCACATATATGACACAGAACGGAGCAAATGATTTTGTAGAGGTGAAAGGATGATACAAGGCTCAGGGTGGCGGTCATGAAAGAATGAAGCGTGAAGGTATTGTAGCGGATGAGACACAAGCTGGGTAGCTGAATTCTCTAAGCGACTTCTCTTGAACATATCGGCGACACTGAAATGGATCGGTAGTGTTAACCCCAAAAGTGGATGGTACGGTGGACCAATGGTGATATGACCGATGAACGGAATAACCCAACCCGACTCAATCATGGTGATGGAGTGAAAGTGTCATGTTCAAGAGTGACCTGCTACCAATAAAGTTTCTTCAAGTTTTCTTCCCAATTTTCCCCAGTCATTGCTGACTAGTACCTCTTTATTTTTGTCAAGCTTGAGGAGGATAACATATGCTTGTTCTATAATTTTCCCTTCGGGAAAACCCGTTGCTATGTTTTAATGAGCCTAGCAATAGTGAAACTCGCTCTTGTTTGAATGGACAAGTTTGTCACTATTGTTTTAACGAGTTTAATGACAAGGATAACTTGGTTCTTTTCAATTTTAGAGAGTCTGAAAAGAGACGAAAAGAAGACTCCAATATTCCTTTTTTGTAACATAATCCCTTAAGTTCGAAAAAGTATAAAACAATGTGAAAGGGATGACTTTTCGATAGTTTTAACGAGCCGAATAAGACAAACGCTCGATTTTTTGTGTAATAATTCCTCAGGTCCAAAAAGATTAAAATCTAGAGGAGGGATAGCACTTCCAATCACTTTAACGAGCTAGAGAGGCCAATTGCTCTGCAATCTTTTCATATTTTACGAGTCAGATGAAAAGAGCTTAAAGGAGACTCATTTTTTGAGGAATGAGTGATGTTTTCAGATAGCAGCTGGTTCCAGGTAAGGTTTGGAACTTTCTAATCACGACAGAGTAAAGAAGGTGGCTAATAGGATCACTCATTGCAGTTGTTCCTCAAAATGGGTAAACAATCAAATGGAGGCGAATGATCGACTAAAACAGAGTGGAGGTGATGGTAAGAACACGACCAAGGCTCAACAGCTGATGATAATCATTCATAATGGTTATTTACCGAAGGTGGGTTCATTTTTTAATGAGATTAAACTTTGGTGGAACATATGCTCATTGCTAGGTTTAATTTGTAACGAGCTTGAACTTTGCGTAAAACTACTCGTGCTAGTCGTATAATAAGGATGTCACATCGATAGGTTCATTTTTTAGGGAGCTTGCACCATTCGAAATTATGCTCCAACTCCTTTTATTATGTAAGTTAGGAATGACCAATCCTACGAGTTTAAAGGGTTAAGAACCTACAAACTAAGAAAATAAATGGTCATTTTTCACTTTCACACAAAAAGGTTTCCATGCCCCCAGGTATAGTGAAGTAGAGTTTCCTATATTACCCCTCAATTTGCAGACAAAACACTTGTTCTATCGGGAAAGGCCTACCTTCTCCAGGTTACCCTTCAATTTGCAGACAAAACATTTGTTCTATTGGGAAAGGCCTACCTTCTAACATAGGTATCTTATTTCAGTCTAATCCCATTTTCCTAAATGGACGGGTGTGTCAGACCAGTCATATATCCTCTGCGGAAACATACCCTATACCTGAAGTTTTCCTGCTGAAGCAAACTAGGGTGCATGCCCCCTGGGTTTCAGTCTTGACCACCGAATCACTTGTGCTCATCAGGTGGACGGACTGGAGATTGATGAGACATTCCTTGTGCAAAAAGACCTGTTAAGGATGGCATTTGACTATTAGCTATGTGTGAACTGGGGAATGAAAGCTAGTCTACGAGCTGGACCACTCTGCCTTCATGCATTAAACACATTACTCGAAAGAGTGAGGAGACGATGGCTCCCATGCTATAAATGTAGTCACGCCCAAGGAGTAGATTGTAATCTAAAGGTCTTTGGACTACCATTACGTTCAAATAAACGGTTTTCCTTCTCAAAGTTATAGGCAAAATTGGAAGGATCCCTAACAGCCGAATGGTTCCTTTATCGAAGCCTGTCATATTTTGAATCTCAGGCAAAAGCGATAGCGAACCAAGTGCTTTCCAAGCAGTTGAGGAAAGGATACTCACAAAAGCCCCTTCATCTATGATGGTACCAACCATGACCATTTTGTAAGTTTGCACTATGATTCGAAATGGTACATTAGATGGTAAACAGGGTCTGCCTAGTAGATTCCAATCGAAGGAAACGACTAGGTTTCTTGGAGGTGGGACTGAATAAACGGCCGGATACAAATCTGACAAATTTCCTTCCCACGGTAAAGGAATGGGCAAATTGCCCCCATGTTCATCGGAGTCTGTGTTTACGAAAAGAATTTGAACGGTGTTGTTCTCATTCTCTTCGATGACTGTATCATCTGAAGGTAAATCTTCTAAAGTCAAGATGGGGTCGACTGCTGTCTCGACCTATTGACTTTGGTCTAAGGTGGACTCAGAAGGTTTATCTTCAATGATAGGTGCTTCGACTGACTCCAAAGGTGGGTTAGTCCGATTTTCAACTAGCAATGGATTCGGCGAGAATTTCTTGTACCCAGGAGGGAGTCGCTGTAGTGATACAGGACAATTATCCAAGACTCTTTTACCTTCATCCAAGAAGGGGCAACGGTGGAGGGCATGATCGCCTTCACACAGTCTGCAGGGAAATTTAGATTTTCATTTTTGTCCGATGACTTTGCTTTCACTAGTTGATGGTGTACTTTCAACATGATCATCAGAGGTTGACGACACCAGATTGTGCAAGTGGGGAGACCAGTCCCTTAGGATCCATGGGATACAAGGACAATCTCGGTGATAGTGGTCTCCTTTGTAGATGACACATGGAGATTTAGGTTTGGACGGTGCAGTGTGTGGATTTTCGCTAGATGATGCACGATTGCCCCTTTTTGCCGTTGGCTCCTTCTTCTTCTTCTCCTTCCCCTTCTTCTTCTTCTCAGTTACTTGGTTTTTAGTTTTACTATCTTTACCAAGCGAAGAGGAAGAAGGAGAGGGAGAGACAAAAGAAGTAGAAGGTTGTGGGGGAACTCTGGTATCATCTATTTGCTGATTTGATTGTTTAGGAATCACGTTGCTTTGAATGATAGAGGTCGAGAAAAGCCATACCGACAGGCCAATTGTCAGTCCTGGAAGGGACAATGTGGCCATATGAGGTGCACCAACATCTCCCCAAGAGGAGAAAGGACTAGGACTTCCCCTAAGGAGAAATCCTTGGTTGGTGGACTCCATTTTCTCAACCTAAGACCAACGAGGGAACAATGACATTATTCTGATTAAAATAAATTTTAGACACTTTGACACAACTTGCTTTTTCAATTTTTAAGAGTCGAGAAAAAGCTAAAGATGACTCTAGTCGCCTTCTATTTTTAATGAGCCTGAAGTGACAAGTGCTCAGATGGACCTTTTCCTTTAAGGAGTCTGAAAAGGAACAAAAGGGACCACTCTGGAAATCTAGACAGAGGGATTACCAAACCAATCGCAAAACTGCAGAATACTTTTTACGGTATGGTAGTCAATCTTCCCAAATGTTGTGTTCATTGCATTGCGATCGATAGGGCGGCAGACACAGCTTCCTAAGGATAAAGGATATAGCTTATTGTGGTCTCCCAATATATACTCGATGGTATGTGGGAGCACAAGTTCGTACTGGAAATTGTCGTCTCAAAGAGGAGGAATCACCCAACCTACGATGAAAGCGACAGTTACCAGGCTTTACGACGCCGAAATACGTCTCTAGCCTAGACTTCTAGATGTTGTGCGTTAGGTTCCAAAGCATTTTGATGTTCATTGAATTTATTTTACAATTGATCTTTCTTAAGAAATTTTCCTTTTAGGTTCACCACGTGATGTAGATATACAATTCCTAAAATGCAATCTAAGATGATAAACAATCGTTTAATCTTCTTTTTGCAATGAAAATCCTAGATACTAAGGAAAGAGAAATGAAATCCTTTCAACATAGAGTAAAGAGCACACACTAGATGCACTGTCCTAAATCAAAATCAACAAGTAGTTTAAATGCAAATGCACATGCATGTATTTGTTTTCCACTTTCTTAATGTGTGAATGACAAAAAGAATGCTAAGCACAAATCTGAATTATTCCTTCTTTCAAAGCGACAGTACTAATAGTTTTCTTTTCAAAAAACGAAAAGGAGACAAGACGACACTTTACGATTTTGAATTGAAAATTGTTTTCGATATTTGAAATACTACTAATTCAGATCAAATACAAGAGTAACAGTGTAATGGACTATCAGAAAAAGAGGTATTCTTTTCTTTGACTGAAAACGACACTTGCAACACTTTCAAATCAAAAGACAACAGTTCGATTAAGCTACTTCTTTGTAAAAGAGAACTATAAATGGCTCACAATACATAAAAACATTCACGATTCTTTGTATAATTGAGGTTGGATGATGCAAAGAAAGGGGGTTTCAACAGTGGTCTACTGATCACAGATAGCAAAACTCCTGAATAAAGCTGAAGAGAGTGAAGAAAAAACCAAAATCTGGAGGCATATTTAGTCTTGTCTAATCATCGCACCTGTAACATAGGGAAACAGGGATGCATCCCACCTACTACACACGGGAGGTGTGATGCATCCAGATTTCCAAGAAGACAAGGTGCGATGGTCCAGGGATGAGACTTTAACTTGGTTTCTGCTCACAGTTTGCAGCTTAGTGCAGGGATTTAGGCTGAGCAAATGATAGTCACTAACTACAAAGTACAGGGGCTGATCTAATGAGGTTACTCAAGCTACCTCTATGGCACTTAGGATGTTTTCAAGTCAATTGTTTAGTTCATAAATAAACCTAGAGATTGACTAAAGCAGCGTTGATCTACTTTGCACTTGCATAGAAAATGCAATTCGAAGGCTAGCTGGCTTAACTTCAGGCTCCGTCTATGGTTTATGAATCAAACAAATAGAGACAAGCAATCAAATTAATCGCTCCCTAGTGGAGTTGCCATTTTGTTATCGGGAAATCTAGTGTCTATTTAGAGCTGCTAGTCCCACTAAGATGGGTAGCTATCTTAGAAACAAACATATTAAAGTCACTTGTTTTTCCTTTACAAGAGAGAGATGAGAAAGAAGTAGAGAGTACCAACCTCAATCTTCCGCTTGGCTCCTTGCTTGTTTCCTTTCCCCTTTGACAAAATCTCACCACTGCTTCCTTACTTGTCCCGCTTCAAAGAGCACCTATAGATTCACAACAGCATAATACCATCAAAGCATAGAGATCTTTCACTGTAAACAATATAGTATCAGATATATATTGACCATACAAATGCATATAACAACACAATATTCAGAGATACACAAGAATCTGGAGGAAAACTCAAATATCTTTATTAGTAAAAGTAGTAGAAGAGAGGATTACAACCGCTTGGTCTGACCCAGCGCCATCCTCCCAGCTTAAAAGCCCTCTTCACCTCACACAAAGCAAGATCACCCAACAATGTCTTCAAAAAGAAACCAGCAGCACCTCTTTGCAAATTACCAAATTCCAACCTTTGGATCTCTTGGATGAGGGATCCATTTATAGATATTTGTAGGGGGTGAGTCAACTTCTGGGATTTTGATTAGTGTCATCTCTCTGAAAGTTCCTAGTTCCACATGGAGATTTTAGATCTCTTACTTATCCCTGGGTGAACTCAGAGAGGCAAGTGTCAAATAAGCAATTTCTAGAAGATTATTTGGGTTTCCACCTAGCAAACTGCTTGTGCCATTTGTCTTCTCTCACTCATCGCACCCTACAGAAGGGATTTTCAGTATGCATCGCACTTTTTTCATGTGGCAGGTGAGATGCATTGCACCCTTTGCACTGGGCAGTCTATATGGTCCTGCTTTGACCAGTTCTGAGTGGTTTTTCATGGAAAACTTCTGGGAGATGATGTAATCAGCTGGCCTTCCTCCTTTAACACTTTTAGGGAGTTATAAGCCCTTGGTTTATGGACATATGTGATTGGGGTTGCAGTGCCAAAATATGTCTATAACAAAGACCAAAAGGCATGACAAAAAATTCACAATGACCCTCAAGAGTTCTAAATGTTGTTTTGAGAATGTCTTTAGTCATCATTCTGATTTGATGATATCTTGAAAAAAGATCCAACTTGGTGAAGTAAATTGATCCATGCAATTGATCCAGTAATTAATCAATGACAATAATAGGAAATTTATCTTTAATAGTGAGCTTGTTAAGCGCCCTATAATCTGGACACATGCGCCATGACCCATCCTTCTTGTGCAACAATACTACTAGAACAGAGAAAGAACTTTGACTAGGTTGAATTATACCAGCATCTAGCATTTATGTAACCATACGTTCAATTTCACTCTTTTGGGCATAGGGATATCTATAAGGCTTGATGTTTGGAGAAACACTTCTTGGAATAAAATGAATAGCATGATCATGATCACGAATAGGTGGGAGGCCTTTGGGAGTCTCAAATACCTTGGAATGATTGTCCAAGACTTTTTGGAGATCTAGAGAAATAGATGATTTCGATGTGAGAACCTCTAGTGAACATAATTGTACAATTACGCCTCGTTGTTATTTCTTTAGAAGCTTTTTCATTCCGTTAGAGTTGATTATATTTCTCGGTTTCCCTGTGATACCCCTTAATTCAACTTCATTTCCTTTCAAAGAAAATTTCATGAAAAGTTCTTGAAAAATAAAATCTATCGTACCCAAGGATTGTAGCCATTGGACTCCTAGTACAACATCAGCACCACCCATTGGAATGGAAAGCATTGGGCTATTCAATACATATTCTCCCATGGATAGGTTGATATTATGGCACTTTGCAGAGCAATTTATGGTTCCTCCACTTGCAACCATCACTTGACACTCTGGTGTTGGATATATGAAGAAATTCAATTCCTTGGCTATCTTACAATGAATAAAATTATGGGTACTTCCTGAATCAATCAACACTATTACCTTTTCCTTCTTGATATGTCATTCTATCTTGATAGTTTGAGGAGTGGTAATTCTGACCAATGCATTACAAGATATGGTCAGATTCATTTCTTCTTTCTCCAGTGTTTGTTCCTGGTGTATATCCTCTTGTTTTGACGTTTCTTGTTCCTTTTCTTCCTCCTCTTCACAGTCTATGTAAAATAATTTCTTCTCAACACATTTATCACCTTTAGTGTATTTTCTATCACAATTGTAACAAAGCCTTTTTGCTCTTTTTTCTTCCAATTGTTATGGTGTCAACCTTGTAGGTTGTGGAAGGCTAGAGGCAACAACACTTCCATCTTTATAGTTATGATTGTTAGGCTTCCTTGTTGCCATAATTTTGCTTTTAATTTTTCTTGTCAACCTGAATGCCTTCTCCAATGAATCAGGTTCCAAAGGCAAACCTCATTTTTGATGTTATCCTTTAAAGTCCCTATGAACACATCAATCCTATGTTCCTCTGGAATATCTTTTACCCTTATATTCAATTTTTGGAAGTCCTCAATGTGCTCCATCATTGAACCCTTTTGTTTGAGATTTATCAATTGGCTAAAAAAAGTGTTTCTTTTTGTATCCTCATAATGTGCTATAATTTCTTCACATTATGGAGATCGAAATATTGCTCCATCTGTAGTATCCATGTTACGAGATCCTTGCCATCAAACTTCTGCATATTGATCTTTGGAACATGGTGTGTCTTTAATCCACCATTAGAGTCTATGAAATAATGATTAATGTTTCTTTTGTTCTCATCATGAGTTTTCTCTACTACCTTTTCATCATTAGGAAGCCATTCTTGTAGCAACTTTGTCAAACCTTCACTCAAACCTTCCACATCTTTCTTCAAATCTTCAATTTTGTCATTGTTTGAATCATGATTAAAATTTATTTTGTTCTAATTCTGAGTTTTCTCTACTACCTTTTCACCATTAGGAAGTCTTTCTTGTAGCAACTTTGTCAAACCTTCCTTCCAACCTTCCATGTCCTTCTTCCAATCTTCAATGTTGTCTTTCATACCATCCATCTTAGCTTCCACGCCTTTCTTTAAACCATCCATCTTATCTTCCATGCCTTTCTTTAAACCATCCATCTTAGCTTCTGTTACTTTTTGTGAGAGTGAAATTTGTTGCACTTGGTCTCGTAATTTTGATATATCATGTTGAATTTCTTCCTCTTCTTCATGATTCATGCTAGAGATTTAAGGTTGCTTATTAGGTGTTTCCCTTTTCTTTTTTCAGGTCATCAATTAATGATAATTATTCTTCATTATGCCCTTTTAATTCCTTCAAACTAATTTTTCAAACCAGACTTATGCAAAATTTAAAAAACTACACACATTTTTCACTTTGTAGGAGCTCGATAGTGAATCTGATGGATCTATGAAATTTCGGATCTCCAAAGTTTGAAATTGTGAACTATGGTAGCCCTCTAAGTCCTCTTTCCAATTCCACTAGTGTGATTGAAATTGGATTCTCCAAGAAATCGTTATGCCCAATCTCCCAAGGTGGCTGGATTATACACTTTTTTAGTAGAGAGAACTTGTACGAAGTGCCACATGTCATTGTTTCAACCTTCGGACCTAAAAACTATGCACATAAAACTATAGTCTGTTCTCTTTCTGCAACTTCTTATGAAATTTCAATCTGATACTCAGAGATAAAGCTATGATGATTTTCCCAAGGTCACCTGTTTGGGATGTAATTTGGGATCCTAGCAAAACCCTAACTTCTTTGGATCATGTCTCCAAAAATACAACGAGACAAGATCTGAAATTTGGACCCGAGAATCATCACAGTTTCAGCTGAAATGGGTTTTTTGTTTTGCTTCTGACACATCGCAGAAAAAAAATTTATAGCAAAAATTCCATGATGACCTGTTTTGGAGCAGCGAAACCCTAGAATCCAAAGCTCTGATACCAAATGTTATGAAACCAGCTCACAAAAAGATAGAAAAGATAGATCAACGACTTCAAAATCAGCCTCTTTGAGGGGGAAACCTCCTTTACATTACAAAAATGAACAATTCTTGGATGATACAAATGAAAAAACCTCTTGTTTATGTATAGGAGTCTAAGGGGTCACTATATAATCAATGTCGACATACCAATAATAATATAAGGGCACAACAATAACAAAGTGGCCTTCTATGGGGAACAATAATAACAATATGGGGACAATAGGATCACAATAATAACAATAAGGGCTACAATGACAATAGTAATGGGGGAATCACTTGTATTATAGAGACCTAACACTATGTTTGGGGACTAAGAAAACACTCGGTGTTGGTAAATCCAATTGTGGCATTTTGTTTAATATTCACACTCAATATTTTTTATTGCACCTGATTAAACACTTAGTGTTGGTAAAAAAAATTGAGTGGTTAATTTGGAGTTATGCTAAATGGTGTGCCTTGGGAGGTTGAGAAAACATTCAAATGAGTTGATCTTGAAGACAGAGTTAAATATTGCAGGGAACTATGCTAACTACTTTCCTTGGAGCTGAGAATCACTCGAATAATTCAACTTAAATTTATGGTTTGTGGTAACTTGAATTTATAATCTAATGAAATTTTATGGTGATATAAATTGAATTTGAAATTGCAAGGCTAACCTCACAATTAAATCTATTGTTAGATGAGGTTGATTACAAGTCAAACAACAATATATTGAAGATATCACAATGCGCAATAGTGCATTGGAGTTGAAGACTTTAAGAAAATGGCCATTGTTGTGAAATAAGAACTCATTTGTATGCACTAATTTCCATGAAGGTGAGTGATTGCATAGAAACAAGAACCGAATCACCACAATGGTATTTTAATCCAACAACAAAGCAGCGCATGGAGAAAAAAAAGTCTCAATTCAATCTTGGAGAGAGATATGTATAAATAGGAAGGAGGTTTGTCAGTTTTGTTTCTTCTATAAGAATAAGAGTGCACTTTCCAGCAACTTCCTAGTGGTGTTCATATTCTCAACCCCCCTCCCCCTAAGGCTACACCAAGTGTTATCATCCAACCAGCTCTAGGGTGCCTCAACCTCTCAGTAATTTGTTAACCAACATAATCTCCAATGATTTTATCATCCTCAGGAACACAACCACAACCCAGGAGATTCTCAACCATTAAGCCCTAGGTTTTATCATCCTGGCTATCACCAAAGCATCCCTACTCCACTTAACTCTCTTCTGCCCCCAACACATGGGTTCACTAATGCACTGAGAGTTTTCTTAGCCTCAAGGAAAATCACTCAGTGGTGTACATGTCAAATTCTTTGATCAATAATTCTTGTTAGTAGATAGTATACATGCTGACACAACCATCAAGATTTCCTTGTTAGACATAATATACACATGGGCACTTGAATTTCATAATCACACGATAACAAAATAATTAACAGAAAGAGTTCTACTCACCTAATAGATTTGCACACAATAGGGGATCTGATTGGATAAACTCATTATGTTACCCCAAACATGACATTTATATATTCATCAAATTTTATGAGCATAAATAATCAACCATCATCAAGAATGATTCCTGACAACCACTTGTTAAATACAATGGAATTGCGTGAATTCATTTAATCTTCAACATGTTCATGAACACAACACATATTCACATATGTCTAATAAAATCAAGGTTAAGAGAACCTCCTCTATCCATGCATGGCATGCATTTATTTGGAACAATAATTTTCCAAACTTGACCTAAGCAGAATTCCTTTCTTTTTATTTTACCTTTTATCTTATTGTTAATAGCAGTACCATCAACTAATATTATTGTCGTTGAAATATTCAACAATTCATTAAACTTGGCATTTCATACCCATGTTATCCACACACAATTGATTTTTAGCCTGCATATATTTTCCTTTATTCCCACTCACTACAATTCCCAAGAGCTTAATTACAATGTCATTTCCAACAATGGTATTTCCTGTCCATTTCCCAATGATGTCCCATTTTTCCAAAAACTCATTAATGAACTTGTTGTGTTAAATTTTCAAGGAAACTTCCTTTCCTCATGCCACCTTCATGGTTATTATATTGTTGTCTATTTACTCCATGGACCCAACCAACCCCCTTGGCTATCCCATCATCTCTTCCTTCCTTCCATTGCCCTTTTTATATATTCACCGGGCTTCATCTATGTTTTCTATTTCCCGTTTGGTTTCTACTCAACTCTTCGCTAAAAATCCATTACTTTTCTTTCCATTCGCAATAGTTACCAAGACCTAAAACATAAAAAGGAAATAATACAAAGAAATGATGAAAAATAAAAGTTCATAGAAGCAATAAAAAACCACAAGAAACGTAGCATGACCATGCCTATAGAAAACAATTAAGGAAACAAGATGAAAGAGGAAGCCAACAACAAAACAGAAAACATGCAATGCTTCTACATCGACTCAGTCCCATGACTTCTAGTAGTTCAATGTGTCCTTCACTGCCATATATATATATATATATATATATATATATATATATATAATCAGACTGAGTATTTTCTTGGGTTCTATAGAAACCTTAAAGTTTCAAGGCCCCTCTTAATAGTCGAAGAAAGGTACCTTTCAATGTTTATCAGAGAGCTTGAGGGAATCCCCCCCCTCTCCCCCAACATTATACACTACTGGTTCATGTGCCTGAGGCTCACATGAACTACTCTTCTCTTACTGTATTGAGTCTTCTCATGTGCTACCACACTCGCTTGTGAGTTGCATTAATATAAATATACCAGTTTCTACCTTGCTATGTTACGCCAAGCATGTTGCCTTGTAGCTGTTCACAAATCTAAAGTTTCATGTCAATCACACATTCTAAAATCCAAGAATACATATGTCAGCATGTTTACAATCATGTCATTACAATATTTAGAAATCAACCTTTTTACCAAGACTGACATCACCCATTAAAATCAACCTCTTTACTGAGACCAAAATCATTAATTAAAATCAACCTCTTTACCAAGGCTAGCAACCATGACATCTGCAATCTTAAAAGTAATCTAGAAATCAATTTAAAATGTCAATATCTATCATCTATTAATTCCACAATTACAATAACATCATGGATATGCATGGAATACATAGTATGCAATCAACACATAACCATCAATCACAATGCTACAATCAACACCCACTTGCACAAGCAAGCAATCATTAGAAACAATGCACATTATGTAATTGGTGCTTAACCATTAATCATAGTGTTACAACCATCACCAAATTACACAAGAAATCAATCATAAAAAAAACATCACGCTATGAAAGGGTCACAAAATATCAAGCCCCAAAGATCCAACACAGAGCCTTTTTATTTTCATTCATTTGTCCTTGAGCCCATCCAGTCCAAGTGTTGAACCTAGATTTTATATCTTACATTGTGACAAACTCTTAATATGCTATATTATCTCAGGGTCCCAATTTTATCTCCAAAGTTCCAATGTTGAACTTTCCACTTTAATACCACTATGTAACACTACCACCCATCCCCTTAGATAAATTATGTTGGATGTGAGGTGTTACTTACTTTTAACCCAACCTCCATTGTCCTATCATGGAAATGGGTTAGAAAATTCCTCAATTTTCAACTTTCTTAAAAGTAAAAACTAAAACCACCATCACATCTAGCTTGTCGAGATATTTTTTGTGATATAAAATTTGTCTCAATCTGACTTATAGATTAAACGTAATGGCCATCTCAAACTTGGCCCCTTTAAAATCCACCATGTCAACAAGGTACTTCCATGTAGAACCCACGCGGTTCCCATGTGGTAACCCCACATCACTTGGTAGGCCCATGTGGCATGCCACACCTTCCCAACCCCCAGCACATCATCATGCCCTCGTCTCTTCCTTAGCCCATTGTGTATCACATAAGTCCTCCCAAGGTCCAAGACGCCAAGCTTTTTCATCATCTACCAAAAGAATTCCTATCACTCTCCACCTCTATCAGTCACACTCTTCGATTTTTTGTAGTGTTCCTTTCTTTCCTCCAAGGTTTAAGGTGAATCATCCTTGGATGACATTATCGTAATTCCATGCCAATGCAAGCCTGAGATGACCTCATGCCAATGTCGTATCATCCGCATGGCCTTCTTTGAGGGTGCGAAATGTCACTGATATTTGAGCCATCTAACCCTCCAACATGGTCATTGGTACCTGCCACGTGGTACTCTATTTTCATACCATTTCACCCCTAGCTCCATGTCACTTTGCCACCTTAGTCTTCACTTAGGTCCCACCAGTCGGTCCCGCAACATGTTTTGCACTTAACATGCGTTTTATTAAATTATTCGAGACTTCGACGCAGGATTGGCTTACTCAAGTCTTCGTGCATGAAGTTAAAAGTGCATGTCAACCACTCCCAAATCCCAAACATCAATTTCGAGAGATGACATCACACTAACATTACTTCAACCACATGGCCCTCTCTTAGGATGCCATGTGTCATGTAGATGTATGCCCTTACCTCTCTAAATAGGTTGTAATCATTTGTCATATGTCATACCCTCCACATGCCATTTCATCTCCCTTCAACAACACTGAGCCATGTAGGCTTCATACTAGGTCCCACCTAACTTGACCTTAGTGTGTTTCATGAAGAAAGCACGTTTACAAAAGTTCAAGTCTTCAACCACAAACAAGGAAACACTTTCCAAACCCCTGGTAGACCCCAAACAAGCTTGATCCCTGAACTCAACTAGGTCCCACTTGGCATTCGAGCCATCAACACTTCAAGCTTGTTGAATGCATGTAATACCCCTAAAGGCTAAATACCCAAATTCTCAAACTATCGAAGTAGTTCGGTCCTGGGCCCACGTTTGGCCATTCATGTCATTCACTGAGATTGCCAAGAAAACCAGGATGAACTCTTGAACTCTCGAAGTAATTTAGTCTTGGGCCCCATCATGGTTTCATGCAGATTTGTGAAAACTTTATGCTATAAAAATATTTTTAAGTTTTTCGTTGACTCGTCAAACCCAATATTTCATGCCTCAAGATGTCGATCTTGAATTTGAGCCCAAATTTTACAGGCTTGTGTATAGAATTCTGAGCCTACCTAGACTACTCCTTAGTTTAAATTAGCCATGAAAACATAGTCTGTTCATAAACCAAATCCATAAGTAGGCACAACTCCTTCCAATCAAACACAAGAAACATACAATCCTTCTTGATAACATACACTTTTTAACCAAAACAGTAGGCAACTAAATTTCAATTTTACACGAGACTAGGCATTTCCCCATCATTGGCACACACATTTTAGTAATGATAATCAACATTCACATTATGTTCATATGCACAACCATACAAGAAATCTTGTATTTATTAAGGGAATGAAAAGCATACAAGGTCACAATAGTAGTTTCCCATACCTTCAAGATATAGAGTAGTAAACACATTCCCACTTAGGGCATCTGAGAAATCCTAAACACCTTGCATCAACCAACTCATATTCATATTAACATTAGTTAACCAGTGAGTATGAGGTATCAAAACAAGTCTCGGTTGTTGTAGACCACCATGCACACTTGCAACAACTCTTCTGCAATGATTCTTATGGTTAAACCCACCATATAAGTTAGTTCATAATAGCATAAACACATTAGATAGCCAATCATCCTTATTCATGTATTAAATCATGTTTGAATGCATAGGAATACTCATTGACCATTCAAGCTACAAGTATTTACACACAAAATATACTTATCTAATTTATATACACATGTTGGTAACTAAAGAAGGGACTTCAACTCTCCTTCCAACAATAGACTAATTTTCAATGCAACATTTCTTGTAGATAACCACCACCGAGCTAAATTCAGAGCCTAAGTGGGAATTTCTTAAGGGATTTGTGCGTCAATTAGTCAACAACTATCTAGGAGTCCAAGGACCTCATAGTGGACTTAAAGTCCAAGAGTTCAAGAACCTGTGCATTATTTTCCTACACTCTCTAAAAGTCATCTCCTGTATTTTGTTGTTTATGCACCACTACTGCTCACTCTCCTCATCTCCCTTGTGTGTCTAGATTAATGAGTGATCGAATTCAATCCCCTCTTCTTAATGTGTTCTCTTGTTTCTCCCTTGTGCTTCTTCATCATGTTGACCACACATGCACCCTTCATGAGAATAATAATGCCTTTGTCCTTGTGCGCAGGTGTCCAGGTAAGTATGAGGTCCCTATATTCATATATGTTGTTATGAACTGTAGATTATATGTTCATGATGTGTTTGAAGGAATTCCTATTATGGATGGTAGGGATCCAGTCAAGTCCTTGTTCAAGTTTTTTTATTAGTATCCTTTTCTCAATGTTATTTATCATTTCTAGAAGTTTCATGAAGTTCTGGATAGAGGCCTAAGTCCTAGCTTGAAAAAGTGGCTCAACATTCAGGGTCACTAGCACATAACTGCCTAGAAAAGGCCACAGTCACATGGAAGCCTTGTTGTGGGAGAGAATTGAGGGTCTCAGTCACATGGAAGGCTTTTCATGGGAGCAAATTAGGGTCTAGTTCAGTTTAGAAGAAAGTTCTCTCATGTGTTGGACACCTGGAGGGGTTGGCTGGCTCATGAAGGTTATGTAGCTCCTAAGGGAGGTATTTAAAGTGTTGGTCCATCAATTCCACTTCTTTAAGGTGATCTAGGAGGTTGAATCATACCATAGTAATTCTTTATCACATGTTTACCCTAGTAGGTCGGTTAAATTGGGTAAATATGGGAGGAGGGTGTTATAGTAGACCCCCAACAATTTCCCCTGCTCAAGGTTTGAATCTGTGTCCCCTCCTTAGCCAATCAATGTGTTAAATTTCCACATCAATTTAAATGAGTATAATTCATAATACAATTACAAGAGTGAATAGCGAAAGGGCCTGTCATAAATTCCATGTAATTTCACAATTAATTTGAATATGGTGTAAAAATATCAAATTTAGAATTAGCTTTGAAATGTATAATTATTTATTTATGGATTTTTGTTGGAACCATTTAAATTTTAGTTTCCCTAATAGCGGTATGTTAATGTTCTTATAAAATGTAACACATGTGTTTTTAGTAGTGTAGGTTTTGATTATCTAAATGAGAGTATTTCCTTTAAAATATTTGTACAATTATCAAGAATATATATTTTCATGTATATATCTATATATATATATATATATATATCTATATATATATATATATATATAGATATATTTCCTTTAAAATATTTGTACAATTATCAAGAATATATATTTTCATGTATATATCTATATATATATATATATATCTATATATAGATATATATATATATATATATATATATATATATATATATATATATATATATATATAGTTTCACGACCAAGTAAAACACCAAATTTGTGTATGAGACCCATTTGTTTTTGGGAAAAGGGGCTAATGACCACATAGAGATATGACTACTAAATTCTATAAAGGTATACATACTGCACCCCACTTTATATTTGAACATGTGACCTCATATTTAACACTCCTTCCCACCCCCTGGGACTAATCCCGGTTGAATGGGAGGTGTTACTTTCAATTAAGCCAATCTCCATGGTCTCATCATGGAGGTGGGGTTATAAAATTTCTTCTGAACCAAAATGTGTTGAACTCACCTTGGATAACACCATCACATTTAGATCATCAAGAATCTTCCTACAATATAATTTTTTCCTCAATATGACCTTTGGATTGAGATCTATGCCCGTTTGAAGTTTATGCCATGTTACCCACCACTTTGTGGTGATATCCCCAGAAGAAATTTTCTCCATGATGAGCCTCAACCAACAGCCAACAGCCCCTTGTTGCCTCCTACTAGCTCGTTGTGTCATTTCTTTGCCACCTAAGCAACCCATGTGGTCCCTCACCCACTTGTATTGATCGTATGTTTGAAGGTGAGCCTCCCAAATCTAAAGGTATGTCTTGTCATTTGGTAATTGAGTATTGGGTTTACTTATCATGCATACTTCTTGGTATGGATTGATGTGGAGATTTGGAAAAAAGAGTGCCCTTAGTTTGCGCTCTTGCTCCCTTGATCTCTTTTGGTTGTCACCCTTGGATATTAGTCTTGTGGGATCTCCTTTATTGACCATTCGGTTCTAGAGTGGTACTACTTTGGAAACCCCGACTTTGGTTGCATGGTCCCACTCCTTTACCCACGAATATCACCCCCTTCCACTCACTATACCCCCATTCATCTTTTCTCCAACATGGGTCCACATTCCCATTTTGGGTTAACATAGGGCTAGCCTCGCTATCCCCTTGCCCCCACCTTGGGTCAGGCCTAGAATGATTCCGATAAGGTTGAAGCAATTAAAAGAAAAAGTGAAAATCATAAATGGCCACATTTAATAGGAAATTGTACCACAAAATGCAAAATATGGTCGGGACAAAAATAATTAGCACGTGGGAAAAATCCATTATGTGAGCTCTACTCCAATCCATGGCCATCACCCTAGTTCTATAGGCCCTATATGAGCCTCCTCTATCATTTAGGAACCCTTGATTGTCCCAACCCCTGCAAGGAAATGAACCGCCCTACCTAAAAGGGGGTAATCACTGCTATATCTTACACATCATGCTCTTGTCCTTTGAGCCCCGAGCAGTCAATTAAAGAAAATTCATAAAAGGAAAAAGGTTTATAAAGAAGGGTGCAAAAATCAAGGCTAGGGCACCTCATGTACCACGATTTCTCCCTCCTATACATTACATACCCAGGTGTGGGCTTCCCCTTATCTAGCTACACCTATTCCCCATTATGTGGCCCAGGACTCCCCCTCTCATTCCTTATTGCATATCACTTATTTGTCACTTTCCACCACCATTAGAGGGATGTACCTTGGACATACTATCCCATTTAAGGGTTGAAACCACCTAATAAGGTACTTGGCTAACCCCCTTTGGAGCTTGGAGACACTGGCACATGCCAAATCCTACTATGGAATGGCATGACATTATGAAGTGCCCACTTTGTTATCCATGTTTTGTAAGCTCTTTTACCTGATTACTTTAATGATTGGTTGGGCTGGAAACCTAAAGGGGCGCATTGGATCTTATGCAGGATTGCAGGGGCTTTCCATTTGGGTTTGGCTTCCCTATATGGGATCTTGACCCCCATAGGTCTACATTGGCACATGTAAGGTGTGCATAGAGAGCCATTGGCCTTCAGAGCAGTAGACAACACCCCATGGATCTTCATGGATCCTTAGAGATTACTAGCGGTCCAATTTTGGGATGATGATGATATGCCTGGTACATTATGCGCAGCAGGCCTCCACAGGAGCCCCACAGACTTGACAGGTGTCCCAGGACTTGTACGATGTCATGGAAGCATTCATTCCACCACTTGGGCCCTTGCAGAGGATCTCTAATTCATATGGAGAACCATGGGGTCATCTATGTGCCATCATACCCACTGGGCGCACCACAGGTCTACTACTTGGAGAGAAAGGGGCCACCCCCTTTTCCATCATATTCCGAGGAATTTATTCCTCAATATGGTACTTCATGATATTATTGAGCCTTTGGAGGGCCCTACAACATGCACATATTATTATTTGGGCCCTTGTGAGGCTTATTTTTACACTTATGAGATAATTTGGTGGGCTTGTCACCAATAGGGGTTTATATGCACATTATTTTATCATTAGGAGCTAATGTAGGTCCATAGGCTAATTCTAACCCCTTAGGAGGCTATATATTGATGTTAAATAGACTCATTTGTATCATCATTTGACTTGGGATCTCTCTAGTCTTAGAGAATTTTCGCACTTTTTCTTTGGAGGATAATTTTTGAGATGGATGAATTTTGATGTATGGATTTGGGCTATTTCTCTTATATTGGAGCTTTTTTATGCAAACTAATTGCTAGTTCGATATAATCTATAATGTTATAAGTTCTTTTTATCATTGTTATTCTGGTTGCTACATACTTCTAAAATTAGGGCTAGTTGTTGCATTGTTGTAATGTGGAATTGAGCAATGCTTTACTTATTAAATGTATGGGCCAATGTTATATGAATGAAATGTCCTAGATATTATTTATCTCAAGAATCTTGCATCATTTTCTTTAAAGTATAAATGCTTGAAAGTCTCTTTTCTTTTATTACTATCTACATTGGATGAAGTTGACTTTCTGGGCCTCCTTAATCAAGAATCAAAGTTCTTACTCATTACCATCCTTGACTCCATATCCCCAAGTGAATTAGGCATTGGTTCCATAAAAAGGGTGATCATATTAACCTTATTTTTACCATTTTTCCCATTTTTGCCGAGTCTAACCCCAGTGGGTCACCTAGGGTATCATTTTCCTGGTAATTGGCCCAAGGAAAAATTTTGATCTCCTCTTGGCTACTGCGCTTGTGGGTCCCCTCCCTCTCCTCCAAATTTGACGCCATTCTGACAGTGGAATCTCTGGGAATCTCAAGCCCTAGCTCTAGGACAAAAATTTGCATAGGCAACCCCAAGAATAGACACTAATAGGATCAATTCAACCTTTTGAAGTGAATATTCTTGTTTTTTCCTTTCCCCTCAATTGTCTAGGATAGGAACATCATTGGTTGTTATATCCCATCCCCGAACCTAGGATGGGTCCACTTAGCCCCGTGTGGTCCCACTTCTCAATAAAGATTATTTGTCAAGGACCATTTGGGAATCCAAGTTTCCCAAGGATTATAGGGATTGATAAATGCTCTTATAAGCTTATTCTTTCTCCCTCAACCCCCTAATACTCACCCCTTACCCCTAGTGGACCAAGTCCCTTGCTTAAAGAGCAAGCAAGTTCCATTTTTCACTCCATCCTTGGGAAAGGGTTTTTAGGGTCACTTCTCACTTATCCATTGCATCTACTTTACAAAGTGATCCCTACACTACCGGGACTCCTCCCATCGGTGAAAGTTAGTAAAGAACAAGGAGACTTAGTTGTGGTGACAGTGGGCTAAGCCTCTGCCATTACCCTTGACCTAGCAGTTGCCCTCTTAGGAACCCATTTTAGGTCCCCTGTTAGTCTGAGTGGTAACATTTATGGCACCATTTTTAGGGACACCAGACATGTGTTTTATTCCTCGTACGACATATCGACATATCATTATTGGCGACTCCATTGGAAGAACGAAGCCCTAGTTATTCATTGAAATTTAAGGTCAATGTTTGTAGGGTGAAGCAAGAATTTTCTAGGCATCTTTACTTTCACCCTAGTGACTCTTACATATGTTTCATGTATACCTCAATAGGCCGCCATTCTTTCATAAATTTCCCGCTTTGGACATTGCTATTATCCCTGGACAGCCTGATCATGTCATGAGAAGGATGCTAGGTGGGATGCCCGTATTTGATGGTGACCCAAGCTCTGCAAATGACCAAGTGGAAAAACTTAATGCACATACTTCAAAGGAGAAAGTGGTCCACCCAGATGTCCTCATGTTGTTATTCTTTAGTTCCCTCTATGGTCATAACTCATGGTTGAAAAATCACTAACCCAGGAGCATCTCATCTATTAAGGAGTTCGTTGATGGCTTTCTTACACATTTTCAAGCATGCCCCGACTTGAGCATTCAAGAGGAAGCCTTCATCGTGAATCATCAAGACCCTAAGAATATGAGTAATGAATGGGAAGATGAGTCCTCCTTGGGTCCACAAGATGAAAAGGATGATTTAGAGAACACATACGTTGGGAAGGATGAATCCATGGAAAGTGAAGTTAGGCTAACCTTACCTTTCTCAAGGTTATTACCCTTGATGAATATCTGTTGGGTGATTTAATTGCGAGTTAAATCCTTGTCATTAATTGTCAACCCAGGGTTCGTAGAACTAACAAGGTATACTTGTATTGTATGTACTAGGTGGTTACTTATCATAATAGATTAATCTAATGCAATTAAAACTAACGACAAAGTTAATTGAATCAAATCACACTTGCAGAATTGAAATCACACCGCACCTACATAAATGAAATCACACTTGCAGAATTGAAATCACACCACACTTGCATAAATGAAATCACACTTGTAGAATTGAAATAAAACCCGTTGAAATGAAATCGCACTTGCTGAAAGTAAAAGCACACTTACATGAAAAAAATGGAAATAACAAAACTATACTATGTTACCAATATGTACAAATATGTGCAAATTGTCGCTGACGGGGCCCTCCATTCCTCAACAAGTACACTGAATCAACTATCACAGCTTGAAGATCAAAGTGGCAGTATGTATTTCATAAAATGAGTTACAAGATATTCCAACAATTCTCTCTCCTCACTTTACAAACCACATGGATGAAACTTGGAACCTCCAACTAGCAACTAACAACTAGCTACCTCTAACCTCTAACTTGCATATAACAACTAACAACCCTTTGTACGAAAGGTGCATTCCTATTTATACAAAAATTGTGGATAACTATACAATAAATATACATCCTTAGATCTCTCCCTAAATCCAGATTTATCTCTTGTTGGTACAACGAATCTCCTAAAAATTTACGATACAAATCCTCTAAAAAATCCTCTCATCCATGATTCTTCTCCTTTGGATGTGTATAGTTAATGATCCACATGTTCTACAATTATTCCACAAATCCTCATGAATTGGAATTTTAAATTCGAATTTGTGGTTGGATGGCCAAGTAGGACCTTTCTAGAATCTCCAAGTAGACCTACAATATCACAAAACCCATAACACTTTTAGATATACGTGAAAATATGTTAATTTCCTAACATTTAATCACAAATTCACTTATAATACTTAAAATCAATGACTTGGAAAATAATAATGATAAACCCATGTAATGATGAAAATGGTTACTTAATGTAAGGTTATGGAGTTACAGAGTTACAGAATGAGGGTAAAATGATGGAAATGAAGGTGAAAGTGGATGACATTTTGGAGACCCAACATACCCCCCAACTGAAGATATTGCATTTCATCATGCAACTATTGCATTGATTCACTTAATCATAAGTTTATATTCTTGAAATTTTTTTCTTCTATATGAGATTTGGCTTTGTATTGATTCTCTTTTAACTTTTCATAATCATATCATTTGACAATTTTATTCCTTTTGCAAAGTGTACTTTGAAATACATTTTATTGCAACATATATTTGTTATGGTTGGTTCTTGTGTGACAACCAAAATTTTATGAGTATTGGTTCTTATGTAACAATACTTTTGTTATTTTTTTGTTGCATCAAAATACTTGAAAACATTGAGAATTCCTTTTTAAGTCCCATTGTGACTATCAGCCATTTAATGTGTTCATCAATTGGTCATTGCAAAACATATAAAATTTTGGAATCAAAATGCAATAACATTTGATTGGGGAAAATATTTTGGTTAGGATGAAATGAAATGTGACATGTGGCATGAAATGTGAATCTCCCTTCCCCCCAACTAAAGGTATTTTTAGATTTTGGCAAATGAGAAAGAGAATATGAATGTGGTGAGGGATTTTCCAAAATCACAATTTTAGAATTTAAGGAATTACATGATTAAAAATTAGAAAATTACATACCTTCAATTACCTGAAAAGTGGACAAGTTATGTAGATCGAAGAGTGTGGCTACTGCTGCTGAATCATGGAATATGAAGTAAAAGAATCTGATCTACTTCTTCTTTCCCTTGGTTGTATGAATTGAGGATGAGATTGGAATATTTATCGCTATGGTTGCTGAATTGAGTCATGCTGCAAACTACTGAAATCATGTAGTCTTCATTCGTTCTCAGTCGATGGCATAATTATTATCTATGCGAATAGATATGTAGATGTCGAACATAGAAAAGAAATTATTGGATTACTGGGCATTAATGAATGCCATTAACCAACACGAGACTACTCACCATTGATGTCAATGAGAGTCAAGACGCCTAAGTACATCTTACTAGGTACGAATAGATGTGTCATAGTCGAGTCACCTAGAAGATCCAACAAACAGGGGACATTGATGTATTCTCACTATTTATTGGCAAGAGAGATTTCCATTAAGGCATGCAAGCCTCAAGGTACTTGAAAGAGCTCTAGTCTTGATCCTAGATGATGTGTATGAGTCACTAGATCAAAACTTGTTAGAAGGGAGGCCTCAATGAATCCTCCATCATCTAACACGAGTATGAAATAATAATTTGAAGAGCTATAGATGGAGAATTTGCATTGAAGAAAGGTTTATTTGACAAGAAAGAAATGGAAAATGGGATTATTCAACTTTGTAAGGGATCTGAATGACTTTATTTTTGGGTTTAAGGGTGAGTGAGAGTTAGGCAGGAAAACATGGAGATTGCAAAGGGAAATGAATTTTTGGTAGTAGGGAGATGGATAGTTATGGATCAACTGTAGGCTAAAAAAGTGTGGAAATGGTCAAATTGGTATGTGTTTAGTAGAAATGGTGTAGTGGATATAGTTTTACATTGAATGATCATGCTCTTCTAAAAGAAACTTGGTCTTTGGAAAGGTACTCGTGCATATATTGATCTTGTTTCGTCGTCCTGGAACCTGCAAAAACTTAGCAATTTCTTCAATAAAATGTAAGACTATCAAAAGAGAGAGGTGATTAGCCCCTCTTCATTTGATATATACACAAAAAACATAGAAATAATACTAATAAAACAAATTCAAGAATGAAAATTAAATGCACTTTTACTTGATCAGTACCATGGATCACCTGTTATTGTTTTGTTGGTGACTTCTTCAATGTGTTTCTAACCAATTTTGATCTTGAGAGTTCTTCTCCACACACTTAATGCTTCATCAATAGACCATACACCAAATTTTCATAAGCTACTAAATTGTGTCGATTCTGCAGCTACAAAAAACACGGATCGTTACATTGTATTGTTGCTTTTACAACTTGCATTTAGACTCGGATGGTGGTTTATTAATTATCACAGTTGGATTTTTAATGTTTACAAGTTTTTATGAAAGTCTAAGTTTGTAACTGTGTTTTCTCTTTTTCTCTAGTGGTCCACTCTTGTCCATGATCTCGGGGATCAAGAAAATGCTCAAAATTCAAAATTATTTGATTAGCTTGAAACTAATTCCAAAGCATAGATCTCATGGCTCTGAATCCAATGCAATTCGTTTCACTAAAATCCGAGTTCGGATGCTCCCAGAATCACGTTCAGTTCATTTTGTGAAACAATTAAAAAATGAATTTTAAGTTGCAGGAATGCCCAGTCAGCAGTCCATATGCTGATTGGTTCATGACAGTTGGAAAGTTTTTATTAGTTCTCATTGGCCAATATATGGTTGACACTTGGCATTATTTTATTGGTTGACACGTGGCTACTTTTTACTGGTTCTCGGGTTGCTGTGGTAGGCCAACGAGGAAATGCCACATGGAATCCTCATGGAGGATTTAAAAAATTATGTGAGGGTGAACAACCTCCCCACAATTTGAACCCAGGACCTCTTCTTTACAAACAAATCACCTTTACCAACTCGGCTATGCGTTGTTTCTTGTTAACAACCCTTCAAATACATTTTTAAGTTTTAACCCGAGCACATTTGGGGAAAGGGTCGGGGCTAAGCGCTAGCCCCTGGCCCTCCAGCACCATAGGACCATGAGCAGGGGGTGATGGCTAGGCCTTAGCCCGGGCCACGGTCTCATGCAACCGCATATGACCAGGTGCTTAAGTTAAAGGTGCCAACAAAGGAATGGGGACTAGCCCCTGATTTTCGGCACCCAACATGGTCACATGGCACCATGTGCCCAATATTTTCAAACCTGGGAGCTAACTTTAACTATCCTACAATTTTGACCGTCGGTCGGGAAGAACAGATTCGCGTGTCGCTCCTGTTTTCTGGGCGCACAAGCTGGGTTTGGGTTGAATTGTAGGCTTATTAACAACAAAATAGGGCAAAAACTTGATATCTTTCTCAATTTTTGGCCAAATGAGGTGCAAAAAGAGTCGAAATAGGGGTTTTCAACAATGCTAGATCCATTGGAGACATCATTTTTTCTATTTGATCTTTCTAAAATCCTATAATTATACTTTTGATTATGAATTTACATTTCTTATCCAATTTTTATTGCAAAATTTTAAAACTAACTTTGTTCAATTTTCTTTTCTGATCTTCCATATCACATAGAGCGCTAGAAGAGAGCATACTCAGCAATATCGAAGCTTTTTATTCATTTAGAATTTGAAATTAAAATACAAATAAAAAGGATTTGATCTCTAAATTCAAATTGCAGCTCTCAAAACTCTTATTTATTCTCCTTCTTCTCAAATATTCGTTATCTTTCTACATCTTCATGTAGTTGATTAGTGAGCTAAGTGGCTCTTACTGCACCACCAAAAACAAAATTGCAAATAAAATGAAATCTAACTTAAAAACTTAAAAAAAAACACATTACCAAGCTTTGTTTTTATTCACTAATTCTATCCTACTCTACTCTGTTGGAAATAGAAGATTTTGATCAAGTGTACGCATATTTCTAGTGTAACCATGTGCGTAACAAAAGTAAAAATATATTCATGCTTAGTTCTAAAAAATATACATTAAAATACATCAAAGCATGAAAATCCAGTTGTTTTGATAATGCAATCAAGTGTTGAGGAAAATACTGAGGGGGGGGTGAATCAATATTTTAAGTTTTTCCTTTTCAAACTGTATATGCTATTTTATAGAAGCCAACCAGCGTATATCCACAACTACAAGGAATGAAACCAGCGTATAGAGAATAAACTTGTAAAACAATGAATTCATTATCTGTTGATCTTAAACCAGAGTGTGATGCTTTTACTAGGCAGTAAACAGATGCAGTAAGAACATAATAAATCAACACACATAAGTAGCACAGATGAACACCAAGATTCAAGGTGGAAACCCAATGCGGGAGAAAAACCACCTGTTGTTGTCATCTCTGTCTTCTTTTAATATAAAGAAAAACAATTTACAATCTTGTACTGGTGCAGACTCATACCACTACGCAGGCACCCACCTGCAGAAGGCTACAACCTTCTCTCTTTCTCCAACCTCTACTGGAATGGAGCTACAACCCCCTAGCTCTTGTACTGGCTGATATGTTTACAAGTACATAGGCACCGACCTATAGAAGGCTACCGCCTTCACTCTTCCTCTGGGGACCACGTTTCATAAAATTTATGACTGGATACTCCTGGTACACAACAACACAATATGTAGGCCACGTTTCATCAAATTTTCATACTGGACCCATCAATAACATTGAAGCTCAAAATCAATCATCACTACAGTACAACCAATCACTGAAACCCATCAAATTTGAAGCAAATCACAATCAATCAATCTGAACCATAATATCATTGTCACCAAAACACAGAGCTAAACCCAGAACTCTGCATTAACAACCAGAACCAACTAGAACTTAAAAAATAATATGTTAGAATGTATATGCTACTTAGAAGTGTCGAATAAGCGTGTATATGTGCCTTCACCAAGGTGAACCAACGTATAGATATGTAGATATTAAATTGTAATTTCGCATCTATTCCAGACTTCACATATACCCATATCATGGCATATAAAGGATAAACATGAATTAAAAATCAAATCTATACTATCCATTATCAGATCATTCAATGATAAGTCATTTTAGGTCTCAGGATCTTGATCCAATATTGTATCCAACGGTGCACAAGATATTTCAAATCTATATCATAACCATATCCCTTACAACCCAAAATATACTTTAGATAGAGGTATTCATCAAAAACCCTTTCACATGCACACATAGCCCTTTGATCTTCTCCTCCTTATATAGTTTTAGCCTTTCTCAATACCTCGGACCAAAACAACACTTAGAACCTGTGGTATTCTTAGACGGGATCAAGTAACTATTATTCTGCTCAATATTGTGGGCTAATACCATGGTATGGACCCTTGGTATTCATTAACCTTAATTTTCCATCCCATATGCACTTTTCCTCTTGTGAAAGTGTGTGCATACGTATACGCACCTTTTGTTCTGTGAACCCGCTTGTATACACTATTTGGACTAGGTGAACCAGCGTATACAACTTAAAACATTCTTTTTCTTCAATTGCTTGATTATGATCTGTAGTCCTTTGTCCCATCATCCTGTTCTTCTGTACCATTACTCTATTACCTCTGAATTGACCTGTTACAATGTGAGTTTCCCTTTATCAAATCTGAACTGATGGAAACCATATTGGTGTTGATTACTTCAATCTCTAAAACCTGTTAGATATATCAAGCAACATTAAGATACTCTCCCCCTTTGACATCAAGGGAAAAGGGCGGACCAAGATATTCTCCCCCTTAGGGATGCACTATGTTGTCCATGCTCCCACAGAGCAAATGCAGAGATATTTTTCAAAAGAATAACATGACTCTATAACTCAACTATGTGAGTATGACCTTCCTATCATCAATGACTCATACATACATCAATCACCCAACCAAGTGGGGATATAGCAAATGTTCATACATGACTGAAAAATTGCAATTATTACATCATCCTTCCGATGCATAGTGGAGTTACAAATTGCATCATAGGTATTTACATGACCTTTACATCAAATGATATTCATGACATAAAAGACCAAGGACTTAGACAAGACCATTATAGTTACCAGCAACTATCATAAATCATATATGATATGCACCATAAACATTTGTCAACAACATCAAGAATAACAACTTGTATATGTCCATCATCAAAAGAGTCATCTTAATCAAAAAAACTGTGTGGCTCAAGCAATATAAGTATCATTATGTACCAAGGTCTTCTAAAGCAAAACATAATGCCAAAAATGCATTATTATAAGCATAGCATATGCTCCCCCTGAACTTGTGCCAACTGTTGATTGTCAGATCTGATCATTGCATATGTTAGTAAGAATAATCAATGCATCATCATTAACCAGATATTCATCAAGTCATCAACAACTTATGAGGGCCAAAAGCACTTATACATATCATCAACAGACTATATTTGTCATCAATCAGAATAGACAAGATAATTGATAATTGACTGAACCATATCAGGCCCCTTTTCCTAAGTCTGTCCCATGACTTCTTCATCAACCCAACATATACATGACTGTGCACCTTCTAACTCATGTATATACAAGATCTGTCTTCATAATAAATGCGTATGAGAATTGCTTAAGTTTCACACTTTCATCACCCCTTGAGTTTGTTCTATCTATATATTGAGCTAGAACATCATTGCCATGATGGTTCTTCATCAAAGACTCCATTTTTCTCTTGTCTCCAGTCATGTGATGAGCACATCCACTATCATCTTGGTATTTGAATGAGCAGAGAGAAAGATCACACCTTATTTGATCTTCCTTTTCTTGATTCTTGGTGGATTCATCTTTTTCTGATTTTCTGATATAAATCTGCTTATTTTATTGCTTACCATATTGTCTATGGTGATCCATAGACTTGTTCCTACATTCTTTTGCTACATGCCCAAACATGTTACAAGAATAACATCTTATATGCTTCAAATTCCTTATATAGCAATCAATAGGTTTGTGACCAAACATATTGCAAGAAAAATAGTATCCCTTAAAGTACCTAGAAGCTGATGATCTTTCAGTGAGATGATTATTAGCTCGAAACATTCTACTTCTGCATATGGTTGTAACATGTCCAAAATTATGGAATCTAAAACATTCAACATTATTCATCAGAGGAAAGAATCAATTAACACTTCCATAGTTAGGAGTAAATGATTTTCTTTAAAGACATTCTTTCCTTGGTTGTTGATGGGTTGACCTCTTATCTCCTTATTGAGTATTTCACATTTGGCATTAGAATTTCTTGCCTCAGTTTGTAAGCCAAATTCACCTTTAACAGTTTCATGAAAACCAAGACCAGTCTTTATAAGTGGAGAACACTAAACTTCGATGATTTCATCTAAGGTTTCTGATCCTTTAGTAAATCTAAGATTTAAAGTTTTTGTCTTCTCAAGCTATTTTCTTAGACTTACTACTTCACACTCTAATTTTTCATTGTGCTTGTCCTTTTCAGTGAGTTGATGTGCCACTATGTCTATTACTGTATCCTTTTCTTCCAAATAGATTTTGAGTTTACTGATTTCTTTAAGGAAATCTTCCTTTTCTAAGGTATCATTTTCATATGCCATGAGCAGTTTAACATCTTAATCATCTTCATCACTATTAGACAGGCCATCACTATCTTCATGAGTATAATAACTTCTTCTATTACCTTCTGCAGAAATCTTTCCTTTGTCATGGTTGTATTTATGAGGACATTTAGCAGCATAATGACCAACTCTTCCACAAGAAAAACATTTGAAGGGAAGCTTACCTCTGAATCTTTCGGAGCCCCACTGAAGTTTCTTCACAAATTTTACCTCATCTTCTTCTGATATATATCCTGATTCTTTGAGATCTTCCTTTCCTTTTCCTTTTGCAAAAGATTTGAAAGCGGCTTCTCTGATTTTTGATGAACCTCCTTTCCTCATTTCAAAGGTAGTTAAAATTCCATGAAGTTGAACAATAGTACCACATTGTAGATCCTTCTTTTCTTCAATGGCATATACTTTTGACTCAAATTTAGAAGATAGAGATCTCAAAATTTTCTCAACTATAGTAGCTTCCTTTATTTCTTCACCTAGATTTCTCATATGATTTGCAATCTCATCTACTTGTAAGAAATTAATAGAAATACTTTCATCACAATGCATATTGAGAGTTTCATACTGGATTATGAGAGTTTGGAGTTTAACACATTTTACTTTGGAGTCTCCTTCATAGCTCTGAATGATTATGTCCCTTATTTCTTCGGCTATGTTGAACTGCATGACTTTGACGAATTTTGATTATGATAGACTTCCCAATAAAGCATTGACGACTTCGGTATTGGTTTCATATGATTTATTTTCTTCTGGATTCGTGGGGACTACTACTGGATATTGGTATCCTCTTTCCACAATTGCCCAAACATCAGCTCCAAATGACTGAAGATAGGCTCTAGTTCTTATCTTCCAATATACTAAGTTATCTCCGTTGAAGATTGGTGGTTTGATAGATCCCATTCCTTCGTGATTGCTCATCTTGAGAGATCTTCCTTCAAGTGATCAAGCTTCTTCTAAAGGACCTGCTCTGATACCAATTGTTGGGAAAAATACTAGGGGGGGGGGTGAATCAATATTTTAACTTTTTCCTTTTCAAACTGTATACGCTATTTTATAGAAGCCAACAAGCATATATCCGTGACTACAATGAATGAAACCAGCGTATAGATAATAAACTTGTAAAACAGTTAATTCATTGTCTGTTGATCTTAAACCAGAGTGTGATGCTTTTACTAGGCAGTAAACAGATGTAGTAAGAACATAATAAATCAACACACATAAGTAGCAAACATGAACACCAAGATTGAAGGCGGAAACCCCATGTGGGAGAAAAACCACCTGTTGTTGTCATCTCTATCTTATTTTAATATAAAGAAAAAAGATTACAATCTTGTACTGGTGAAGACTCATACCAGTACGCAGGCACCCACCTACAGAAAGCTACAATATTCTCTCGTTCTCCAGCTTCTACTGGAAGGCAGCTACAACCCCCTATCTCTTGTACTAGCTGATATGTTTACCAGTATGTAGGCGCCAGCCTACAGAAGGCTACCACCTTCACTCTTCCTCCAGGGACCACGTTTCATAAATTTTCAGACTAGATACTCCTGGTACACAAAAACACAATATGTAGGCCATGTTTCATCAAATTTTCATACTAGACCCATCAGAAACATTGAAGCTCAAAATCAATCACCACTATAATACAACCAATCACTAAAACCCATCAACTCTGAAGCAAATCACAATCAATCAATCTGAACCATCAAATCACTATGACCAAAACACAGAGTTGAAACCATAACTCTGCATTAACAACCAGAACCAACTGCAACTTCAAAAATCATATGTCAGAATGTATACGCTACTTAGAAGTGCCAAACCAGTGTGTATACACGCCTTCACCAAGGTGAACCAACGTATATATCTACAGATAATAACTTATAACTTCACAGCTATTCTAGACTTCACATATACCCAGATCATGGCATATAAAGGATAAAACATGAATTAACAATCAGATCTATACTATCCATTATTAGATCATTCAATGATAAGTCATTTCAGGTCTCATGATCCTGATCCAATATTGTATCCAAGGGTGCACAAGATATTTCAAATCTATATCATAACCATAGCCCTTACAACCCAAAATATACTTCAAATAGAAGTATTCATCAAAAACCCTTTCACATGCATACTTAGCCCTTTGATCTTCTCCTCCTTATATAGTTTTAGCCTTTCTCAATACCTCGGACCAAAACAACACTTAGAACCTGTGGTATTCTTAGACGGGATCAAGTAACCATTATTATACTCAATATTTTGGGCTAATACCATGGTATGGACCCTTGGTATTCATTAACCTTAATTTTCCATCCCATACACGCTTTTCCTCTTGTGAAAATGTGTGCATACGTATATGCACCTTTTGTTTTGTATACAACTTAAAACATTCTTTTTTTTCAATTGCCTGATTCTGATCTGTAGTACTTTGTCCCATCATCCTGTTCTTCTGTAGCATTACCTTGTTACCTCTAGATTGACTTGTTACAATGTGAGTTTCCCTTTATCAAATCTAAACTGACCTGTGAGTGGGTGGCCATCAAGGACAACACCTGTACCATAATGCCAACATCAAGAACGAATAATGAAAGAGTGATGTGACTTGATCTTTGATAGGAACCATATTTCAATAAGGCCGTGAAATTCCCGATTCCTTTCTTGGTTTAGATTACATTAAATATCCTCCTTTATTATGCATTCCTCAATCTTAGATTCTACTGGTTGCTCCCCATCAAAAGTATTACATGATTCTTGAGTCCCTTCAACAGATTGACAAGAGGAATCAAAAGAAACTTGAGGATCTTCTTATGGAGGTGGAGAGATAGATAAGTTTTTGCATGCAGTTAAAATATACTCTTCCTGAGAGGCAGATATCCCAAATATTGCTAATATTTAGGAAATTTCTTGGAAGAACATCCTTCAAACTCTTAATTGTCTGTGAATTACTCGAACTGGTTGATACGTCATGTCATTCACACAAATTAGTACAAAGTATTGAAAATTATTGAAACATAATATGCAAAATGATTTTAATATGATTTTAACCATGCATCTAAAAAATGAATGCAACTATAATGAGTTGTCTAAACTTAAAAATAAACACCTATGTATACCTCCCCGGAAATGATGCCAAAATGTTAGGTGATTTAATTGCCAGTTAAATCCCTGTCCTTAATTGTCAACGTGGGGTTCGTAGAGCTGACGAGGTATACCTGTACTGTATGTACTAGGTTGTTACTTATCAGAATAGATTAATATAATGCAATTAAAACTAACTACAAAGTTAATTAAATCAAATCACACTTGCAGAATTGAAATCACACCACACCTGCATAAATGAAATCACATTTGCAGAATTGAAATCACATCACACTTGCATAAATGAAATCACACTTGCAGAATTGAAATCACACGTTGAAATGAAATCACGCTTGTTTGAAAAGAAATGAAATAATAAAACTATACTATGTTACCAATATGTGCAAACTGTGGTTGATTGGCGCCCTCCATTCCTCAGCAAGAACACTAAATCAACTATCACATCTTGAAGATAAAAATGGCAGTATGTATTTCATAAAATGAGTAACAAGATATTACAACAACTCTCTCTCCTCACTTTACAAACCACATGGATGAAACTTGGAACCTCCAACTAGAAACTAACAACTAGCTACCTCTAACTTGTTTTTAACAACTAACAACCCTTTATATGAAGGGGGCACTCCTATTTATATAAAAATTGAGGCATGGAAAATTTTAGGGGTGAATTTTCGCCCTTAGGGGGAATTAAGGGGTTTTAAATTTTTAGTGGGCGAATATTTTGTATCATAGTACATTTCTACAAATCCCCTCAAATTTATTTTATTAAAAATTTAGGTATGGAGGTTAGCCCACCTTATTTTAAGGGAGAGGGTAAAAAATAAATTTAGCCCTTGAAATTAGGAGTCACAACCTTCCATTCACCCTAATTTTCAAGAATAGGTTTTATTTAAGTGAATCCTATGGGCCAAATACCATATTTATAAAAGAGGTATGGTAAATTAATAAAAATATAAATAAATGAGAGGTATGGTAAATAAATAAAACATTTTTTATATTTACTCCATAAGTCACCTTATATACATACAAGGGTGTAAACAAATAAAAATATAAATAAAGTGGAGGTATGGTAAATAAATAAAAATATAAATAAATTAGAGGTATGGTAAATAAATAAAACCTCTTTTTATATTTAGTCCATAACCCTCTTTCTATTTATGAAGGCTCAAAAAAGAGGTTTTATTTAAGTGAATCCTATGGGCCAAATACCATATTTGTAAAAGAGGTATGGTAGAATAATAAAAATATAAATAAACGAGAGGTATGGTAAATAAATAAAATATTTTTTATATTTACTCCATAAGTCACCTTATATTTATGAACACTCAAAAAAATGTGTTATATTTAGGTGAAACCTATGGGCAAAATACTATGGGCCAAATACCATGGGTTAGATTATTATTAATACCATGCAAATTAACCCTAATATTAGTATTAATAAAAATAAAAATGGCACATGGTATTCACGTGGAATGTAGCCTATTTAAAGGAGGGAATTAAACTAGCATAGATCCATCTTTTCTCTAGATCTACTAAGCCCCGAGAGGGATCAAATATGGTGATATGCAAATTAGCATAGGCTGAAAAAATATTTGATCCCTCTCGGGGCTTGGTGGATCAAGAGTAAAAATGGATGTTGTAATTTAATGTATGTTAAACATTTTAACTTGGTTAAAATAAAAAATAGAATAAACATCAATTATTAATTTTAATAATTTTTATAAATTACTAATAGTAATTGTTAAGCTCCAGGTTTATGATAACCCATGGTATTGACCCATGGTATTCATGTGAGCATATACTATTTAAAGGGGAAATTATATCATCTTAGATCCATCTTAATTTTGGGTCTACCAAGTGCTCTGAGGGATAAATAGATTTCGTCCCTCTAAGAGTGTTAGATGTGGAGTTAAGATGGATATAGGTTGGTTTTTATGATAATGAAGATATTAAATAGACTTAGGAAATTATATTGTAAAAACATCTTAAGGTGAATGGTTAAAGCTACATTTAGTCACTTCACAAAATTTAGTAAAAAATACCAATATCTCCATTAATATAAAAATTCAAAACAGTGAAATTTTATCACTCTTTCCGCATCACCCTCACAGAATATTTCCCACCACTTTTCAAACATTCTCAATATGATATCTTCATGAAAAAGTTTAGGTATTGATGTCGGATTAGTTGTTTGAAAGATAAGCTGGTTTGTACAACCTTTCATCTTCTGTGCTATTCTTAGTTTGTCCTAATGATCTGTAGGGGTTGGAGCCACTGCACTACATTTTCCCAAAAGGTGGAGATTGTTCACCAAAAAGGAAATTAATCTACATGTTACAACGCTGTTAAAAAATGCGAGACGTATGAGGGTAGTGAATTATGCTAATAAGAAATTTAGATTGGGAGAGACGTAATTAAATTTTATTATTTAATTGAAGATTTCCAATTAAAATAATAATAAATCTACATTTATATATTCATATCTTGATTGGAAGGCTTCTCACAATGGTCACTTCTTTCAATTAGATCCCCTTCAAGCCTTTGGGATACCTAATACTTTCTTATATAATATAGCTGGGGCTTGCTACTTGTTGGTGTGTTGGGGTAAACAAACTTGATGTGTTTTTTGTAATCTCGCAGTTGGAGTCTATGGAATAAGAAAGAAATTTGATAACTTGAAAAAAGTGGTAGCTTGACAAAAGTTGTAGAGAAAAGATTAATCTCTCCTACCTTGACAGAAATCGTGGTCAATATCAACACCTACAAGAACTTTGTTGTGGAATATTATCAAAACTAATAGAAGGATATGAAAGAGTGTATTGTAAGAACCTTGACAAACACGGCCATTGAAACTTGGAACATTGTTCGTAGGAAGAGAAAATTATGTTTATTTTTTCCAAACATGTATGTTAGTATATTACAGTTTAATGAATATGTTTTCTTATTATCATATATGGTTTCACACTTTAAAAAAAAAAAAACATTCGCCAAGACTTCACAATGTTTTATTATTCAGTAAAATATTTGCCAAGATCTTACAAGATTTTATAATTCAGTGAAAGATTCTCCATCACTATACAAGATAATATAATTTGGTGAGAGATTCACTAAAAAAATTATATATACATATCATATTATTGATAAAATTGCCTCTCATTTTTCCTATGTATCATGGGGATTAGCCCATTTATTATACATATAAATTTAGGGTGGTTCTTAAAATTTTCCCTGAATTGAGGATAACTATACAATAAATATAGATCCTTATATCTCTCCGTATATCCACATTTATCTCTTGTGGTTACAACCAGTCTCCTAAAAATGTAATATACAAATCCTCTCAAAAATCCTCTCATCCATGATTCTTCTCCTTTGGATGTGTATAGTTAATGATCCACATCTTCTATAATTATTCCACAAATCCTCATGAGTTGGAATTTTAAATTCGAATTTGCGGTTGCATGGCCAAGTAGGACCTTTCTAGAATCTCCAAGTAGGCCTACATTATCACAAAACTCATAACACTTTTACATATATATGAAAATATGTTAATTTCCTAACATTTAATCATAAATTCACTTATAATACTTAAAATCAATGACTTGGAAAATAATAATGATAAACCCATGTAATTATGAAAATGGTTACTTAATGTAAGGTTATGGACTTAAAATGTTACACAATGAGGGTAAAATGATGGAAATGAAGGTGAAAGTGGATGATATTTTGGAGACCCAACAATATCCTTTTGAGAAACTTGAGGAAGGTGATCCCATTAGCCCCTTGGAAGATGACATTGAAGATTACTTCCACATTGAAAAAGGGAAATGGGAAATTGTTGGTCCTCAATTTGATTGTGCTCCCAATTATGACACCGATAAGGAATTTGAGGTTGAGAGTGGTCTCCCCTTTATCTCAGGCATCACTTATGATGAGATATCCATCGATACCCTTGAGAAGAAGGATCATTAATTTCCCTTACATGAAAAGGATGATTTTGATGAGGAAAAGCTCGTTGAATATAATACTTCACCATCCCCTTTTCCTTATCCTCTTGTTCATCACTTTAATTCTTCCACAAATGATTCCCTCGCCCCTTTTCAAATCATCCCCAGTGACCATGAGCCTTTCCCCCCTCTAAGTATGATGTTAAGGAAGAACCCCTCATTGAATATACTTTATCTCCTTTGACACACCGTCAGTATTATGATCACCCCACAATTTCCCCTCTCCAATGTGACCATTACCATGAGCGACCTATTTTTTACACTCCTCCTTTCCCTTACCCTTCGTTCCCCCCTCATCACGACCTTGTGGCATATATAGAGCATAATATTGTAAGCAATGATTGTGATAAGCATTTCTTGAGAGTGATATTTTATTCCACCATTGTGTACTTAGAGGGAAACTTCTGCACCTTTAGATTGGCCTATTCTCCCTCTCCTAGGGATTCCTTTTACCTCAAATGGAGATCATGTTTTCCCACCTCTAACCCACTTCATGCTCCATGTGATTTTCCAAATCTGCTTTGGGTTTTGTTTCATGAGTAATCATACTGACAGGCATATGTATATTGATACGATGATATGTTGGTTACACTAGCTTTATGATTACACTTAGCATTTTCGTTATCATATGCATGTTACGGTAGGATGCATTGCATGATAATTTGTGCATTAGAACTAAATGCATATGATGTTTCTCATGGTAGATTAGATTTCATTAAAAAAAAAAATTGCATATTTTATTTCTTGTTGGTTTATGGGCTAACATTAAGCATGGGTGATCATAAGACACCATGAAAAGAATGGTACCTTGTGGCTTTGATCTTTGATACGTGTAGATAAATGGTCTACGATGACCAAGAGATTGCTAGAGTTCTTGTGATCTCTCGTTCGAGCAACCTCGCCCACTTCTTCGAGAGATCATGTCCTAGTTAGAGCCAGATGTTACCCACCACATTGTGGGTGATATCCCAAGGAGAAATGTTTCTCCATGATGAACCTCAGCTAGTAGCCAACAAGCCCTCGATGCCTCCTACTAGCTCATTGTTCCATTTTTGTGCCACATGAGTCAGCCATGTGGTCCCTCACCCACCTGTATTGATCGTATGTTTGAAGGTGGGCCTCACGAATCTAAAGGTATTCCTTGTCGTTTGGTAATTGAGTATTGGGGTTACTTATCATGGATACGTTTGGGTATGGATTGATGGTGGGATTTGGCAGAAAGAGTGGGCTTAGTTTGTGCTCCTTCCCCCTTGATCTATTTTGGTTGTTACCCTTGGATCTTAGTCTCGTGGGATCTCCTTTATTGACCATTCAGTTCTAGGGTGGTACTACTTTGGAAACCTTGACTTTGGGTGCATTTTCCCACTCCTTTACCCACACATATCACTACCTTCCAATCACTATACCCCCATTCATTTTTTCTCCCACATGGGTCAACATTCCCATTTTGGGTCCACATAGGGGTAGCCTCCCTATCCCCTTGCCCCCACCTTGGGTCAGGCCTAGAATGATGCCCCAGAGGTTGAAGCAATTAAAAGAAAAAATGAAAAGCATAAATGGCCACATTTAACAGGAAATTTTTCTACAAAATGAAAAATATGGTTGGGACAAAAATAATTAGCATGTGGGAAAAAGCCATTAGGTGAGCTCTACCCCAATCCATGGCCATCACCCTAGTTCCGTAGGCCCTAGATAAGCCTCCTCTATCATCTAGGAACCCATTATTGTCCAAACCCCTAGAGGACAATGAACCACCCTACCTAAAAGGGGGTAATCACTACTATATCGTACACATCACGCTCTTATCCTTTGAGCCTCGAGCCATCAATTAAATAAAATTCATAAAAGGAAAAGGGTATATAAAGAAGGGTGAAAAAGTCAAGGATAGGGCACCTCATGTACCACGACTGCTCCCTCCTATACATTACATACCCATGTGTGGGCTTCCCCTTATTTAGCTACCCCTATGCCCCACTATGTGGCCTAGGAATCCCCCTCTCATTCTTTATTCCATCTCACTTATTGGTCACTTAGTACCCCCATTAGAGGGATGTACCTTGGACATACTATCCCCTTTAAGGGGTAAAAACACCTAATAAGGTACTTGGCTAACCCCCTTTGGAGCTTGGAGACACTAGCACATGCCAAAGCCCACTACAAAAGGGAATGCCATTATGAATTTCTCACTTTGTTATCCATGATTTGTAAGCTCTTTCACCTGATTACTTTAATGACTGGTTGTGCTGGAAACCTAGGGGATGCATTGGATCTTATGCAAGATTGCAGGTGGTTTCCATTTGGGTTTGGTTTCCCTATATGGGATCTTGACCCCAGAGGTCTAAATTTTCACATGTAGGGTGTGCATAGAGATCCATTGGCCTCCACAGTAGCAGACAACACCCCATGGATCTTCGTGGATGCTCAGAGATTACTAGTGATCCATTTTTGGGATGATGATGATATGCTTGGTACATTATGCCCAGCATGCCTCCACAGGATCCCCACACTCTTGATAGGTGTCCCATGACTTTTAAGATGCCATGGAAGCATTCATTCCACCACTTGGACGCTTGTAGAGGATCTCTAATTCATATGGAGACCCATGGGGTCATCTATGTGCCCTCATACCCATTGGGAGAACCACAGGTCTACTACTTAGAGAACAAGGGGCCACCCCCTTGTCCATCATATTCCGAGAAATTTATTCCTTAATATGGCACTTCAAGATATTATTGATCCTTTGGAGGGCCCTATGACATGCACATATTATTATTTGGGCCCTTGTGAGGCTTGTTTTTACACACATGAGCTAGTTTGGTGGGATTGTCACCAATAGGGGTTTATTTGCACATTATTTTATCATTAGGGGATAATGTAGGCCCACGGGCTAATTAAAACTCCTTACGAGGCTATATATTGATGTTAGATACACTCATTTGTATCATCACTTGACTTGGGATCTCTCTAGTCTTAGAGAATTTTCACACTTTTTCCTTGGAGGATATTTTTGGAGATGGATGAATTTTGATGTATGGATTTGGGATTTTTCTGTTATCTTGGAGCTTTGTTATGCAAATGAATTTCTGGTTGGATATACTCTATAACGTTGTAAGTTGTTTTTATCATTGTTATTCTTGTTGCTTCATACTACTAAAATCAGGGCTAGTTGCTGCATTATTATAATGTGGAATTGAGAAATGTTTTAGTTATTAAATGTATGGGCCAATGTTATATGAATGAAATTTCCTATAGATTATTTATCTCAAGAAGCTTGCATCATTTTATTTAAAGTATAAATGCTTGAAAGTCTCTTTTCTTTTCTTACTATATACATTTGATGAAGTTGACTTTCTGGGCCTCCTTGATCAACAATCCAAGTTCTTACTCTTTACCATCCTTGACTCCATATCCCCAAGTGAATTAGGCACTGGTTCCATAATAATGGTGATCAGATTAACCTTATTTTCACCATTTTTCCCCTTTTTCCCAGCATTTGACCGAAGGAAAATTTTCGATCTCCTCTAGGCTACTGCGCTGGTGGGTCCCCTCCCTCTCCTCCAAATTTGAGGTCATTATGATGGTGGAATCTCTGGGAATCTCAAGCCCTAGCTCCAGGACCAAATTTTGCCTAGGAAACCCCAAGTCTAGACACTAATAGGATCAATTCAACCTTTTGAAGTAAATATTCTTGTCTGGTCCTTTCCCTTCACCTATCCAAGATAGGAACATCATTGGTTGCTATATCCCATCCCCGAACCTAGGCTGGGTCCACTTGGCCCTATGTGGCCCCACTTCTCAATAAGGATTATTTTTCAAGGACCATTTGGGAATCTAAGTTTCCCAATGATTATATGGATTGAGAAACTCCTTTATAATCCTCTTCTTTCTCCCTCAATGCTCTAATCCTCACTCCTTACCCCTAGTGAACCAAGTCCCTTGCTTAAAAAGCAAGAAAGTTCCATATTCGCTCCATCCATGGGAAAGGATTTTCAGGGTCACTTCTCACATATCCATTGAAATATACTTTACAAAGTGATCCATACACTACTGGGACTCTTCCCATCAGTGACAGTCTATAAAGAGTAGGGGGACTTAGTTGTGATGACAGTGGGCTAAGCCTTCGTCGTTGCCCTTGACCTAACAGTTTCCCTCTTAGGAACCCCTTTTAGGTCCCCTACTATTTTGAGTGGTAACATGCCTCTTAACCCTTGCCACATCATCACATATGTGTCATCTGGCGCTGCCACCTCGCAAGAGGTCCATCGTGGTTCCCACAATGTCATAATTGCACAATGCCACCACACCCTATGCCATTCTCTTGGAATTACCCTCCATTCAACCTTCGTGGTGCACCAAGACATGAAAATTTAGATCATGTAACAAGAAGGTTTTGTTTTGCAACTTTTGTCTACCGAAACCCATTATAATAGGCACTACCAAATATCATCGAACTTTTGGGGTCTACTATGACGTGTTCCCCAACAACGTCTAACTCCACCTCGGTACCATGTGGCATTTCCCAAGCTAGGTGATGCCACAAAACCATTGTCACATGTCTCCTAGGTGCCTCATTAGCCTAGCCTCCACATCAAAAACTCTTAATGTGTCTTGCTAATGTCATGCAGATGTGAGGGTGATGTCATCCTACCACATGTTCTCCTTTAGTGTTGCCATGTTTCATCCAAGAATCGACACTTGGATACCCAAACGACTATTTCTTCTTTCCATCTGTCACGCTAAAAACATTCCACATGAGCAACCTAGCCACATAAAATGCACACGTCATCCATGTCCTACATGGAATTTACCATCTAAGCTTATGTTAGGGGCCCCACTGAGTCTCGAAAAAATATGCAAAGTAATACTTCTCGTTTAAAGAGGGAAATGGTTTTTCATTGCACCCTCTGTCAAAAGAAACAACACACCCACATTTGGAAGAAGTCACGAACACACCTCCACATCGTGATCGAAAACTCGATAGTAAGTGACAAATATTTTTCTCTTTTGGTGCCTTCTGTCAACCTTGCCAACTCCCACTAGATATTCATGGAAACCTTGACATGGAGCAACATGAAATTTCTCATCATGTAATGGGAAATTTTCCTATCCCTGCTCTCATTAACTCCAGGTATTTTGTTGCTTCACGTCCACAACAAAGAAAGTACTTTTGACTCTCGGTGTGGTGTGTTGTTAGTACTAATCATCATCATTAGGTGACTATTCACAAAATTAACAATAATCATGTAGGTGAACCTTAATACTCCACCATTATAAATTTTTGGTTTCCTTTCATAATTTAATCTAGGCTCATCTAGCCCATGAGCACACCTGATCTGAGCGAATCCTAGGCTTGAAGTCTCAAGGACTTCAATGACCTTGCATGACCATACCGTCCCATGGGTTGCAAAATTTCAGTCTTGGACCTATTGACAGTGCTGGAAATATGTCAACCAAGGTTGTCTCCCCATTGTGAAGTCCCAATTATAACTCACACTGTCTGGATTAGGATCCCTAATCAGAAATGTGACCGGTTTCCATTGTCCTTAGGGATTTTCCTTGGCTACCATTATTAACATAAAAGGTTATACAACCATTCTTTAAAACAAGAAAGTTGACACTATGAGGCATACAATTGCAATGTATATTAGCTAATATCACGGCAAGGAGGAAGAGAGTGAGATTTTAGAAGAAAAGTAATAGTACCATCCTAAAATAGACACACAAGGGCGTAAGAGGATCGTTAGTTAACCTACAAAGTAGTTCATAAGAAAAACACAATCATAAAGCCAAATACAACACACCTTCAACAAGATAAGTATCAAAGCCACTAAAACAGTTCAATTTCCTTCGTACATGTGAACAAAACATATAACACAAACATCTAAAGAATAGTCTTATGACATTCATGATACATGCATGAAAATGTATTGGCTCATCAAGCTTCATATATTAAGTGTAAGTTCCAAGATATACAAGTACAATGCTACCACACTAACCCCAATAGTGGAACATTAAGTCACCAATTGCTCCTCCAAAGAAATATCTTCTCTCTTATGCCAACACTAGATAAGCCAAGGTGGGGAGTTCAAGTCCCAAAATTCCCTTTGCTTGAGTTATGCGGGTGTATTTATAACAAATGAGGTGACTCTCCACCTCACATGTGAATCTTCACCTCCCTCATGACTCTAGAACTTCTATAATGACTTTTTGTAATCTTACATGACCTTTGAGTTTCTATATGACTTTAAAACTCAATAGCGACTCTTCATTTTCCATGTGGGAGCCTTGGTCTTCCACATATTTACATTTTCTCATTTTGGGAAATTAAATAATTACATTCCAAAAATGATGTGGCAAGATACCATGACACATGTGACTCTTGAGATGACACTTAACAATGATGACATGGAACTTCATGATGATGTGACATTTCCAAGTTGTTCCTTTTGTTGTTTTCTTTGCATCTCCATGATGGATATTGCATGTGTTTCATCTTCATCCTCCAAGGGATTGATTGATATGGAATCTTCATGTGATCTATATCTTTGATCTTATGTGGTAAGCTAGTGTTCCTCCATCTTCTCGCTTGATGACCTTTTCATGGTTTCAGCTTCACAAGTGTCTTTTAGCATAGTCTCCTTCTCCTCCTCTTCGAGCATCATCCTGTCATGTCAAGATATAGTACCTGCAAGTGAAATACACTCATGAAAGGACTGTTGAAGGAAATGTAACTAGGTTCGGTCTTCATAAATGTACTTTTGATATTGGTATTTATTCAAGAAAATAAATGTTATTTTTATAATATATGTCAATGAGTTTCTTGCTTATTGAAATAGGTCTAGCACAAGTTAAAGTGTTATAGGTGAGTCAAATAGTCAAAAGAAAATGTTGAAGCCCTTAAGGGCATTTTGCACCATGTATATGTTTGTATAGAAGTCAAAGAATACTCCTCCAAGCAAACTCAAGTACCCTCCTATACAAAGGCATAATCAAAGAATCTCCTTCAAGAATGTGACACCACCAAAGAAACCATCCGAAGTGAGCATAAAAAGTTGGCCTGCAAATAGTTTGCAAGTTGGCCTAAAAGGACAGACAGTCCTCTATAAATAGAGGTTTTCCACTCCATTACAACGTCAACCAAGCAGCTCTCAAATATATGAAGACAAGATGCTATATAAAGGGTAATGAAGGACAAAGAATAGATCTCCTTGGGCAGCGAAGGAAGGAGGAGAAAATCCAAAGTGAAGACGACTATTTCTAAGGCTAGAAATAGTCACACATGTGAAGAAAGGGTGGTTAAGTTTGCGGGTATGATAGTAGAGACAAACAGTCCATAAAATAGTGTTTATTGGGTTTGAAACTAGGCCTACAAGGCCTTCCAAGTCAAGCAAAGAATCCTATCTCTCTAGCGAAGGAAAATAACTCTAATTCTCTAGGGTACCTCTCACACATGCGAGAATTAGGGCTACAGTGCTGTCGCACTAAGGAAGAATGAAGTGTCAGAAGAAGGGCAAAGTGTTGGGGAACGAAGTGCCAGAAGGAGGTGAACAAAGTACTGAGAAAACATAGTGTAGAGAAAAGGAAGGACTTGACTTATGCTTGGAGGATCTTCTAGTCAAGTGTCTAGGGTTTGCATTGATCAAGAAAGAAACTTCAATAAGAGAAAAATTACCAAAGGGTTTTCCTCTCAAGAGAAGAGAGGTTTTGGCCCTGGCAGAGAGCCAACATCTTGTGTTCTTGTTTTTATATTTTTGATATCAGTTTGATGAAGTACACACACATTCATTAATAATAAGAAGAAGAAGATTAAGTTAACAAGGAAAAGTAAAAAGACTCCACAAATTGTTATCAAGGCAAGAAGAATCACACTACACCTAATTGCCCTAGATTCTTCAACATGGTATCAGAGCTAAGGTGACACATCAAGGAAATGGCATCTCAAGAACACTCATCAAGGAAGGACATCTACAAGGTTGAAGCATCAAGCCAAGAAGTCTCAATCACTTCAAGGACAAGAAGGTATACAATCCATCATTCATCAACGAATTCCACCAAGCTAGAAGAAGAGCTTTATATAAAGGCACCTACAAAGAAGAGAAGATCAAAGAGGGAGCTTCATCAAGCAAGCCCACTTGGAGAAGACATCTTGAGGAAAATGAAGATCCAAGGAAGGCAAGTCATCAAGACTTTGAGGAGAAAATAAGTCAACTACATCTCAAAATCTATCAAGTAAGTATATGTCCCCTTTTGAATATAAATCAATGTATTTTTGCAAGGAAAGAAACAAATTGGTGGGTACCAATAACTTTCTTTCATGGAAGAAGAGGATTGATCTACTTCTCAAGGAGAATGAACTTCTAGAACATGTCAAAGAGAATATCACCATCCCTGCTAAGGAACAAACTCAAGCCTTAGCCAAGTACAATAAGGATGATACAAGAGCTCAAAGGATTCTAATAGAATCTATCAAGGACTCTCTCATTCCTTATGTCTCCAAATTTGAGACATAAAAACAAATTTACGATAAGCTAGTATAGCTACTCTCGGTATCCACAGTTGGAGAAGTGATATCTCTAAGAAATGAATTGTACAAGATGAAGATATCAAAGGAAGGAATAAATACCTACTTCATGAAGATCTCTAAGATGAGAGATCAACTTCAATATCTTGGGGAAGTCATGTTTGACAGAGAAATGGCAACTATAATACTCAATGCTCTACCTGAGGATTGGGGCAACGTCACATCAAGCATATATGCCAAGAAGGAAGCAACCACACTCAGTGAAATGTGGTGTCTATGTAAGACAGAGGAAACTAGACTTAAAGCAAAAGAAGATGCGGGATCAAAGGAGCAAGAATTTGCTACCATGGCCAAGATAAAGCGAAAATTTGGAAAATTTGGTCCATAAAGAAAAAACAACAAAGACATGTCCAAAATCCAATGCTATGGATGCCAAGAATATGGACAATACAAAAGGAATTGTCCTAAGATTAAGAAGGACAACAACAACAAAATAAAGAGGGAAGAAGCTCACATGACTCAAGAGGTGAAAGAAGAAGAAAATAAGCAAAAGAAGGAAGATCCTCCAGATCTCTACTATGAATAAGTCAAACTCCTTACTTCAAGTCTTCTTTCAAGCTTTTGAGTAGAATAGGGGCATGCAGATATTGCATGACTAGAAACATATTCGAGAATCTATAAGCATGTAGTACATAGATGATCCAGGTAGATATTGGTGGCCACCCACCAAGTCCATTTGGACCCCCACCATTGTTTCTTTTAGCTTTTTAGTTTCCTTAATTGTAGCACAATTTACTATTTTTAGAATTTTTTCGGGTCCTGAACTTCTGGAGCCGTTTTGATGCCCTAAACGGCATTTTTTGGGGGAAAATATGAGCAACATGGGTCGATAGACCAATATTACTCTTCCCAAAGTTTTATTTCTCGGATATATCTTTCTAACGAGATATTTTGTGCGTCAAACGGAGATTGTATGCCAAAGTTACGACCCCGGGAAGTTGATGTACTAATTTACCCAAATGGGGCCCACAGTTTGGCGTTTCATCTTCTAGGGTTAGGTTTTTGGATGTTTAGGGTTTTCGATTGTTTCTTAACAATAAATATGCCTTCGAGCCTCATTGTAACACAGTTCAGAGGCATGTAGCTGCCACATCTCTTCTCATAGATAAGCTACCATCGCCCTAGCTAGTTTATTTCCATTTCTGTTTGTAAGCATATTTTAGTATTTTACAGTAATGAAATGAAGTATTATTTGCATCTCTATATGTGTGGGCATATCTATAATTTGTTGTGTTCCTGTTTAAATCTAGATCATTGGTATCAGAGTGGTCTGCTCTTTCTCTGTCTTTCTTTGCATGTCCCCAACGAGGTCGGAATATAAGGAGTGAGGGCTTGAACTGGTCGAACCTTTGCAGGGCCAGCCTCGCAAATCCCGATGACCTCCCATGGCGGATGAAAAGAAAGACAAGGGGCCAAGAGATCTTATCAAAATCTTGCTCAAAGAGGCCCTCGAGTGACAAAGGAACATGATGATGGACAACTTTGCCCAGATCCTTCAGCAGCTACCCAGGGGCGACACATCTACTTTCAACAGCTACTCTGGAAGCACCACACCCTTTAAGGTACAATTTAACTTTGACATTCCCATATTTGAGGTTCAAATAGATGCAGACACCGTAGATAAATACTTAAATCTATTAGAAGGGTATTTTTTTGTTCATGAATTTTCCGGTCGGGAAAAGATTACTTTCGCTCTTCTCAAAGCCGCCCCCCACGTCAGGGACTGGTGGGAAACCTATTGTGTGTAGAAGGATGAAAGTAAAACCTCACTTTTTTCAGCCGCACCCACTTGGAATTCATTTCATACTGCCATCAAGGAGTAGTACTACCCTGTCGGAAGCTATGAGGATCATTACATAAAGTGGACCACGCTGCGGCAGGGAAGGGACCAAGATGTGCCGGAGTTTACCAATATTTTCCATACCCTTCGCACAAAGTTGTGTATCAAGGATTCAGAATAGCATTTGGTACTCAAATACCAGGGCTGCCTGCACAAGTTCATCCAGGAAGAAATAGAATTCCTGAACATCTCCTCGCTCGGCATGGCATACGGATATGCCATCAAGGTCGAGCAAAAGTTTAAACAGAAGAAGCGAGACTTTGGATCTGCAAATCTGAAGTAAGGGAAAGGTACCCCTGCTGGTACTATTTTATTGCTATGCTTTTCTTCTAAAAATCCATCATTTATCTACCATTTTCTTCCTTAAACTCCTCATAGTCCATTGAAATTGATTAATAAAGCATTATAATTGTTTTTTTACATTAAATTTAATTTATGGAAATTTATGTTAAAAATTGGAAATTTTCAACAAAATTACGGGATGTAATGACTTCCTGTAATTGGTTTATGTTGTGACATGTGGCATGGCAGGAAAATCACAACAAAATATAAGGACATGATCTAGGATGTACATACATGGTGGAAAATCTATTTAGCATCGAATTTGAAGCTCCTGAATACATGGTCAATGCTGGTCAAACCTAGCCTATTCAGCAGAAAAATATGAAGTTATAATGAATGTACTTGATCTTTTGCTTAAGATTAGGGACCCTAAACTGATTTCGATTTGTTTTAGAAATCAGTTAGGATCAGGAAGAACGAAAATAGCCTTTTTGGTTGTAAATTTTAATAAATAGGAGGATTTTGATTATTATGAAAAAATGCTAGTGAAGACATTGAAAGAGCAGACTTAAGACTGTAAGCGTATTCCAGAACTCTGTTTTTAATGTAATCTATTCTCAGAACTTAATCAAAGGCATAATTTCATCAATTATGGTGTTTATTAGTTAACGTTCTTACCACTTGAAGTTTTTCAAAGTTTGCCATCAAAGCGTGGAAGGGCCCCTACATGAGGATTGGTACACTTTCTTTTTTGTTTCATAGAATTTAGTATTCAGATCTAAATAGCGTTTTATTTCATTTCATTGCCTGTGAGTTTATAAATTTAATTAGAAGTCCTTGTGATTTTTATTTCATGATTCATAGTAGTAGCTTGAAAATTCAATTACAAAATTATTGAACAAGTCATTGTAAAAGGTTTAATTGAACATTGAATTTCAAAATATTTCTATGAACTCTGTTTTCATGAATTTGATTTTTAGTATGCTTAGTGTGTTATTGTGAAAGAGTTTTTTTGAATTATATTCTTGTAAGAGGATTGAGAACTCAGACTAGTAACACTCTCTTTTTTAGAACAGTTAATTAAATTAGATGATATAAGTGTTTAAATTGTGAAAGGAAACATACTTCAATCTCTTGCAAAAGAGTGTTGTAGCCTGTCACACTAGACACGTATTTAGACAGATTGGATCCTCTTAGGTCTATAAAATTTATACATGTGCCTCGAAGTTTACCTACCTTGGTTGACATTAAATTTAGTCTAATATAGAACCCTGGATTGGTCTCTACATTTTGGCGTCGTTGCCGGGGAGGCGCAACTAGAGGATTTCTAAAAAACAAAAACATAGATTTAATTTTAATTCATCATTTCAAAAGTCATGTTTACTTATGTCTAGACCTAGAGATGATAAAGGTAGATTCATAAAAGCCCCCCATCCAAGAACTAATCCACCACTAGGAGCAGACCCTTTAAGAAAAATTGAACACACAACACCAGCTGGGAAAGTCACCATACAAGAAGTAGAGGATAAAAAAAAATCAGGGCAAAGACTCACACTCATTACATGTGCCTCGAAGTTTACCTACCTTGGTTGACATTAAATTTAGTCTAATATAGAACCCTGGATTGGTCTCTACATTTTGGCGTCGTTGCCGGGGAGGCGCAACTAGAGGATTTCTAAAAAACAAAAACATAGATTTAATTTTAATTCATCATTTCAAAAGTCATGTTTACTTATGTCTAGACCTAGAGATGATAAAGGTAGATTCATAAAAGCCCCCCATCCAAGAACTAATCCACCACTAGGAGCAGACCCTTTAAGAAAAATTGAACACACAACACCAGCTGGGAAAGTCACCATACAAGAAGTAGAGGATAAAAAAAAATCAGGGCAAAGACTCACACTCATTGAGAGACAAATTCTATTGGCATACGAATCAAAGAAGAAACATCTCCCTGAATCCTCTACAAAAATAGAAAGTAGTAAAATAACTCAACAATCTCTCCTTAAACCTACTGATTTTGAAAAATCTCAAGAAGGAGAAGAATCACTAGAACAATTTCTCTTTGAAACAAGTGACACTGAACAAGAAATTAAATCAACAGAGGAACCTATCAAAATGGCTAAGGAGGAGGATCAGCAAGAGGACCACAAAATCAAAGAGAGGAGGAAGAGTCAACCTTTAAATTTCCTATTCAAGAATCAGGAGATTATGATGAGGAAATAAAAATGAAAAACATACCTCCATCTGTGTTACCAAACTTTTATGGCATGGCTTCAAAAGATCTAGATTCATTTTTGTTTGAATTTGACATAGTATGTCGAACATATGGTTATACAGATGATGCCCATAGGCTTAGACTCTTTCCAGCAACATTAAAAGCATCAACATTAAGATGGTTCATGGGACTTGGTGAACATGCAATAACTGATTGGGATGACATGAGAAAAATATTCCTAAAGAAATATCAACCTTATTGTAGATCAAAAGACTCTAAATATGATATCTTTAGAATGAATCAACAAGAGGATGAAAATTTAGAGTATTTGGAACGATTTGTTTACAATTTACAAAAATCAAAACATAGAACCATGTCTCTTGATCTGATTCGAACAATATTTTTGAAGGGCATTCGAGACGAATACTTAAATGATCTTAATTTGATGGGCAAAGGTGATATTTCCACTTTACCTTTCGAATAAATTGCTAATTTATGTGAAAAGTATTCTAGGAGCAAATCCAGAAATGGAAAAAGAGCTATATCATCCAAAGCCACAAAATCTGCTTCAGCAAGTGTCACAAGGGCTGAAATAGGAAATTTATTAGAAGAATTCAAAACAGATCTATTAAGCACCTTAGGAAATCAAATTGACACTCTGAAAGCAAAGAAGAGACAAGAAGAGGAAGATCAATTAATGGTTGTCTTTTGTCCAAAATGCCGGAAGAAACATGCTTTGAAAGACTGCCCATTAGAAAACATTCAAGTTTGCGCCTTTTGTACTAAAAATCATCATATATTTCATTGCTCTAAAATCAATATTTTGCAGAATTGTAATTTGAAAGCTAACGCAGATATGGAGAATATGTATTTCATGGGCGCTAAGAGACCATGGCAACCAAGACCTCCACCTCCAGGTATGTTTCCAAACAAAAATTTGCAATTTCCTGCACAAGATCAGATGTATGTTCAGAATTCTTGGAATGTACCCATTCCATGGCATCACCAAAATTACCCACAACAACAATGGAAACCATTTCAGCAATACTCTCAACAATATCAACCATATCCTCAACCATACCAACAATATTCTCAGCCATATTCGCAATATCCTCAAACATATCAACAATATCCTCACCAGCAAGTTGTTCATCAACCCCAAAATACTCAACAAGCATTCCCTACTCCTCCACCAATAAATCCACCTAAATTATAACTTCCATCTTACCAACCTCCTAGACCCATTCAGATTCCTGCTCAACCTGTACCAAATCCAAATAATAGAGCAGATAGACCAGCTTACAGTGTAGATGAGAGACCATCATATCCCACATTACCTTTACAAAATATCGAGTTGAGGTTCGGTAAGGTACTTCAAAAAGAACCTCCAATAGCTGAAAAACAAGAAGAAAATGAAGAAAATGAAAATGAAACTCCAACTCAAAGGAAACAAAATGATGACATCAAAAATAAACAAATGCAACCATTGCATCCACCACCTTTTCCAGAAAGATTGGTCCAAGCAAAACTTCCCATGTCCATACCACAGTTTGATGTTTTAGATGAGCTAAAGAATGTCTATATAAAAATTCCACTATTACAAGCCATAAAATACATTCCGATATATACTAAAACAATCAAACAACTATGCCTCAAGAAGCCTACCAGGAAAAGAGTTGATCCACAAACTATTCAAGTTATTGGACATTTAGCTAGCCTTATGACAAACACCATTTCAATGGAAAAGTATGTTGATCCTGGTATTCCCAGAGTCACTACAATCATTAACAACATACATATTCCAAACACCTTAATTGACCTTGGGGCCGCAATAAATGTGATGACTCTTGAAACAATGAAAACACTGCACCTCACAAACTTGCAGTACACACCAATTGTTCTAGAACTAGCTGATAGGTCTAAAGTGATTCCTGAAGGGATTTTGGAGGACAGAATTGTTTCACTGGACTCTTGGGAGTATCCAGTGGACATTTTAGTTCTTCAGCCAAAATCTAATTTAGGAGGACACCCTATAATCCTTGGTAGACCATGGTTAGAAACTGCTGATGCATTCATAGGATGTAGATTGGGTAATATGATTATTTCATGAGGAACTGAAAGAAAACAACTCACTCTGATGCATTCATAGGATGTAGATTGGGTAATATGATTATTTCATGAGGAACTGAATGAAAACAACTCACTCTCTACCCATTAGCACAATCACCAGCAGTAGCACACAATTTATGGCTTGATGATAAATACAATGATAAGGAAGAAGTTCAATCTGTTTTCAGCATCAATCAAATCTATGATTTTCAAGAACATAATAATGATGATTTGGTAGATTTGTTCCTTTCTCAACCTGATATTTCTGAAGAATTAAGAAATGAACAATACCATGCTGCAGATGAACGTTTGGCACAGAATTTTTAGGAAACATGCACCATTCATTCTTTGCAAACAATATTTCAAAACATTTTTCCCGTTCAATCTATCACAAACACACAGAGCAAGACCATAGAGATTAGTCCAGGGAAAAATTTGAATATTAGCACTCACCTAGACTCATCTCAAGAGGAAAAATTGATTCAATTATTGAGAAAATACCAGAAATCATTTGCTTGGGACTACACCGATATGCACGGAATTCACCCTGAAACATGCACTCACCATATTTATACGGATAATAATATCAAACCAGTGAGGCAACCGCAGAGAAGAATGAATCCCATTCTTCAGGATATTGTTAGAGATGAATTACAAAAACTATTGAAAGTCAATTTTATTTATCCTATCTCTGACAGTCAGTGGGTATCCCCATTGGCAGTAGTGCCCAAGAAAAATGGCAAGTGGAGGATTTGTGTTGATTACAGGCAATTGAACAAAGCAACCCTCAAAGATTATTTTCCACTACCATTTATTGACCAAGTGCTAGACACATTAGCTGGGAAATCATCATTCTCTTTTCTTGATGGTTTCAGTGGCTATAACCAGATCAGGATAGCCTTAGAGGACCAGGACAAAACCACTTTTACTTGTCCCTGGGGCACTTATGCCTATAATGTTTTATCATTTGGACTTTGCAATGCTCCAGCTACATTTCAGAGAGCTGTATTAGCTATTTTTGCTGATTTAGTTCATGAATGTGTTGAAGTTTATATGGATGATTTTTCAGTGTATGGTAATTCATTTAAGCATTCATTAGAAAATCTTGAAAAAGTTTTGAAGAGATGTATTGAAGCTAATCTGTCCCTGAGTAATGAAAAGTGTTTTATGATTTTAAATGAAGGGATAGTATTAGGTAACTATATATCTTCTCAAGGCATTAAAGTTGATCCATCAAAAATCCATATCATTGTCAATTTGCCAATTCCGAAGACTCAAAAAGAGGTAAGAAGTTTTCTTGGGTATGCAAGCTATTACAGAAGGTTTATTGAAAATTTTAGTCAAAGAGCTTTACCTCTGTTTAAGCTTCTAGAAAAAGATACACCTTTCAACTGGAATGAGAATTGTCAGAAAGCTTTTGAAACACTCAAAGAAAAGTTATCAACCACACCAGTCTTAAAAGGACCTAACTGGACCCTACCATTTCACATCTTTACAGATGCATCTGATACTACAGTAGGTGCCTCATTAGGCCAAAAAGAAGATTCTTTCAATTATGCCATCTATTTCATTAGTAAAAATCTAACACCTGCAGAATTAAATTACACAGTCACTCAAAAAGAAATGCTTGCAATCATACATATTGTGAATAAATTCCGACATTATATAACTGGTTATGAGGTTTTTATACATACTGACCACTCTTCCATTAAGTATTTAATGAATAAACTAATCACTAATGGCAGAGTTACCGGATGGCTATTATTATTACAGGAATTTAATATTACAGTGTTAGACAGACCAGGTAAGGAGAATCAGGTGGCAGATTTTCTTTCTAGACTGCAAAATTCAGGTGAGGTTGTTCCGGTTGAAGATTCTTTTCCAGATGAAAATTTATTTGCAATTTCAATAGTGAATCCTTGGTATGCTGACTTAGCTAATTATTTGTCCACAGGAAAAACACCTCCATATTTTACTCCAAAGGAAAAGAAGAGGCTGATCAAACAAAGTGCTAGATACTCATGGGTTAATGGAGATTTATTTTACACCGGTTATGATATGATTATTAGACAATGTGTAAGAAATGATGAAATAATTGATATTTTAAAATCTTGTCATGATGAACCGTGTGGTGGGCATTTTGCAGCAAAAAGGACAGCATTCAAGATTCTCAGTCTTGGATACTATTGGCCATCTATTTTCAAGGACTCCAAGAAGTATGTGAAAAATTGTGACAGCTGTCAAAGAATGGGCAGACCAACAACGACAGATGAAATGCCACTTCAGCCTCAAGTACATTTAAAGCCATTTGAAAAGTGGGCTCTAGATTTTGTAGGACCCATCAATCCAACTTCAAAAGGCAAAAAGTACATCTTAGTATGTACTAATTACGTGACAAAATGGGTTGAAGCAAAAACACTAGTCCGGGCAACTGAACAAATAGTGGTAAACTTCCTTTTCGAAGAAATTTTTGTAAGGTATGGAGTACCAAGGGAGATAGTGACAGATCAAGGTACGCAGTTTACTTCAATGTTGGTCCAAGACATCACAGAAAAATATAAAATCAAGCACAGGAAAAGTACACCTTACCATCCACAGGCCAATGGCCAGGTGGAATATACAAATAAGATATTGGAAGGAATCATCACTAAGACAGTAGCAATGAACAGAAAGAATTGGGAAGAGAATCTCAAAGATGCACTCTGGGCTTATAGAATCACGTGGAAAAACACTACAGGATTTACACCATATCAGCTGGTGTATGGAAAAGAGGTAATGCTTCCTATTGAATTTCAAATACATACTTATAAGATGGCTGCAGATTTAGGAATTGATCTCAATGAAGCACAAAAAGAGAGAATTATGCAATTGAACCAGTTAGATGAAATGAGGTAGTAAGCAGAGGAGAGAGCAATCCTAATGCAGCAACAAAGGAAGCGGTGGCATGATGCACACATTAAAAAGAAACAGTTCAAAGAAGGAGACTGGGCTTTAATATTTGACTCTAAATTCAGAGATCATAAAGTCAAATTTACAACACATTGGATGGGCCCATATGAAATAGTTCAAGTATATGAAAATGGATCAATCAAGCTTACTACAATTGATGGAGAAGGCAACACCTTTATTGTCAATGGACATAGGTTGAATGTTGGGTCCCTATAATACTAGTGATTACCCCATTACTATTGTAGTTATACCCCTTATTTATATTGTTGTGCCCCTATTACCCCCATGTTGTCATTTCTGTGCCCCATAGAATCCCTCTATTGTTATTTTTGTGGCTTTATATTATTATTGTTAGGTCGACTGGATTATATTGTGACTCCTTAGACTCCTATATATAGAAAGGAGGTTTTGTCATTTGAATCATCCAAGAATTGTTCATTTATGTAATGTAAAGTAGGTTGCCCCCTTGAAGAGGCTGAATTCTAAGGCGTTGATCTATCTTTTCTATCTTTTCTTGAGCTGGTTTCATAACATTTGGTATCAGAGCTTTGGATTCTAGGGTTTCGCTGCTCCAAACAGGTCATCGTGGCATTTTCACTATAACTTTGTTTCTGTGATGTTTCAGAAGTCACAAAAAAAACCCATTTGAGAAGAAATCGTGTTGAACCTTGGGTTTGAATTTCAGAGCTTTTCGTGTGATATTTGCAGAGATATGATCTGAGGAAGTTGGTCTTTTTGCAGACTCCTGAATTACATTCAAAATAGGAGACCTAGGGAAAATCGTCATAATTTCTCTCTGGGGATCGGATTGAAATTTCATAAGAAATTACAGAAAGAGGACGGACTATAGTTTCTTGTGTGCATGTTTCAGATCCAAAGGTTGAAACAGTGACTCGTGGCACGTCGTACAAGTTCGCTCTACTGAACTAGTCTATAATCAAGTCACTGTGGGAGATTTCGCATAACTCTTCCTTGGAGAATCCAATTTGGGTCAGACTTGTGGCATTGGAAAGAGGACGCAGAAGGCTACTACAGGTCGCAATTTCAGAATTGTAGGATCTAGAATTACAGAGATACATCAGATTCAATATCAGGCTTCTACAAAGTGAAACAAAATGTGTAGTTTTTTTTAAATTTTTGTATAAGCTGGGTTTGAAGGAATTCAAAGGGCATAGTAAAGAATTATTATCAGTAACTGATGCCCCGAGGAAAGAAAATGCAAACACCTAGTAAGGAACCTGAAAGCTCTAGCATGACTCATGAAGAAGAGGAAGAAATGCTACATGATATATCAAAATTACAAGAACAAGTGCAACAAATGTCACGCTCACAAAAGCTAACAGAAGCTAAGATAAATGGCGTGGAATCTAAGATAAAGGGCATGGAAGCTAAGATGTATGATTCAAAGACAGATTTGAAGAGAGACATGGTAGATTTGAAGACAGATTTGAAGACAGACATGGCAGATTTGAAGACAGATTTGACAAATTTTCTACAAGAAATACTTACTAAGGGTGAAAAGGTTGTAAAGGAAACTCATGATGTGAACAAAAGAAATGTTAATCATGATTCCATAGACTCTAATGTTGGATCGAAGACCCACCATATTCCAAAAATCGATATGAGGAAGTTTGATGGCAAGGATCCCGCCACATGGATATTACAGATGGAGCAGTTCTTCGATCTCAATAATGTGCAAAACACACAAAAGGTACGTATGGAAACTGTATATTTGGAACCAAATCAGTTTGTATGGTATCAATGGCTTTGCTCTCGTAAAAAATTTATCACTTGGGCAATTTTTACGGAAGAATTGATAGCACATTATGAAGATACAAAAAGCAACACTTTTTTTAGCCAATTGATAAGTCTCAAACAAAAGGGTTCAGTAATGGAGCACATTGAGGAGTTCCAAAAATTGAACATAAGGGTAAAAGATATTCCAGAGGAGCATAGGATTGATGTGTTCATAGGGTCTTTAAAGGATAATATCCAACATGATGTTCGCCTTTGGGAACCTGATTCATTAGAGAAGGCATTCAGGTTAGCAAGAAAAATGGAAAGCAAAATTATGGCAACCAGGAAGCATACCACTCACAACTATAAAGACGGAAGTGTTGTTGCCCCTAGTCTTCCACAACCTATAAGGTTGACACCACAACAATTGGAAGAAAAAAGAGCAAAAGGGCTTTGTTACAGTTGTGATAGCAAATACACTAAAGGTCATAAGTGTGCTGAGAAGAAATTATTCTACATAGATTGTGAAGAGGAAGAAGAAAAGGAGCAAGAAAGGTCAAAAGAAGAAGATATACTCCAGGAACAAAGCCTAGATGAAGAACAAATAAATCCGACCATATCTTGTAATGCATTGGCGGGAATTACCACTCCTCAAACCATCAAGATAGAAGGACAAATCAAGAAGAAAAAGGTAATAGTGTTGATTGATTCAGGAAGCACCCACAATTTTATTCATTGTAGGGTAGCAAAAGAATTGAATTGCTTCCTATATCCAGCACCAGAGTGTCAAGTGATGATTGCAAATGGAGGAACAATAAATTGCTCTGGAAAGTGCCATAATATCAAGCTATCCATGGGAGAATATGTATTGACTAGCCCAATGCTTTCCATTCCAATGGGAGGTGCTGATGTTGTACTAGGAGTCCAATGGCTACAATCCTTGGGTACAATAGCTTTTAATTTTCAAGAACTTTTCATCAAATTTTCTATGGAAGGAAAGGAAGTTGAATTAAGGGGTATTGCAGGGAAACCAGGAAAGATAATCAGCTCTAATGGTATGACAAAGCTTCTAAAAAAGGAGCAAAGAGGTGTAATTGCACAATTATGTTCGCTAGATGTTTCCACATTGGAATCATCTATTTCTCCAGATCTCCAAAAAGTCCTGGACAATCATTCCAAGGTATTTGAGACTCCCAAAGGTCTCCCACCTATGCGTGATCATGATCATGCTATTCATCTGATTCCAGGAAGTGTTCCTCCAAACATCAGGCCGTACAGATATCCCTATGTCCAAAAAAGTGAAATTGAACGTATGGTTGCAGAAATGCTAGAGGCTGGTATAATTCAACCAAGTCAAAGTTCTTTCTCTGCTCCAGTAGTATTGGTGCACAAGAAGGATGGATCATGGCGCATGTGTCCGGATTATAGGGAGCTCAACAAGCTCACTATTAAAGATAAGTTCCCCATTCCTGTCATTGATGAATTACTGGATGAATTGCATGGATCAATTTACTTCACCAAGTTGGATCTTCGTTCGGGATATCATCAAATCAGAATGAAGATTGAAGACATTCCGAAAACGGCATTTAGAACTCATGAGGGTCATTATGAATTTTTGGTCATGCCTTTTGGCCTTACCAATGCACCTTCAACATTTCAAGGTTTGATGAATTCAATTTTCAAACCATTCCTTAGAAAATTTGTGTTAGTATTTTTTGATGATATACTAATCTACAGCAAGTCTTGGAAGGATCATGTTGAACATGTTGACAAGGTGCTACAACTATTGGAGGAGAAACAATTATATGCAAAAAGATCCAAATGTTTCTTTGGAGTCCAGGAGGTGGAATATTTGGGTCATATTGTATCTCATGAAGGAGTTAAGGTAGACCCTAGCAAAATTAAAGCCATTAAGGAATGGAAAATCCCCACATCCATAAAGCATCTGCGAGGATTTCTTGGGTTGACAGGGTATTATCGCAAGTTTGTTAAGAATTATGGGAGAATAGCAGCACCTCTAACAACATTATTGAAGAAAGATGCATTTTCATGGACTCCGAAAGCAACAAAGGCCTTTGAACATCTTAAAGAGGCAATGTGCCAAGCACCGGTCTTAGCTACACCGGACTTCACAAAAACCTTTATTGTGGAATGTGATGCTTCAGGAAATGGAATTGGTGCTGTTCTAATGCAAGATGAAAGACCCATTGCTTTTGAAAGTCGTCCAATCAAGGGAAAGTTTTTAAGCAAAGCTATTTATGAGAAGGAAATGTTGGCAATACTCCATGCACTTAAGAAATGGCGACCCTACCTAATGGGAAGACACTTCAAGGTAAAAACGGATCATGATAGCCTTAAATACTTTTTAGAACAAAGATTATCCTCTGAAGAGCAACAAAAGTGGGTCACAAAGATGTTGGGTTATGACTTTGAAATCATCTACAAAAAAGGGAAGCAAAATGTGGTGGCAGATGCACTCTCAAGAAAGGATGAGGATGTGGAAGCATTGTTGTGCGCCATTTCTATTATCCAACCAGATTGGATAAACGAAGCAAGGGAGGAATGGAAGAATGACGAAGAAGTGTGGGCACTTATTCGAAAGCTACAACAAGATTCCAGTACGTCTGATACATTTAGCTGGAAAAATGATTCGTTATGGTACAAAGATCGCTTATACCTCTGTAAGAATTCCCAGCTAAAACAAAAGATTCTTATGGAATTGCACACTTCTCCCTTAGGAGGGCACTCAGGATTTTTAAAAACTTACCACAGGGTTAAGAAGGAATTTTTTTGGGATGGCCTTAAATCAGATATTCAAAAGTTTGTGGCAGAATGTTTGGTTTGCCAACAAAATAAAGTTGAAACAATTAAGACACCGGGTCTATTACAACCTTTATCCATTCCAAGCCAACGTTGGGAGGAGGTTTCAATGGATTTTATCACAGGTTTACCCAAGTCTGAGGGAAAGAGTGTCATCATGGTGGTAGTTGACAGACTTACCAAGTATGCACACTTTTGTGCATTATCACATCCATTTAAAGCCAGTACAGTTTCTACTGCATTTATGGAAACAATTCAAAAGCTACATGGAAACCCAAAGATTATTGTAAGTGACAGAGATCCCATTTTCACTGGAAATTTTTGGACAGAATTATTTTCTTGTCTTGGTACTCAGTTAGCTCATAGCTCATCTTATCATCCTCAATCTGATGGGCAAACTGAGATAGTAAACAAATGTTTGGAAGGATATCTTCGTTGCTTTGTATCTGATAAACAGACACAATGGGTCAAATGGTTGCCTCTGGCTGAATGGTGGTATAACACTTCCTTCCATACAACAACAAAAATGACCCCATTTATGGCACTTTATGGGTATCAACCACCATCCATCACATCATATTTAAGAGAAAATTCTAAGGTTCAGGCAGTGGAACATCACATCGAACATCAACAACAAGTCCTCCAACTCTTAAAGGATAACCTCGTGTTGGCACAGAATAGAATGAAACAACAGGCAGATCAACATCGCAGTGAAAGAAGTTTTGATGTAGGTGATTGGGTATTCCTACGGCTACAACCATATAAGAAAATGTCCCTTAAGCAAGCTAAGAAGGATAATAAATTATCACCAAAGTATTATGGTCCGTACAAGGTGTTGCAAAAGATTGGTACTATGGCATACAAATTGGAGCTTCCTGCAGCTTCTCGATTGCACCCAGTTTTCCATGTTTCATGTTTAAAGAAGGTTATAGGCGACAAGCTCCCAGTTCAAACAATATTGCCAAAACTTGACGAGGAAGGAAAAATTATATTGGAACCGGAAGCAGTCACAGAAACAAGAACTCGACAGCTACGAAATCGATCAATTTCAGAGTATCTTATCAAGTGGAAGAACTTATCCGCTGAAGATTCCACATGGGAGGATGAGAATTTTATGCAGAAGTATCCAGAACTACTCAAGCGTTGAGGACAACACTTTTTTGAAGGAGAGGGGCATGTTGGGTCCCTATAATACTAGTGATTACCCCATTAATATTGTAGTTATACCCCTTATTTATATTGTTGTGCCCCTATTACCCCCATGTTGTCATTTCTGTGCCCCATAGAATCCCTCTATTGTTATTTTTATGGCTTGATATTATTATTGTTAGGTCGGCTGGATTATATTGTGACTCCTTAGACTCCTATATATAGAAAGGAGGTTTTGTCATTTGAGTCATCCAAGAATTGTTCATTCATGTAATGTAAAGGAGGTTTCCCCCTCGAAGAGGCTGAATTCTAAGGCGTTGATCTATCTTTTCTATCTTTTCTTGAGCTGGTTTCATAACATTGAAACTCTATCATAGGCCCATCAGCAAGGAAGATTTTATTCAAACTGTATCTCAGCAAGGGGAGGTTGAGATATTACAGCCTTCAGCTGTGATATCTCTACCTTATTTAATTCAATTTCTTTCTTAAAAAAAACATAATAAAAATATAAAAACAGTAAAAGAAAAAAATACAAAAAAAAAAATAAAAAAAAAATAATGGTTTAGATGTGAAAACCAGACTCTGGCACACTCTAAACCCGAATTCTTACTAGAAAACCAATCATTTGGCTGGTAATAATTCTTTGTTCTACTTGTTTACTGTTTTTCAGTAATTCAATAATGACTTGAGGACAAGTCAAAGACTTAGTGGGGGAGAAGAAATAGTGGTTTTTCCCTATCTCATCTCCTCATTTTTAAATCTTCAAGGAATTTGTTTCAGTAATTCAGTGTTTCAATAAAAGAGCTATTTTTGTTCTAATTAGAGGGACCTGTTCAAGCAATGAGATATGCAGTGGGACCTGTTCAGAAGACTATGTCAACATTGACAGTGAGGGACCTGTTCAAGCAATGAGATATGCAGTGGGACTTGTTCAGAAGGCTATGTCAACATCACCAATATCAGAGGGACCTGTTAAAGACTGCATTAAAGATACATCAGGCTACTTCAACAAAGTTTTCAAAAGTTGCTTATCATCATAATTATAATCAAGGCTACATCAACACCAAGGATAAAAGAAGCTTCACAAACACGGTTCTTCAGATTTTAAAGGGACCTGTTATATTCAATTTCATTTCAAAGGGACCTGTTTTAGAAAATGAAGATCAGTCATACCTGTACCAACAGATCAGTCATACCTGTACAAACAGATCAGTCATACTTGTGCAAGCTAAATTAGCATTTTGTCAACCAACAAGTGTAATGTACTGTTGAAATTTTTATTTTTAACATTTAAAATTCTTAAATTATTTTAGTGTTAAAAATGATAATTATTATTGCTTGTTATCAATTTCAAAAATCCTTATACCCATAACCTTTGTAATATTCCCTAAATACTCACCTCATTATTACTCTGCCTATTTCTATATGATCATTTCCATTTCCCTATCACACCTTAACCTATCTTTATTTTCTAATTCCTACTACACTCTTCAAACCTCTTCATAAACTGCTCTTCAAACCTTTTTCATAAATTCATCATTTTTAAAACGGACCTCTGCCAATAAAGTACCAACAACTAGTGGATACTCAATGTCAAAGTCCGTTCAATGGAGAGACATTTGTTAAACCGTATATCCTCAAATGATTTCATTCATTTCGACTGTTGGAGTTACAAAAACAATCTTCTGACCCAAATCTACTTATGAAATGTATCCGTTATCATCATACGATTTGTATATTGTGATATCATGATTATGCTTCTGCAAATTAGTACTGCTCCTCTCTATTCATGATTTGAATGCGCCTTCTGGCTCTGCAAACAAACTTACGGCCCCTGATTGAAGACTCTGTTCTCTGCGTTATCATCATAGCAATTGGATCTTATGACGTCAAGCAAAATGAAGGTCGGCTGTTGAGTTTTTATTTTATAAAACTCTGAGTTCATAAAGTTAGTTACGGAGTTAATGTTTAGACTCTGAGTTTCTTAAAGAGGGTCGAGATAGTAGGTGATATAAAGGGAGAAAATATAGCAGACAGGCTTATCCGCCCAGAATTTGAGGACGTTAACCAGGTCAGCTCAAGCATTGAAGAAGTAAGCTCATAATTTGAGGACGTTAACCAGGTCAGCTCAGGCATTGAAGAAGTAAGCTTGGAGAATTGAGGACGTTAACCAGGTCAGCTCAGTGGAATGCAGGAAAAGAGGTAACAAGTTGAAAACCCTGATTGAATTTTTGAGCATAAAAAAAGGGTTAGAACAGAGATTTTTAAAATGACCAATAGAGCAGAGCCCGAAAAATTTGATAGTTCAAAATATCATGAAGACTGTGTCAAGATTTTAAGGGAAAAACACTGGTTATCTTTTCTAGAGAAATTTAATGGAAATAATGAAGAGGTTACGAAGAAATTTGCATTTTCCTTCAATGGAGAGAAAACTTTAATATGAAATTTCTATTTTAGAATTTCAGAGGATACAATAGCACAAACATTGGAAATCAGTCCAGAAGGGGAAAAATATTTCAAAACCAAGCAATTTAGAGAAAAATCATGGACTCAGTTTATGTGTAGGTCAAGGGTTTCCTCTGTCAATTGGAAAAAGGGTGTTCCTAGAAGTTGGTTAATTCGCCCATGGGATGAGATGGTATACATTATTCAAAAATTTGTTACATGTGAAGGACATTACAGTATAGTATACCTATATCACATAAAAATTCTGTTGCACTTAAAAGGTCAATGCACTATCAGTCTGCCCTATTTTCTCTTACGAAGTCTAACTAAAATGTCGAAGACCATTCAAAAACAAAAAGGTAATGAAGATAGGAGTTTGCATCATTTTGGTTTGAGCAAAACTCTAATTGAATTTGAGTTGCAGAGGAGAGGAAAAACATGGAAAGAATTTTTAATTGACAATCAAATCAAAATTAAAGAAGATGAACAAGAAAAGTAAGAAAGCACAGAGTTTATGATTGATATTGATGAGGAAATCCCTGAGCTTAAGTCAAGCAATGTCCCTCAACCCAGAAGTAGTGTAACGATAAGAAGGATGAGGCAAGAAACTGCCAAGAAAATTGAAAAAGATAAAATATTCACTACTTATAAGAGAAGATCAAGGAGAATAAAAAAGAATCAGACACAAGATGATCAACCAGAGCCGAATGAAAATGCACCAATAGAAATTGAAAGCAGTGATAATTCACAGCCAGAACAGGAAGCAGACATGGAAACTGAGAGTAACAAGGGAGAAAGGAAAGAGCCAACACCTAAAAACAAGAAAAAAAGAAGGTTAGAGAAACAAATTGAAGAGCTAAAAGAGGAATTGATAGAAGCAAACATGTTAGAGAAGGTCATAAAGAAGGAAAATCAAATGTTGAGAGCTCAGAGCAAGAAGATTCAGCAGAAAAATGAGAAACTAAAGAACAAAGTCAACGAACTTGAAACTGATCAAATTGGAATATGCAAATGGGCGACAAAATGGTACACTCAGAAAAAAGTTCTCAAAGAAAAATATAAGAATATGAAACATGAGTCCCAAGTTCAGAAGAGTGTAGATGTATTGCTACAAGAAGCAGAGGCACAAGCATAAACATAATATAAAGGGAGCACATCAGGATTAGCATGAGGACATGCTAAATCATTGAGTTTGGGGGAGCTGTTGGTACTATTTTATTGCTATTCTTTTCTTATAAAAATCCATCATTTATCTACCATTTTCTTCCAGAAACTCCTCATAGTCCATTGAAATTGATTAATAAAGCATTATAATTGTTATTTTACATTAAATTTAATTTATGGATTTTTATGTTAAAAATTGGAATTTTTCAACAAAATTACGGGATGTAATGACTTCCTGTAATTGGTTTATGTTGTGACATGTGGCATGGCAAGAAAATCGAAACAGAAGATAAGGACATGATCTAGTATGTACATACATGGTGGAAAATCTATTTAGCATCGAATTTGAAGCTCCTGAATACATGGTCAATGATGGTCAAACCCAGCCTATTCAGCAGAAAAATCTGAAGTTATAATGAATGTACTTGATCTTTTGCTTAAGATTAGGGACCCTAAATTGATTTCGATTTGTTTTAGAAATCAGTTAGGATCAGGAAGAATGAAAATAGCCTTTTTGGTTGTAAATTTTAATAAATAGGAGGATTTTGATTATTATGAAAAAATGCTAGTGAAGACATTGAAAGAGCAGACTTAAGACTGTAAGCGTATTCCAGAACTTTGTTTTTAATGTAATCTATTCTCAAAACTTAATCAAAGGTAGAATTTCATCAATTATGGTGTTTATGAGTTAACGTTCTTATCACTTGAAGTTTTTCAAAGTGTGCCATCAAAGCGTGGAAGGGCCCCTGTGTGAGGATTAGTACACTTTCTTTTCTGTTTCATAGAATTTAGTATTCAGGTCTGAATAGCATTTTATTTCATTTCATTTCCTGTGAGTTTATCATTTTAATTAGAAGTCCTTGTGATTGTTATTTCATGATTGATAGTAGTAGCTTGAAAATTCAACTGCAAAATTATTGAACAAGTCCTTGTAAAAGGTTTAATTGAACATTGAATTTCAAAATATTTCTATGAACTCCGTTTTCATGAATTTGATTTTTAGTATGCTTAGTGTGTTATTTTGAAAGAGTTTTTGTGAATTATATCCTTGTAAGAGGATTGAGAACTCAGACTAGTAACACTCTGTTTTTTAGAACAGTTAATTAAATTAGATGATATAAGTGTTTAAATTGTGAAAGGAAACATACTTCAATCTCTTGTAAAAGAGTGTTGTACCCTGTCACACTAGACACTTATTTAGACAGATTGGATCCTCTTAGGTCTATAAAATTTAGACATGTGCCTCTAAGTTTACCTACCTTGGTTGACATTAAATTTAGTCTAATCTAGAACTCTGGATTGGTCTCTACAGCCCCCAAACCGCAAAACAAAGGACAAAGCCAAGGCGGGGCAGCCCAAGACAACTCGTCAAAGATGCAAGCAAAGAACAATGCCGCGAAGCTGAAAAAGGACACAGGAAAGTGGTGCGAGTTCCATAAGAGCTCCACTCACAACACAAGTGAGTGTCGAGCCAAGCAATCACTAGTGACTGAGCTAAGGGTTTCAGAATCAGATGCATGTTCCGACTCTGATTCAAAACCTGACAAGGGGAATGACAAAGGGAAGAAAATTATCGATGCGGAGCCCAACGCCACTGTTGCCACCACGAATATCCAGAAGGAGGAACTTGAAGATCCAGAGGAGGAGGAGCATCACTTCCACTCCCAGATGTGGGTAAAGGGCTCCCAGCTACAATTCATTATCGACGGCGAGAGCCAAAAGAACCTGATTTTAGTAGAGGTCGTGAAGCGGCTGGGCTTACTGACCACAGCACATCCACAACCGTACACCATCGGGTGGCTTCACCAAGGATGGGATCTTCGCGTAAGCCAGCAGTGTCGCCTTCCATACAAGATCAAGCCCTTCATGGATGAGGTATTATGTGACATTGCTCCCCTTGATGTTTGTGATGTATTATTAGGACAACCATACTTGTCGAAGCGACATGCTATGTATGAATCAAGGCCCCATGATGTTATTGTTACTTTGGGAAATAAGCTATACAGGATATTGGAGGTAGCACCACCTACCGCCATCTCTTTGGTTACTGCAAAACAATGCAGTGAGCTCATTTCCAAAACCAGGAAATTTGTTTTCCTGATGATACACCCTCAAGAAAAGAAGAAGACGGTGGCCACAACCTCCAGATAGGGCCCCTCTGCATGACCACTACAGATGGACAAGGTCGTGGAGGAGTACATGGACATCTTTGCCTCCCCCGCAGGAGTTCCTCTGCACTGTCAGGTCAAGCACTCCATCGATATGACCCCAGGTGTGCCACTGCCCAATGGACCAATCTATCGATGCTCCGTTCTGGAGAACGATGAAATGAAGATGCAAATTGAGGAGCTGTTGCAGAAAGGTCACATCCGTCCGAGTTCATCGCCTTGTGGGAGCCCGATCATGTTGGTACAAAAGAAGGATGGGACTTGGAGACTCTGTATTGACTATCGGGCATTGAACAAGATCATTGTCTATAATAGGTACCCTATCCCACGGATTGATGACCTCCTAGACCAATTGAAGGGGGAAAAATATTTCAGCAAGTTCGATTTGAAGTCAGGATATCACCAGGTACCAATTGAACCCTCTGATGTGTGGAAGACTACCTTCAAAGCCAAGGAGGGCCTATTCGAATGGTTGGTTATGCCTTTCGGATTGATGAATGCTCTTGCAACCTTCATGAGGCTAATGGATGACATCTTGCAGCCATTCACCAACTCATTTGTAGTGGTATACTTGGGTGACATCTTAATCTTCAGCCAGAGTTTGGAAGAGCACCTCCACCACATTCGACAGGTTCTCCAAACACTGCAGCAACACAAGTTATGTGCCAATTTGGAGAAATACGCTTTTGGCTTGACCCAGGTTCAATATCTAGGATAGATTATCGATGAACAGGGGTGCATGTGGATCCAACCAAGATCCAAGTCATTCGGGATTGGCCATCTCCAACCACTCTGACAGAGCTCCACAGCTTTCTAGGCCTTGCCAACTTCTACCATAGGTTCATGTTGATATTTTCTCATATCACTTGGCCCTTGAGTCAAGTCACCAAGGGAGGAGTGAAAGCAAAATTCTTTTGGTATGAATCTCAACAGAAGGCATTCATAGAGTTGAAAGATTGCCTTTGCTCGGCACTAGTGCTCGCATTATCAGACTTGCAACAACCATTTGAGGTCGAGACATATGCCTCTGACTATGCTATTGGGGCAGTCCTTACTCAACACGGGCATCCAGTGGCATATCACAGTGAGACACTTTGAGACACAGTCTGGAAGTATCCCACTTATCACAAAGAGATGTATTCCATTATGCAGGACTGCCAACGATGGAAGCATTACATTTTGGGGAAGGAAATGGTCATCCATACAGACCACCGACCCCTACAGTTCATACAGACCCAAGGGAAATTGCAGAATGATTGCCATCAGAAGTGGTCCACATACCTGCAACAGTTCCATTTGAATATCAAGTATAGGAAGGGCAACACCAATAATGTTGCACATTGCTTCAGTCAACCACAGATCATGGTGTTAACCACCATGCTCAACTCTTGTGGGCACAAGACTTCTGATTGGCCACTTCTCTACAAAAGCGACCTAGAATTTGGCCACACATACCAGACACTTTTGGAGGGTTAGCATGTTCCAAATTTTCACCTCCAGGATGCCCTGTTATGCCACCTGGGTCACCTTTGTGTTCCTTCAAGCGAGTGTGCCAAGATGATTTGGGAAGTACACTACAGGCGGGCTGCTAGGCATTTTGGGGTCGAGAAAATGGTGGCAGTACTGTAGAATTATTTCTATTGGATGAATCTTCGACAGGACGTCAAAAAGTACATTAGATCATGCACTGCCTGTGCCATTTCCAAACCAACCATCAAGAAGCAAGGCCTCTATACCTCGCTTCCTACCCCTAGTCGACGTTGGGAATCCATCTCCATGGATTACATGTTGGGCCTTCCTTCTACGAAGCATGGAAACGACTGTGTCTTTGTGGTCGTTGACAAGTTCTCGAAGATGGCCATTATGGCAGCCTGTAAGAAGAATATCATAACAGATACCACTGTTAAACTCTTCTTTGAATGAGTGTGGGTACACTTTGGGATCCCACAGTCTATCATCTCAGATCGGGATAGCATGTTCCTTAGTATATTTTGGTCTAGTCTCTGGTCGATGTTGGACACCAAACTCACTAAGTCCACAACCTTCCATCCTCAAACTGATGGCCAGACAGAGGTTGTGAACAGGATGATCGTACACATTCTGCGCATGTGCAACTCAAAGCATCCACGCACATGGGATGAGATCCTCCCCTATGTTCAGCACAGATACAACCGGGCTCTCCATAGCTTGACTGGCCACAGCCCTTTTCAGGTGGGCTTGGGATTCTAGCCACCATGTCACATTGATGTGGCCATGCCATTTGCAGCTACTCACACAAATTCAGCTCATGTCCAGTCCGAAACAGATAAGGAAAACAGTTTCATTGAGCACATCCAACATATTTTCCAGTAGGTCCATGACATTCTAGAGAAATCAAATGCCAAGTACAAGCAACGAAATGATCAACATTGGGTGCCACACAAGTTTTAGGTGGACAACAAAGTCTGGTTGCATTTGCAAAAGGAACGCCTTACCGAAGCCTATCAAAAACTCATACCACTCCGATATGGTCCTTACACCATTACCAAGGTTGTGAGAGACAATTCATTTAAGCTCAAAATTCCCCCATTCCTTGGCCTGCACCCAGTGTTCAATGTGGACCGCCTTCGGCCATACTTCCCACCATTACTAGACACATCCGACATTGCAGAACAACCCACACCCACAAAGTTAAATCCAGATTGCATGGAACAAGATGCAATTGATCAGATCATGGACACACAGATCAAGCACACTCACCAGCAAAATATCCAACTGTATCGAATTGTCAAATCAAGCCAAATCCTTCACCAGGGAAAGTGGCTCACTAGGGACCAAGTTCAGCAGAAGTTTCCTCATCTCATGGAGAAACTCAACGCAATGGGGACCATTTCTTCCTAAGGCGGGAGGAATGAGCCAGGTGGTTATTGGTGGCCACTCACCTAGTCCACTTGGACCCCACCATTGTTTCTTTCAGCTTTTTAGTTTCCTTAATTGTAGCACAATTTACTATTTTTAGCAATTTTTCGGGTCCTGAACTTCCAGAGCCGTTTTGAGGCCCTAAATGACTTTTTTTGGGAAAACTGGGAGCAACATGGTTCCATCAATCAATTTTTCTCTTCCCAAAGTTGTAGTTCTCGAATAGATCTTTCTAACAAGATATTATGAGCGTCAAACAGATATCATATGCCAAAGTTACGGCCCGAGGAAGTTGATGTACCAATTTACCCAAACGGGGCCCACAGTTTGGCATTTCATCTTCTACGGTTAGGTTTTTGGATGTTTAGGGTTTTCCATTGTTTCTCAACAATAAGTATGCCTTCGAGCCTCATTGTAACACAATTCAGAGGCATGTAGCCACCACATCTCTTCTTAGAGATAAGCTACCATCGCCCTAGCTAGTTTATTTCCATTTCTGTTTGTAAGCATATTTCAGTATTTTACAGTAATGAAATGGGGTATTATTTCTACTGCATCTCTATATGTGTGGGTATATATGTAATTTATTGCGTTCCTGTTTAAATCTGGATCAATAGAGTTCTAAATACTCATGTAGAAGTAGCACTTATAATGAGAACAAAATGCATGGTTAGAAATATCTGCTAGAATATAGAAGCATGGTAGATATAGCTCAAGATATTCACATAGAAGGAGCATACCTAGTATAGGACCTCATCCACGATGAAAGAAAATTGATCATGATTAAGAATCTTAGAAGACCTCCATAATCAAAATTTAGAAACATTTGCAGAGTAAGGGTCTTCAAGATCCTATAATGGAATCTTCAAAAGAATATTCATGAATAAGAAGCAGATGTCTCATTGGGAAGTCCCATTCATGGGATTCAAGAAAAGGATGATATGCAAGCAAGCTAACATGAAGCAAGAAGGGCCATACTAAGGACAACCAAATGAAGCTAAGATGATCAAAGGATAATCAAGATGAGGTATGTATGCATCAAAGTTTAGTCATGTTATCATGTGTATATTATTGAGTCATGGGAATAGTTCTATAACATGATCAAATATGAAAGAATCTCTTTCACCAAGGACATGCTTGAAGGCATGTACTACACTGCAATGAAGGTCAACATAAGGATATGCTCACATAAGGAGTATAAGACTAAGAAGTAAGAAGAAATGCTAACTAGTCTAGAAAGTAAGCAATGAAGAAGTGCACTCACAAGGAGAATAAGGTGGTTGACCAATATATCAAAGGAGAAACAAATGAAGAAAGAGATCAAGCATTTGAAGAACACCATGATCACAAAGAATCATTATCTGACAAAGAACTATTGAAGATATCTCTCGAAAGAAGGAAGGACAACTCTGACAAAGGAAGGAAGGACCCTTGACACCTATGAAGGCCCTAGAGCTATGAAAGATGCAGATCACTGATTCTACTCTATGAAGATGTCATGATGAAGAAGCCATCCAACAAAAGCACCATTTAATATTGAAGCAATATCAAGATGAAGTCATGATGGGCTACTAGCTCGAAGCATGTAAACAAGCAAATACAATGAAGCATCCATGAGAAGAGTATTTTGAAGCATGGACAAATGACAAAGGAGTAACCAAATGACAAGAAACCTGATATATGACAAGAAAGCCACTTTCCACAAAGAAAGCAATGACATGACAAACCAAGAAGGAAAGTGATTGATGGATGGTGCCCTACCTAGAAGAAGTTTGAACAAAGACTTCATGACATCAAAGAAAGGAAGGAGATCAAGCAGCTGAAGGACACACAAAGAAGAAGTTGTTGATGAATGAAAGAGTCCCTAGTTAAGAAGGAGCTCCGACAGGTCCCTGATCAAGAGGGAGTTTTGGATCACCCTTGATTACAAAGGAGTGATAATTGTGTTTTTCATTTCATGTGTCATGCACTAGACCAGGGCTAACAGTTGTAAGTCTAGATGAATGCCATGAATGGAAATGTAGACACAAGATAGATACAACATTCTTGTCTTCACTTGGGAAGAAAGAATGGGAGTATCGGGTAATCATCTAGCATCTAATACTCTTTGAGGATGTGTAGGGAATCCAAGAAAAGAGTAGGCAAGGGGACTGATATTCTTTGAGGGCTAGGAACCCAAGACAAGTATAGTCCTACAAGGTCATACTTAGTGAACACCCAAGTGGGTATGTACCTTGAGAGACAATGACTAAGGTGTCTATATGTCATTGGTATCGCCAACATTGTGATGTGATCTGTTGAGAGATAGAGTTGTCGGTAAAGGCCTTGTTGTGGAAACAATGTTGGTTATTATGATGCTATAATAGATGGATTGTAGATCTAGTTTCTCTTATGTGAATTCTTTGGAAATTGAAACATAGCCAAACACCTTGTAATGTTGTATGAATACCTCCCTAGTTAAGAGGGAGTGTTGAAGGAAATGTAACTAGGTTCGGTCTTCATAAATGTACTTTTGATATTTGTATTTCTTCAAGAAAAGAAACATTATTTTTATAATATATGTCAATGAGTTTATTTCTCATTGAAATAGGTCTAGCACAAGTTAAAGTTCTTTAGGTGATTCAAATAGTCAAAAGAAAATGTTGAAGACCTTAAGGACATGTTGCACCATGTATATGTTTTTATAGAAGTCAAATAATAATCCTCCAAGCAAAGTCAAGTCCACTCCTATGCAAAGGCACCATCAAAGAATCTCCTTCAAGCATGTGACACCACCAAAGAAACCATTTGAAGTAAGCATAACAAGTCAGCCTACAAACAATCTACAAGTCGGCCTTATAGTTAGACTAAAAGGAGGGAAATCCTCTATAAATAGAGGTTGTCCACTCCATTACAACTTCAACCAAGAAACTATGAAATCTATGAAGAGAAGAGGCTAGAGAAAGGGTAACAAAAGACGAAGAAGAGGTCTCCTTGGGCAGCAAAGGAAGGAGGAGAAAAGTCGAAGTGAAGAGGATTATTTCTAGGGCTAAAAACGGTCACAGATGTGAAGAAAGGTTGGTCAGGTTTGCGGGTATGATAGCAGGGACAAACAATCAATAAAGTAGTGTTGATTGGGTTTGAAACTAGGCCTACAAGGCATCCCAAGTCAAGCGAAGAAGTCTATCTCTCTAGTGAAGGAAAAGTACCCTAATTCTCTAGGGTACCTCTAACATGTTTAATAATTAGGGTTGCAGTGTTGTCACACTAAGGAAGAACAAAGTGTCGAAAGAAGGACAAAGTGATAAGGAACGAAGTACCGGAAGGAGGTGAACAAAGTACCGTGAAAACATAGTGCAGAGAAAAAGGAAGGACTTGACTTGTGCTTGGAGTATCTTCTAGTCAAGGGTCTAGGGTTTGGCATTGATCAAGAAAGAAGCTTCAATAAGAGAAAACTTACCAAAGGGTTTTCCTCTCAAGAGAAAAGAGGTTTTGGCAGTGACAGAGAGCCAACATCTTGTGTTCTTGTTTTTATGCTTTTGATAGCAGTTTGATGAAGTACACACACATGCATTAATAATAAGAAGAATAACATTAAGCTAACAAGGAAAACTAAAAAAACTCCACAAGTTGTTATTAAGGCAAGAAGAATCACATAAAACCTAATTGCCCTAGATTCTTCAACAAAGATGACATCAATTTATAAATCCCTTAGTATAACTTGCTTCATGAAAACCACTGATTGACCTGGAACTGGGTACCTGATTAGGAGGAAAGGCTCAGGGATTGCATAGTGCATAGTTCCAAAGAGAAAGAGTATGAGACTGAAGCTTGAGACTGCGCAATGCATAGTTCTGGAGGCCTAGGAAGTATGACTATGCAGTTGAGGACCTCAGTGAGGTATCCTTGAGCCTTGAATTTTCTCAATGCACATTACAAGAGAGAGAGATGCCTAGTTATTACGTAATTGCATAGCTCAAGGAGGAAGGGAGACAACAAGGCTTTCCACTATGCAATGCACATAAGGAGATTGACTGAAAGGGTAAATTTTGCAGTTGTTGAGGTCAAGAGTGCAAGGTGAGCACTACGACTTTGTAATTCATAGTCCTTGGAGATAGGAATTATACATTATGTAGTTTAGATAGGTTAGGGATCAACTTAAGGGTTGACACTACGCAATTCATAGTTCAAGGAGGCTGAATGAGGTGAAGTTTATCAAGTAGGATATTTCTAAAATTTGAATAAGTGTGGGATCAGTGAGGTAGAAGTGAGACCATGATTGAATTTATGAATGATCACACACACTCAGAACAATTGACGACAAAAAATTGAATAATTAGTACAGAAGAACAACATGATACCCTTACTGTGATGAAAATACGACAACATCCTCCAAGTGCGACACTTAGGATGTATATTACGATGAAAGTGAAGACACTAGTGTGACAGTGCACAACACTTTTGGAATGAGTCTAATACATGTATATATGATAGTTAGGACCCATTGTACCAAAGTGGCCTGCTGAAATGAACCATGACTCTGCTTTTACATCGTGTGACACTTCTCATGCCCTGGAGATGACACTTATGGCAGTAAGATAAAAGTGCAAATGCTACTTGCAAATGCGAACGACATTGAAAGTGACACATGCTAGAGTGAAGATAACAAGAAAAAAATACTTATTAAAGTGAAAACAAGCAAAAATGATAGTCATAAACATGAAGCGACACTTGCAAAAGTGAAGGTGTGCAAAAGCAACAATTGGAAAAACTCACCGAAATAGAAGTACAATCTAAACCAAAAGTGAGAAACTGTCGATGGAAGTGCGCACTGATTGTCAAAATAAGTTCAACATTGCACAGACACTGTCTTGATGAATATCCTATGCTTGTTCAATATTGCGTAAAAGAATGTGCTCATGAACTTATTGCGGATTGAACATGTGTGAGCAACTGACCTTGACACTCAGAAACCGAGAAGAATAATTAAACACTTAGTGTAACATTAATATATCATGAAGTGACTATGGAATGAAAATCGTTAGATCCTCAGTAGGCTCCAAAATTCATGTGTAGGCAAAATTTTGGAGGGTGTTGATCACAACGTCAACACTTGGTGACACAATTGTAGAACTCCAACTTCTCTATTCAAGTTTTATCCTTAAGTGCAATGTCTCAGTATTTCAGGAATTATTGATTCATCACATTGATTACCTTGGCTCCCCCATTTGACCTAATTATGGATATAGTCTCATCTATTCCTTTTCTTGGATAAAAATATTCACAAAGTTTTCAGAATCATAATTTCTTTGATTGAATAGAAGGGTAATATAAAATTCAGAGTTAAAGATAATCAAAGCCTTATTTTTCATCTCTGGTGTTGCTCTGTTACCAGTAGGCCTATATAATACACTGACATAGTCACTACAGGAACACAAGCATTACATCGTTGTTAGCAAGCCTGAACAGTACCCCGGTGAAGTTACTTGCTTCACCTCTCTGCACAGGAAGTTTTTCTCTTCTTTTGCCCTCTATTTATATATTTATAGGGCTATGCTTAGTCACTTATTTATTTCACTTGGGTGGAAGAGGGAACCCGACTTATTGAAAGTAGAAGAGGTTGTTCCCTTAGAGAAGGTTATATATACCTCCGATATTGTTTTTCTTGCTATTGATTTTCCCCTTCCCACTTTATTGGATCGACAAGAAGAACATCATTTAATTACAACATCGAGTCAACGAATGAATATCCTAGAATAGTTACACTCTTTATGGTTCGACCAAAGGATTCTCATTCTAATGGATCGTATTTTCCATTTAGACGTCATTGACTTTAAAGATATGTGAACCCAAGATAAAGAAGAGGATAACAGATAAGCTAACATATAAGCCAAACATTGTTCGTCATCACAATTTCGCTTTTTAAGTTTTTCCACATTGTCTATTGAGCCAAGTGAGAGAATTTGTATGCAGTGTTCAAAGAAAGACAAGACATGACATAAAGACAAAAGAAAAAGTAGAGTAGAAGTAAACCTTAACTAAAAAGCAACATAGGATACAAACAAAACAAGCACACCAAATGCAAGTACTATAGCAAGGTGAAATGCAAGGTCATGCAATGCAACTAGAGGGATAAAATGTACCTAAACCTACTCCTAACTTAACAGGATAGAAGTGTTTGGTCAATTTAGAGTGTCCTAAATTTCTATATTAATTGTCAATCCAAGAGTCGTAAGCTACAGAAGTGAGGTGCACTATATATGCAAGATAACCGATTTCTTACTTTTTGTCATTTTTTATTTTTGCTTTGTTTTTGGGTTTACCTTTTGTTGATTCCCTAATGTGAGATGGCAATTCTAAAAGTCAAGTATGGATATAAGTGTTCAAGGCAATGGTGACCTTTAAAATGATTTCCAAACTTCAAAATTTTCAAAAAAGGTTTTATAACTTACAATGGTGAAATCAATTCCTAAGAGAAAATAAAAATGTACCAATATTCTAATTAAACCAAATAGTGAGCTAGTGACTATGAAACCCAGTATCCTTGCTGCTGTATAAAAAGAAACTGAACTCAAAGAAATTCAAAAACTGCAAGCAAAGTAAACTAAATCATATTACATCAACTCATATTCTGACCCCTCACCATTTGACTCGCTCTGGCTTTAGGAGGCAATCATAAACAAATTGAGCAATCTGATATCTAATTTGCATAAAATGAAACTAATATCAAACTACAGATTCATACTTCAATCCCTCACCATTTGACTCGCTCTAGCTTTAGGAGGTAACTGAAAATGACATGAGCAATTCAATAACTAACTTGCAAAAAAATAAACTAATATCAAACTACACATTCATACTTCAATCCCTCACCATTTGACTCGCTCTGGCTTTAGGAGGTAACTGAAAATGACATGAGTAATCTAATATCTATCTTGCAGAAAAGTAAATGAACAAAACTGAAAGAAATAAACAGTGTTGGAATTAGAACTAAGAAAATAAATCAGCAGAAGGACAAGATAATTTCATGTCATTAGTCATTATAAAGCTATGTGCAAATGCCCGGGCTGCCTATTAGAACCTAAAACAAAGACATTGATCAGTTAACAACATTAGAAAGCATAAAAACTATGGACAACAATCGACATGAATACCATAAGCAGTGCAATATATACAAGTAAACAATTATGGCATCAGGAACGTAAAGAAATAAAGCATGAAACTATACAGTAGTTAACAAAACCTTGGTGTGTATAGGGGCCCTCTGCACAACCTCGGCCAATCAGCAATCAACCACGAATTGAGCTTATAAACAGTGTCTTCTCATGTATTAAAATGCAGTCATAACATAAGGATAAATTCACGGCACAGTGGGCTCGTAAACAGTCAAAATTACATTCAAAAAGCTAACTAATATGCGTATGAGAACGCTTTATTTATAACAGAGGATGACACAACTACTTTCCTAAAATCTGCACTAATAAAAAGACACGTGAATAACCACTTCGAGAAATCTAGCATTACGGTAGCCGTGGAGATTAAATCCAAGGAGGGTGGCTGTTAGATTCGGTTCATGGAGCAGTCCACAGGTGTTAACATGTCTCCTGAGATTTAGGAATGGCCACGCAAGTCTTCACATGGTGAAAAACAGAGTTCTGCCACCGTAAAACTCTTAAGTTGACCACCGCTTGACTATCTTTGACCACGGCCTTCTGTGAGGGATTTGGCTGAACCAATAGGACACGATCCATGTCCACATTATTTGCAACTTGCCCATGTGGCCAGATTTGCCTGTAGACACCTGTAACATAGACTTCAATAAAAAGGCTGTGGAAAGTTGAGCTGGTTGCGGAAAGTGACAAGATTCTGCAGCTGAATGAGCAAAAATCTAAATCAAACAGCAGTCACAAGACATAGTTAGGAAACCATTTTATATGCTCTTTTTAAACTAATATGCAATGATTTGGCAGCTTAGGAGGTCCAGGTAAATGGGAAAAGGCTAAAAAGGTGTATATGGAAGATGCAAGTTTGGGACTCAACATACCCCCATTGTGAAGGTGTTGCATGTCCTCATGCAACCAAAATTTTGATCATCCCCCTTTAGTCCATGTGTTCTGAAGCTTCTGCCAGTACATCTAGTCCTCTTCTCTTCTTCCTTGGTGCTACTACCATCCTGGGCTTCCTTATCAAACATCTGAATTTGAGATTGATTAATTCCCTACTCAACTTCCTGCACTTTTTCTTTAATTTCTTGTTCTTTTTCTGCCACAGTCCCAGATGTAACATAGTGTTATCATGAATGATTTTGTCCACTTTGCTTTGCTCCTTTAATGCTTCATTTTCTTGTTTAATGTGCCTGTTTAAAACCTCCAATTCAAACACTTCTTGTTTCAATGATTGGACTTGTGCTTCTTGTGCTATGTGAGGTAGAGTGGATGATGTGCTTGGGCCTGCAGCTGTCTTCTCTAAGGATTCTAGATAATCATACACCTCTTGCTGATTTGGATCTATTTCGGGTGTTTTCCTTGGGCTGACCTCAAAGTCTTGTTGAGGAGGAGGACTGATTTCTAACTCTGGCTGAGAAGGACTTATATCAACATCTGGAGGACTGGTTTCAATATTTGGCTGAGGATGAGGTGGGCTACGGCCAGCTGGAGGTTTCTCAAGTGTTTCCCCACCCAAGTCAATGAAGTGGGATCCTTTTACTTTTGTTTTCCTCCACTTTCCTCTAAGACTGCTGCTTCTTCTTAAATACTGTGGGCTAGTACTCTCTTCTTCCATACTCCGTTTTCCTTTTTCTTTCTTCTTGGTTGTAGCAACTTGTTTTCGGAGATGCACTAGTCTCTCAGACAACACTTGATAGTCTTCCTCTACAGATGGTTCCGGTGATTGGTAGACATCCTCTATGCTTCTTTTTCCTTTCAATTTTTTCTGTTTTCCATCCTTAGTTCTTTCCTCCTTCTCTTTTTGACCAACTTCTTTAGTTTTGCTAATAGGAGAGTCTTGAATTATTGCACTTTTCTCTTTTCTCCTGCTCCTTCTTGGTTTTTTTGGTGTACTACTTTCAGGTGCCTCAGGTGGCTCTTGAAAGTAGTTTCTTAATAAAAACCATTCCCAGGTATCTTTCTTTTTCTTCAATTGGTCTTCAATTAGAATCCTCACAAGCCCATGATGATATAAATGAGGTTCTATGTCTTCTATGTTCTTTTGGACTATTGTGCACATCTTTTTCAAGCTTAGCAATAAGAAGTAGGGCAGATTAAGGGTTTGGTTCTCTAAGAAGTTCATCAATAACCGAGTATGATACATGTACATTGCTCCAAAATGGCCTTCACAAGTAATGAACTTTTGAATGATTAACAGTACGCTGGCCCACTCTTCTTTTAATGCATGAACATGAATTCCTTTTGTGAATATAGTTATGTCCATACCTGGGTTATGTAATATGACTCTCCATGCCTGCTCGTCCAAAATCTTGTTTTTAAACCAGCGTTCACCTTCCTGGGGCAGGTCTGTAGCAGCTGCTATTGATGCTTCGGTAACTGTGAACTTAAGATCTCCAATTTCCACCACCTGGCCGTTGAAAGACATTGCAAAAGCTTTTGTTATCTCCTTATTGTGGCCCTTAAATTTTTGAATGAAACGTAGCCATCTTGCCTTCTTTAGCAAGTCTTTTACTTGAGGGTATCCTTCTAAGAACTTGGGCCCTTCCGGTTCTGCCCTCAATAACCGACCCATCCTTTCCTCTGTTTGAAATTCAATTGCGTGTGAGGGTTTAGCAGAGGTAAGACGGCTAGGTTACAGGGTTTATGGAGAAGAAAACAGTGGCTGAAAATGGAAGATGGAGAATAGGTAGCGGGAGTGTTCAGGGACTGTAAGCTGAAACAGAGGACAGGCAGCCGAGGTGAGTTCACGAAATGGAGTGAAGACGTATGTGAACGAGGTGGTAATGTAGCCGTGGCTTTAATAAAATGGCAGGGGAGTGAAGTGAACCTGGAATTTTTAAACTGAACGGCTACATAGGAGATGTTAACACGTTTAAGAAATGGCTGTGGAAATTATGCGGTGGAGAGGAGCCGTAATTAAATAGGTCACATCTCATGATTACAAGTGGGGTGTGAAAGTGCAGTCAACTACGAGTTAAACCCGAAAATTAATCATGAGACCATTTAGGGAATAAATGTATGGTTCATGGAGGAATGTCGTAAAATGGTAATGGAGCTATCGTGGTAATCATTGCATATAGTGGAGCTTTAAGGTTTAATAACTATGCAAAATTTTTCCTTTGATTGCTATTTGAAAGAAAATTTTACTCATACCTTGGAATCTTTGCCATTTGTTGTCCATTAGCCCTTAATCAACTGCTCCTTATTGATGCCTTTAGATGCTCCATGTCTTCATAATATATGCTCAGTCATACCTGCATTTTCATGATTATTGAACTAACATCTTGACTGTTAATTTGAAAAACAGAGTGGTGGCTGCGGAAACTGCTTCTGGCTGTGGAAACTGATTCCAGCTGCGGAAACTGACACAGCAACCACTTGGTTGAATAAAGATAGTTAGATAATAACTAAATAAATGGAAATGGTCATGAAAGAGACTTTTATTGATGAAATGGATGAAATGGAGTGGGATGAAATGGAGTGGAGTGGAATGAAAATGAAATGGAGTGGAATGAAAATGAAGTGAAGTGAAAATGGGAAAGAAAGAGAGATTTTTTTTTTTGGAAAATATAGGGTGTCAGGTGTTCCTAATTTTCACTCTATATTTTCTGTATAAGACTGCCAATCAGTGATTGGTTTTCAGGCTTATACAATTTTATTTTATTTTTAACAGAAAGGAACAAAGGCTAGGCTGGTGGAGAAGAAGGATCCTTCTTCACCAACCTTATTGCAGAATTCTCTTGAAACATTTTGACAAATTCCTCTTTTGAGAGTGGCTTATGATAAATCTTTAATCTGTGGCCATTCACAATAAGAGGAGTTTGAAATTCATCAATGGTCTTGATTCTTACCGCTCCATTGCTAAAGACTTTGTCAATCTCATATGGCCCAAGACAATGGGTCTGAAAGTTACCTTTGAAGTCTTTAAACTTGGAACCAAATAGTAATGCCCAATCTTCCTCTTAAAACTTTTTCTCTTTGATGTATCTGTCATGCCACTTAGCTCTTTGATGTTGAACTAGATCAGTTCTTAGGATTGCTTCTTGTCTGATCTCATCCAGCTCATTCAATTGCTCCATTCTGTGCTTTTGGGCTTTTGATAGATCCATCCCCAACTAAACTGCCATCTTGAAAGTTTTGACTTGAAACTCAATGGGGAGCAGGACTTCTTTCCCATAAACAAGTTCATAGGTAGAATGTCCTCTTGTATTCCTCCATGTAGTTCTGTAGGCCCTTAAGGCTTCAGGAAGCCTTTCTACCCAATCTCTTCTATGTAGATGAACAGTTTTGGTGATGACGCTTTCAATAACTTTGTTTGTAGACTCCACTTGGCCATTTGTTTGCAGATGGTAAGGAGTAGATTTTCTGTGCTTGATTTTGTATTATTCCATCAGCTTCTCCATCATGTTGGATGTAAATTGGCTTCCCTGATCTGTCACAATTTCTCTTGGGACACCAAAGCAAGTAAAAATATCCTCATAAAGAAAACTAACAACTGAATTTTCAGTAGCAAAAAGTAATGCTTTGGCTTCTACCCATTTAGTGTCATAATCAGTGCATACCAATATATACTTCTTTTGTTTAGATGGTGGATTAATGGGTCCAATGAAATCTAAAGCCCATTTTTCAAAGGGTTCGACGAGTACCTGTGGTTGTAATGGCATTTCATTTGAAAGAGTCAGTTTCCCTACTCTTTGGCAGCTGTCACACCTCTTGACATATTCTTTTGTATCTTTGAAGAGGGAAGGCCAATGATATCCTAAAGAAAGGACTTTATAGGCCATCCTTTTGTCAGCAAAGTGTCCACCGCACGGTTCATCATGACATGCTTTGAGGATGTCAGGCATTTCATCTTCCCTAACACATCTTCTGATCACACAATCTGGCCCTATTTTAAACAATTCGTTAGAAATCCATGAATATTTTGAAGTCTCCTGAATAATTCTTCTTCTTTCACTAGAAAATAGATGTGGAGGTAGTTTCCCTGTAACCAAATAGTTAGCAATATCTACATACCAAAGAGTCTTAGTAGTTACTGCAAATAAATATTCATCTGGAAACTTATCCACTACAGGAGAATCTTCTTTAGTATTTTGGGTCCTAGACAAGAAATCAACGACTGTATTTTGTTTCCTTGGTCTATCCAACACAGTAATATTGAATTCCTGTAAAAGTAAGAGCCATATTGTAACTCTGCCATTAGTAACAGGTTTGTTCATTAGATATCTAATCGCAGAATGATCAGTATGGACAAAAGTTTGATAGCCTGTTATATAATGTCTAAACTTATTGATTGCATGAACAACAGCTAAGAACTCTTTTTCAATCACAGTATAGTTCAACTCAGTGGGAGTCAAATTTTTACTGGTATTGTAAATGGCATAAGGAACTAAATCCTTTAAAGAGTTCAGGCTTCTGTGATCCATATCAAGATTGTGAGAGATTTTTCAGCGAAAATCACATGGAGTACCATTTGTCGACGCGTTTCGAACCAACTAGTGTGGTTCATCGTATGGTACTCCATGTGATTTTCGCTGAAAAATCTCTCACGAACTAAATCCTTTTGACCCAACACAGCTCCTAGAGCTATATCTGAAGCATCTGTAGAAATATGGAAAGGAAGTTTCCAATTTGGCCCTCTCAAGATGGGTGCTTCAGATATTCTTGTTTTCAAAGTTTCAAATGCTGATTGACAATCAGGATCCCATTTGAATTCACAGTCTTTTGTAAGCAATTTGAAGAGTGGAGATGTTATTTTTTTGGTGAAGTTTTCTATAAATCTTCTATAGTACCCAGTAAATCCCGGAAAACTTCTAACATCTTTTTGACAATTTGGAATAGGCAACTTGGAGATGACTTCAACTTTTGATCTATCAACTTTAATCCCATCCCCTAAAATGTGATGTCCCAAAACAATACCTTTAGTAAACATCATAAAGCATTTTTCATGACTCAATGAAAGGTTTGTTTCTTTACATCTTATAAGGACTTTTTCCAAATTCTCTAATGCCTATTCAAATGAATTACCATAAACTGTAAAATCATCCATATAGACCTCTACACAATCATGGATTAGATCAGAAAAGATTCCTAGTACTGCCCTTTGAAATGTTGCAGGTGCATTACATAATCCAAAAGGAAGCACTTGGTAAGCAAAAGTTCCCCATGGACAGGTAAATGTGGTCTTATCTTGATCTTCAGGTGCTACCTGAATTTGATTATAGCCACTAAAACCATCCAAAAATGAAAAGTACTTTTTGCCTACTAGAGTATCTAATACCTGATTGATAAAGGGCAAAGGAAAGTGATCCTTCAAAGTTGCTTTATTCAATTCCCTGTAATCAATACAGACTCTCCATTTACCATTCTTTTTAGGTACTATAACCAAAGGAGAAACCCATTGGCTATCTGAAATTGGATAAATGAAGTTTACATTGAGTAGTTTTTGGAGCTCTTCTTTCACTATCTCCCTAAGGTTTGGATTCATCCTTCTCTGAGGTTGTCTGATTGGTCTATTGTTTTCCTCGATGTAGATGTGATGAATGCAAGTCTTAGGGTCAATACCTTTCATATCAGTATACTCCCATACAAATGCAGTAGAATGTTTTTGCAAGATTTTGGTTAGCTCTCCCTGTAGTGATTTTTCCAAGTTTTTGTTGATATTCAATGTTTTACCTGGAAAAATCTCAATGGCGGAACTACCAAACTCTTCCATAGAGTAAAGAGACATTTGTCTAGATGATAGATACTCAATGTCAGAATCTAACTAAAATTGTGTGTGGTCATATTCTGAAGATGTTTCAAAATTTTCTAATGTGTTCATAATTTGACTATCTTCACTGATTTCAGAAATGGTAAAGACAGGTTGTATAGTGTCCTCATCATTGACCCATTCATTATCTCCTACTTCTGTAATTGCTTTTTCTGGAGGATACAAATTGAATTTCTTTGTCGAATTACCTTCAGAAATATACATATCCCTAGATCTACAACTGATGAAAGCATCAGCTGTGGCTAGCCAAGGTCTTCCTAAGATGAGTGGGTGTCCTCCTAGATTACTCTTGGGAGTTAAAATCATGAAATCTACTGGATATTCCCAAGAATCTAAGGAGACCGAAATGTCTTCTAATACACCATCTGGTTTGATAATTGATCGATCTGCAAGTTGCAGTAAAGTAGGTGTAAAAAGAAGATTAGGAAGTTTTAGCTGTTCCACAGTTTGTCTACTCATAATGTTGATAGCAGCCCCTAAATCAATCAAAGTATTTGGAATTTCTACCCCATTGATATGTGTTTTGACAATTAGACTACCGGGATCTACATACTTCTGCATGGTAATTTTTCCCATCATGATATCTACAATTTTTCCTACCAGGTGGATTCTTCTTGTATCTCTTGGTTTCCTTCCTGGTCTTTTGAGACTCAACTCCTTTATTGTTTTTGCTAGAATAGGAATCTCCCTAATGGCTTGTAGCAAGGGAATCTTGATACAGACATTCTTTAATTCATCTAGAAAATCATAGTCAGGCAACAAGATTTGTTTTTCCACTCCTTTGTCGATTTGTAATCTTTTAGGAAAAGGAGGTGTGGATGAAGATGCAGGTTGCTCAACTATAGAAGTTGTGGGGGTTGACTCTTTTTCTTTTTCTTTTTGAGTGCTTGGGTTTTGAAGAGATGCTTCAGAACCTTTATTGGCTTTAAGAGAATCTTCCTCATAAATGCTTTGCTTTTGAGCATCTATAGAAGGATTTTCTAAAACTCTACCAAGTCTAAGTTGTACATCATTGAGAGGAACAATCATATAGGTAGGAAATTGTTGTCCTTCTACCATGTAAGCATTTTGAGGATTTTTATTATTGGGATTTGGCAATGGCTGGGAAGGTAATTGATTTGTCTTTTGTTGGAATGGAAGTAAGAGTTGGGAATTTGGATTTTTTTGAGAAGGTTGTTGTTGTTGTGGAAATGGAAATGAAAGTTGTGGATTTTGATTTGGAAGTTGTGGAGCTTGTTGATTTTGAAAAGATGGAAGATATTGTTAAAATTGAGCAAATCTCCCATAAGGATTTTGCATACCTTGTACCCATGGTTGAAATGGATTTTGAGGTTGGGACCAAGGTTGTTGCCAAGGATTCCAATTTGGTGGGGGTTGAAAGTTCTTGGGGTTGTTAAACCCTTGATTTTGTTGCCCCTGCCAAGGTCTCCTTGAAGCAAAGCAGAGAGACTCAATTGAATTTGGGTCTTCTTGAAAGATAGCTTTGAGCCCAGGAATTGAAGGACAATCCTTGGTCTCATGGCTTTCTGAACAAATCATACATGTTTCTACAACTTTTGCATCCAAGGAGCATTCCCTTAGAACATGTTTCTTCCTACATTTTGGATAAAAGATGGCCAAAGCTTCAGCTTCTGCTTTCTACTTGTTTTGTATCTTAAGGGTGTCTAGTTGCTCACTAAGGCTCCCTAAAATATCAGTTTTGAACTCATCAAGCATGTTGCCAATCTCAGCCCTACTTACTGATCCAGTTGCAGATTTGTTTGCTCTAATGAGAGAAGGATCTCTAGGCCCTTTTTCAGTTTTAGATTTTCCCCTTGAGAGATGGACACATAGCTCTACTATATCATGAAGTGGAAGTTGAGATATATCTCCTTTTCCCATCATGTTCAAAATATCTATCCATTCATCTCTAATGGCTTTCAATAGAAGGGCTTTCAAGGTTTCCTCATCTAGGTTATTCATTTTTTCTCTTTTCAGGTTGTATTGAAATCTTTCAAGTAAATCCTCCAAGTTTTCATCTTCTTTTTGCACCATTTTGAATACCTCATCCTTATGATTGGTGGGCATACGATAGTCCAGGTATCTATCCAAAAATGCTTGTTTCATATCATTCCAAGTCCTAATAAATTGAGTGACTAATCCCATGAACCATTTTAGAGCAGCTCCCTTCAATGTTGAAGGAAACAATTTGAGTTTTTGAGAGTCTTCCATATAATCATACGTTCGGCACACGACTTCAAACTCAAATAGAAATGTTTCAGGATCCTCACTTCGCAACCCATAAAAGTTTGGGAGGACAGATGGTGAGATGTTTTTCATTGTTGTACGAGATTCCTCATCAACTATAGGAAATCCAAATGAGTTATCTCCATCCCTATTTCCCCCGTTATTACCTCTACCTCCTCCATTGTTTCCTCCTCCTCTACCTCTACCTCTACCTCCTCCAAATCCGTTTACTACTTCCTATGTCATGATAGTTTCCTCAGAGATTTCAAAGTCCTCTGGTTCTTCTATTAATGGCGAACGAGGAGGAATTTCTCCCTCTTCTTCTTCACGTGATTCTACTTCCTCGATTACAATTTGTTTTCCTATAGAAATAAAGAAAGGGTCTTTTCCTAACTCAGATTCGGTGGATAGTGTGGAAGAGTCTCCTAATTCAGCTGCTGCCCCTTGAATTCAAGGAATCCTAAGGCTAGGAGTGTGAGTTGGAGATGATGGAGGTGTATCTTGTCTATACCTTGAAGTAGATAGAGTTGTAAAAATCAAACTCTTGGCCCTAGCTATAAACCTTCCCCTAGAATCTCTTGCTCTATGCATGTCATTTTTTAATTTTTCTTCAAGTCGGGCTAATAATTCTCTTTCTGATCTTCCAGATCACTCTAGGTGCAAGAAGAGAGCATACCCAAGAAATTATTGAACGAATAATTCTCTTTTCTGATCCTCCAGGTCACACTAGGTGCAGGAGGAGAGCATACTTTGAGAAGTTATCAATTTTTACCTTCCTTGAAATTTTCTTGTTTTTTTTTTTTTTTTTAAATTGGCTACCTAGTTTCACTTCCCCAGCAACGGCGCCAAAATGTTTGGTCAATTTAGAGTGTCCTAAATTTCTATATTAATTGTCAATCCAAGAGTCATAATCTGCTAAAGTGAGGTGCACTATATATGCAAGATAACCAATTTCTTACTTTTTGTCGTTTTTTATTTTTAGTTTGTTTCTGGGTTTATCTTTTGTTGATTCCCTAATGTGAGATGGAAATTCTAAAAGTCAAGTATGGATATAAGTGTTCAAGGCAATGGTGACCTTTAAAATGATTTCCAAACTTCAAAATTTTCAAAAAAGGTTTTAAAATTTACAATGGTGAAATCAATTCCTAAGAGAAAATAAAAATGTACCAATATTCTAATTAAACCAAACAGTGAGCTAGTGACTATGAAACCCAGTATCCTTGCTGTTGTATAAAAAGAAACTGAACTCAAAGTAATTCAAAAACTGCAAGCAAAGTAAACTAAATCATATTACATCAACTCATATTCTGACCCCTCACCATTTGACTCGCTCTGGCTTTAGGAGGCAATCATAAACAAAATGAGCAATCTGATATCTAATTTGCATAAAATGAAACTAATATCAAACTACGCATTCATACTTCAATCCCTCACCATTTGACTCGCTCTGGCTTTAGGAGGTAAATGAAAATGACATGAGCAATTCAATAACTAACTTGCAGAAAAATAAACTAATATCAAACTACGCATTCATACTTCAATCCCTCACCATTTGACTCGCTCTGGCTTTAGGAGGTAACTGAAAATGACATGAGTAATCTAATATCTATCTTGCAGAAAAGTAAATGAACAAAACTGAAAGAAATAAACAGTGCTAGAATTAAAACTATGAAAATAAATCATCAGAAGGACAAGATAATTTCATGTCATTAGTCATTATAAAGCTATGTGCAAATGCCCGGGCTGCCTATTAGAACCTAAAACAAAGACATTGATCAGTTAATAGCATTAGAAAGCATAAAAACTATGGACAACAATCGACATGAATACCATAAGTAGTGCAATATATACAAGTAAACAATTATGGCATCAGGAATGTAAATAAATAAAGCATGAAACTATACAGCAGTTAAAAAAACCTTGGTGTGTATAGGGGCCCTCTGCACAACCTCGGCCAATCAGCAATCAACCACGAATTGAGCTTATAAACAGTGTCTTCTCATGTATTAAAATGCAGTCATAACATAAGGATAAAGTCACGGCACAGTGGGCTCGTAAACAGTGAAAATTAAATTCAAAAAGCTAACTAATATGTGTATGAGAATGCTTTATTTATAACAGAGGATGACACAACTACTTTCCTAAAATCTGCGCGGATAAAAAGACACGTGAATAACCACGTCCATAAATCTAGCATTATGGTAGCCGTGGAGATTAAATCCAATGAGAGTGGCTGTTAGATTCAGTTCATGGAGCAGTCCACAGGTGTTAACATGTCTCCTGAGATTAGGAACGGCCACGTAAGTCTTCACGTGGTGAAAAACAGAGTTCTACCACCGTAAAACTCTTAGGTTGACCAACGCTTGACTATCTTTGACCACGGCCTTCTGTGAGGGATTCGGCTGAACCAATAGGACACGATCCATGTCCACATCATTTTCAACTTGCCCATGTGGCCGGATTCACCTGTAAACACCTGTAACATAGACTTCAACAAAAAGGCTGCGAAAAGTTGAGCTGGTTGTGGAAAGTGACAAGATTCCGCAGCTGAATGAGCAAAAATCTAGATCAAACAGCAGTCACAAGACATAGTTAGGAAACCATTTTATATGCTCTTTTTAAACTAATATGCAATGATTTGACAGCTTAGGAGGTCCAGGTAAATGGAAAAAGGCTAAAAAGGTGTATAGGGAAGATGCAAGTTTGGGACTCAACAAGAAGGTGAGGGATAAGTATAATGGAATTTCTAGTGTAGCCACTGTGATCGCTCCCGCCCTGCAATCACAAATATGTAATCCATTAAAAATAATATAAAGCATTGCGCAAGATTAAAGAAGACAATTTGAAAAGCTTGCAAAATGAATGGAAGGTGTCAGTTATCAACAAAAAATGTGCCATAATAATTAGCTTTAACCAATTTCTAGCTTTATCTTGTTGCTTGAAATGATGATCATACAAACCCTTAAGGCCACTCGTGGAAGTGCATTCATCCATGTTTTATGTTTTTACAAACATCAATAAGGATCGAAACTTATTATTTGTGATGAATATTTCCATGTAAGATTTCTCTAACCATTCATAAATTGGATCATGGTATCCAGAACAACAAATTTGAAAAACTTGATGCTCATGAGAAAATGAATTTTCAATTAACACATCCAAATTGCAAAGAGAATCTTCCCATGGGAATTTGATCTAATCATGTTCAGAAGCCTTGTCAAGATGATGAGAACCTGACATAACCATAAGCTTGTGTTGAAGTGCCTCAAATATCCGACAAGCATCCAAATTGTGAAATGATAAACCATGAAGATCATTGGGTTCAACAGAATTAATTAATGTAAAAACCAAGTATGCTAATGAGACAATGATTAATTAAGTGATAGTTGCTAGAACTAGTGTTATGATCAGGTTCGTCAGTTAACACATAAAATTCTTGATTCTCCATTGGTTCCCTTTTTATTTTATAAGGCACCACACCAACGATATGAAACCTTAAGACCTTTAAATCAAGCACTCACATTGTAAATTTAGGAAACCTATTCGGATACCAGGCTGGTGAAAGATTGGAAGCAAGAGTAAACTCAAACCCGGTGTTTATGTCAACACAAGGGCTTTGATTCACCAAATGACTCAAGAATTTATTGTCACTCAAGAAGAGAGATTGATCCAAAAATATGATTAAACTCCTAACATACACAAAATGGATCGGAAGGTGATCGATATTGAAAGTGTTTGATAGGGAGGAATCTTCCAACCCAAAATGACATTTGTCTTGACAATTAGAAATATAATATTTCAAGCTATGTGTATCCATAAAGGATATTCTTCCCAATCTTGAGTGTGATGCAAGGGGTTCACGTGATGAAGAATTAACTAAACATGAATCTTCTATCTGATAAAAAAATCTATCTTGAGGGTTTAGGGGATTAACTTGAAAATGAAAAAGGTCCTTCACGAATTAGTTCACTTCTAGTGGATGAATCTTGAGGAAAGAGTTATGCATGAAAATATGGATCCAACTTAGTTTATAGATCTCAACATGATTACGAGAACCTAACATAACCATCAAGAGGGGCTGAAGTGCCTCAACTTCTTGATCAATCTCTGAACTCTCTAATGGTGGATCATTGAACTTGGTTGGATTAAAAAAAACAACAGGTGAATATGCAGACTATCATCAGATGTATCAATAAAAACATTATTAATGCCACTGGTTTGATTAGACTTAAGATTAAACATATCATATTCTTGATGGATGGAGCATTGAGCTATATTAGTTAGAAAACTCCCTTGATCATTTAGAGTTGTAACATCTTCCTCCTGACTTATAAAATATTTAAAATTGAACAAATAATGAATAATAGATTCAAGATTTTCATCATCTAATGGTAGAAACCCACCATCCTATACCTGATTGCAACCATGACCAATCGGATAAGGATATAAAGGATTTAGAGAGTCTGTTAGTATAACAAACTTATCGCACATATGTGGGTACAATGACTAGTGTGTTAGAGGTGAGGGAGTATGAAAAGACTCGGGAGCAAAAACACCATTTGTAACCAAATCAAATTTATCATGCATATTACGCCCTAGGAGATTATTTTCATCATCATAATGATCAAAGACAGTAATACCAATGTAAAATTCAAATCGATCTTGTCTTTCTTCAACATGGTATATTGAAGATTCAAAAGGCTGACAAGTTATTTCTTCAAATTTGATATTTGGAGATGCATGAATCGAAGAAATTTTAGATTCATTATCAATTAAAATAGAATCATGTGCCATAAATGAAGACTGCAATATATGAGAAGCGAATTCCAAATCAATATCGTACAACTCCAAGTTCTCAGAAGAAGGAAAGATATCATTCAATGTACTTGGATATCCATCACCACATGTGTTAATGGAAACAAGGATGTCATGGTAATGGTTGTCTAATGTATCAACTTGAATGAAGGATACATAATCATTTGACAAGTTATCAATATTGCAAAACTGATGATCAACCAAAAATGTAAGATTGTCATCCTAGAAGAGGGAAGAAAGATGAAACATATTTTCACCGCTTTTCTCCTCTACCAATGAAATGCAACTACCTTGTATATGATCACCGCTTGAAAGAAGAGGTTGAACATCATTAAGAGTTGAATCAGGTGGGTTAAGCAGACCGTGAAACAAGGAATCATGAGACATAGATAGTAGAGATTGAAGGGTATCCCTTGAGGCAACCAAGTTCTCATTTGGATCAGATTCAAGATTGAACTTATGTGGACTGATATAATATTGAAAACCCAAGGGATCAACTTTCAATTGAGGCTCTATCCAATTACTGAACAAGACTCATAAACAAAGATAGTGGTATTTTCTGAACTTTTTTCATTATGTATATTTTATGTTATTGATTTTTTATTCAATGCCTTTGAAATTGTCCAAAAAAAACTCAAACATTATCTTTAAAAGAAATTAAATGAAAAATATCATATATATTTAAAAGTGTCAAACTCATATGCCATTAGATAAAGGATTCCTTCATGAGTCCATCATGATTAACTCCGCCACTTAAGGACAAATTTTGTGTTGTAGGGAAATTTTCATAAGCGGTGCTAAAACTATGATTTTTAGGACCTCAACAGCACGATCGAACACTTAAAACCTTGAATCGAGCGCTTGAGTTATAAATTCAAATATCGTGTTCTAGTTTTTAATAAACACTTCATCAATCCATTTACGTGGTTAACTAATGGCTCATTCAAGCTATATAACTCGATCGAGCCTTTGCAAAAATAAAATTTTCTAAATTTCAAGGAGGTTTTATTTTTTGGGATAGGATCCTTATGTGAACCCCATAGATTTAGAATCAAGAAAGCTCTAAAATTTAATCCACTAATAATTTAACCAAGTTAATATAATATTATTTTACTTAAAATGGAAATTCGACTAGATTTAGGTTATGAACAACAATGAAATATTTTTATGTTATTAATAAATGTAATGTGTTAGTTTGATATAAAGCATGGAAAGAGTTACACATGCTTCATATTGGATTGTAAAAAGTGCAATATATATATATATATATATATATATATATATATATATATATATATATAGATATAAGCTAGACTCGTAGATAACCTCAAAAGAAATAAAATCGAATAACACTTATTTGTAGTTTACATCTTGACATCTTTTAAAATTGAATAAAACCTATTTAGAAAAATTCGTAACATTATATAAAATTATAGAAATGTTATCATATATTGTTTTTTTCCCTATATTAAATTCCAATACTTGTTGATTTCACTAAAAGTCACTTTCTACAAGAAAATATGAAGCATATTTCTAATTATTTCTATGCTCAATATTAAATTGATACATGATATATTTTAGTTCATTTTAAGTATCAAAGTGACTTGCATCATAGTAAGATTGTACTTATATCACTTCATGACTAAGTTCTTGTAGATTAACTCAAAATAAATACAATTGAATAAAACTTATTTGTTGTTTACAATATATCTTTTAAAATTGAATAAAACCTATTTCAATCCTATTTGCGTTTGCTAATTGAACCTTGAGATAAGGAATTAATTGAAATATTTAAAAGAGTTGGTCATGCAATGGTTTATGGGTGGGTCACAAATTTTTCCATATACAGGTTTTTTACATTGTAAAATGGATGAATTTAGAATTCAAATAGTTTATTATTATAATCATTGGAATAGCATACATGTTGATTGCACTAAAAGGCACTTTATACAAGCCAATATGAAACATATTTGTAATTCTTTCCATGCTCAATATTAATTTGATACATGATATATTTTAGTTCATTTTAAGTATCAAAGTGATTTGCATCATAGTAAGATTGTACTTATATCATGTTATGACTAAGCTTTTGTAAAACCTTAAAAGAAATAAAACTAAATAAAACTCATTAGTTGTTTACAATACATCTTTTAAAATGAAATAAAACTTATTTCAATCTCATTTGTGTTTTTAATTGAATCAATAATAAAGTAAATTTAGCCAAGTTCATAAAATCATATATAAAATTATAGAAACATATATCATTGATTTTTTATGGTATATTAAATTCCAATACATATATGACTTGAATATGTCATGTTATGACTAAGTTCTTGTAGATGACTTCAAAAAAAATTTGAACAAAACTTATTTGTTGCTCACTAAACATCTTTTAAAATTGAATTTAAAACTCATTTCAATCCTATAATTTGTGATATTTTGAACTAGCGAAACAATTAACAGGTCCATAAACTGAAATTTAATGAACATCCACAAACTAAAATAATGAATCTATAAATAAATTGTCCATATGAAAATATATGCAAATTACATTACATGAACATCTATAAACTGGAATAATAAGCATCCATAAACTGAAATAATGTTCATGTACATCCATACACTGTCCATGTATGAAAATATACAATGTTTGTATCACATGTGAATTTTCCCCATGAAATGGGATTGAAAAATATACAAACTATCCACTCTAAGTACCACCAGAACTCTTATGTGAGTTATGTTGTGAAAATTAATAGTCCATAATCTAGTACTGCAATATAACACATCCAAATTCAAATTAATTAGACCATTATTTGTACAAAGTAAATAATCTAGAAATAAATGATTTTGAATCACATTTAATTACATATATGATCTACTAACCGCACTCAAGCCCAAATGCAAGTTAGGTAGGATGGGGGCATGACCAGTCTGGGTTTAGTTCTCCCCTACCTATGGTTCAAAGATTGGCACATGCATCGATGGACCTGCATCGTTAATTACTCTATACCCAACATCCCACTCATGCGTCCATGTAACTACGACGTCAAAAACACTTTGCATATGGCCCTGCGTACACAATAGAAAATGAAAATTATAATTACTCTATGAATTAATTAACATGCATGTAACTTAGAAAAATAAAATGTTGAAATCTTAAGAATATTTTTTTTACCTCAACTGTTGGTCAATGTGGTTATACATAGTGACTCTCCTCCACATGAGTGTTATGAGGTGGATGTGGAGGAGAATCCAGGGAAACATGCACTGGTTGAAGCTGCTCTGGCTGATCAATTGCCCCCTCAGATGACCTCAAAATCTCATCCATGTAGTTAGGTTTTTTCAACATGTTATCATGAACTTATTAATATAAATGTAATCTAATACGAACTAAATTAGTACACATAATGTATGAATTGGCAATAAGAGTCAAATATTTCATATATATGTACCTGGTCTATGTCTTGTAGGTTGTGCACCCTCCATGTGTCATGGATGGCATCATGACACATACATGCATATGACAAATGTTAGTCAATTGTTAGACTAGCGAGATATGAATCATCACATAATGGAAATGGCATGTCATGAGGCAATAGTGGTGGTATGCTTATCTCTCCATGCAATGTGACATGCGCACTGGCAATGTCATTCGCATGTTATCTGCAATGGTATGTCTTGTCTCAACATCGAATTGCGATGACTCCTTTAGCTCTTTCAGCAATTCCACATTCTGAGATGGTAGTGGAAACAATCTCAAAGGTGGTGGTACATGCCCAGGGTCTCTATGAGCCTTGGCGTGATCATAGTTACGTCCCAAGCCGAGTCCATAAATTTAAGATCTGGTGCTAGTGTAATCTGACCTCATATGTAGCACAAACTCCACATATATATGTTTTGAAAAGTAAATGGGGACATGGTCATGGTGGGGAATTGGACCCAAGCTCCAATGAATCAATGATAAACAAAAGGGGCCGCATCGACATTCTTAAAATATCTTAGTGAAATTAGACCTCGATGTCTAGCATGGCACTCCACAGGGATGTCAAACAACTCCCCATGAACATTAATGTCCTTGGTGGCATCTTTCACTCCCTCCCAAGTATGTGGGCCTCTAACCTCTAACCTCTTAGTCCTATGTATGAAATGTAGGAGGCATATCTATGGGCATGCCCTTTGGTATATCTTGATCAACCAATTGATGCTCTCCAGCATCAAAGACAAACTATGCCTAGTAGTCAAACTAACAGATATTTTAGCAAACTCTCATGTGATCCATATATGTTGGGCCCTAACATCCTCCAGTGTGATACTAGTTTTGCATTGTCCCATAGAGGGATCAATGTTGCACTGTGATCCTCAACTTTTCCCTACCGAGGTTATGCAAATCATAAACATAATTTAATGATGCAGGAGCATTGGCTCTCAAATATCAAGCTCGAAGTATCTAGTTGGACCTAAAGGTCTAGACGTTAGCCAAGAAGGGGCCATTGTAAAATTTCATGTAAAACAATCTTTATTTCCTAGCAAGCGTAGATAGGGAAACTATTTAGTGGTTCATTTAAAATCAAGGCTGGCTCAACCATTATTAGTTTAAAATTAGGCAAGCAGATCAAGTTAGGATTAGTTAGGAACTAGTTTGAAGAAACTGTTGAGCAACTAAAAATTAACTGAGGAACAGTTCCTCAACTGTAAAGAAACTACTAATGATGTATTGAAAAGAAAAAAAGAGAAAGGTTGGAGAGGCTAGCCAAGCGAAGCCAGGCTAGCCAAAGTGAGAGTGTGAGTGTGAGCCTATGGGCAAGAGAGGAGCATGAGGGCCAACTAAATGCAAATCAGGCCGAAGTCAATTGTATCGGTGCATTATTAATAAAATGAGTAGTTGAATTACTATGACTGTGTATTTCCTTTTATGCACTGAGTGATCCATAGAAGGACATTGATGATATTCTATGCAAGTCTAATAAGTGTATCTGTAGGTTAAATAAGAGTACATACAGAGCTGAGGAATATAGACTGTTCTAGAGGAACAACGAGGCGAGTTGGGCCGAGGCAGAGTCCAAGCGGAACGCAGAGGAGAGGACGAGACAGAGGAACATTGAGAGTCCTTGAAACCTTTTAAAGAACCAAAGTAATGTTGGAGTAATCGTGATCAAAGAACTCACGAAGTGAAGCTCAGGAGAGAGTCGCACAGCGGAACCTCGAAACCATGGAAACCTAAAGAAATGGCATAAAACTTAAGCACATGAAGAGTGAAGAAATGAAGTATCAACAAACCATAGCCATTGGATCTTTATGATCAATGACCAAGATTGAATTGCATTGGCGAAACCCTTTATGCGATATCGAAATCGGGCCTTTGAATTATTGTGATTGCGATGATGCGATGGAACATGGACCATTGGATCGGAAGTCAAATCGATGGTCTAGAAGTAATCGGCGATCGGAAAGCAGGGAGGTCAAGAGCTAGCGGATGGTGGAATCTTGAAGCGCCGATATGCGATTAAGCGATATCACCGACCAGAGATCGGGGATCAAAGAGTGCAGAGGTCGGAGGAATAACGCAAAGGAGAGCAGACCTGACGGAGTTATAGTGGTAGTTATATAATATTTGAGATTCAACTATATAGGTACGAAGCGAGTTTTCCCGTGTATTCCATGTAATTTCATTAAAGTGTTGTGCGGGTCCTTTAAGGCTTAAGCATGTATTAATGCTTTTGAAAGTCGCATATCGAAGGGGAAGGAGTGTTGAGGCACATACGTAATGTGACCGTGGAAGAGCGATTCCCTATTGCGATAAAGGTAACCTAGGGATCTGTGCAGAGGTTGTACCAAGGCGGAAAAGATGTGTGTTGCGTATATTTTCCTTTGTAAATGGTTTTATAAGGAAAATAGTGCCGATGGAAGGTTTCATGCGATAAATGTTATATAATTAATGTTTAAAGGGAAAAGATTATATATATGTTGTTAGGGGTAACAAAGGTTAGTAGAGGTTTAAAGTCCTGATGGAAGGTTTAAACAGGGTGATTGAGTTCCTATATAAAGGAACTGATTAATGGGGTCTTAACCATTGATGGTTGAAGATTTGACTCCTTGGTGAGTTAAATTCCTAGGAAAAATGTGATTATGCATGTATATGCATATTGTGGGTAAAGTAGGGGTAACCCTGCGTCAATTGGTATCAGAGCAAGTTAAAGCTCTTTGAGAAAACTTAGAACTGAGTTATGTTTTAAGATGTTTATGCAGGCAAGGGAGATCAGATTTTAATCTGAAAATTAGTAAGCACACAGAAGGTGATGTGTAGCAAAACTTGCAAATGCAAGAGGACAGTGAACAATCCATTCAAAGTGCAGGAGAATGGTGGAACAAGATCATGCAGAGATATTGAAGGTGAGATGACATGTTTTGTTTTAAATTGATTTGAAGATTAGAGAATGTGTATTTTTACACTAATACACAGGTAACAACATAAGAAGGTGAGAAGGTTGCAACAATCTAGAGCGAGGAGTGCTCAATTGGTTCAAGAGGAAAGAACCAGAGAAATTCCAACAGACTGAGCTCAGAGGAGAGAATCTTAGTGGGGCATATGTAGCAAGGAGGAAGGTATTGTTGTAGCTCACAAAGGCAATTCCACAGATGATGTGGGTAGAATTGCTAAGGGATGAAAGAAGCTGGTAAGACTTTCTGAATGAAAGAAGAGGTGGCTAGAACCTAGTATTTCGGTTGTGATTGAAATACAAGAGGACAATTGTGTTCTCTAAGGTGTAGATGAGTTGAAGCCTAGAAGGAGCAGAGAGAAGTGCTCAAAGGAGGTTCCAGAGATAGAGAACCAAGTACTTGCCAAAAGACCAAGTATAGAGGAAAGCTTGGTGAGGTAAGTTGCAACAAGGAGGACTTGGTTGCAGAGGCTTTAGTGTAGCTCATAGTGAATGAATGAGGAACTCATAGAGAGAGGAGAAGAATATGGCTACTAATAGTCATAGCAAAGGTTCTGAGGAAGACCACAGCAGAAGAAAAGTGAAGAAAGAAAATGCCAAGGCAAATGGCATATGGAAGCAGTTAACTGATGAAGAATATGAGAGGGAGAAGGCTGAGATAAGAGTCCATCTTGAAGTACTGATGGAACTCTTACAGAGGAAAGAGAAATACCAAAGGTATGGTTATATAATGAGAAAGAAGGTAAAATGGTATAGGCTACAAAAGAAGAGAGAGGAGGAGGTGAATACTCAATTAAAAGAGGAGCTTAGGAAGCTTGAACAGATAATGGATGTTCAATTGAGGTCAAAGAAGCTCAAAGGAGTTGAACTACAACAAAACAAAGTTGCTAGAGAAGAACAAGTTCCTTGTGAACTTGAAGATGGAGAAATGATATCCAAAACATCAGTTGAGGCTATTGAGCCTTATGCTTTTGAAATTAAAAATTTGTGTATGTTTGCAGATGTAATACATGATGTTGGATGATCTTTGGGTATTGTCAAAGAAGAGGAAAAGGAGAGACAAAATTTGAATTCTGTTTTAAAGAAGAAAGATGAGATAGTTAGGTCTCATGAGGAAGCTTATACATAGTTGGGGGAGAATATTGCTTTTCAGCATACTGATAAAGTTGTAAACAGAGGGAGTTTGGCTTATATGGGTAGCCAAAAGCAAGCAGAAGAGAAGGAAGATGTCAAGAATACAAATTTAACACTTGAAGAAGCTAACGGAGAGATTTTATTGTTAGAAAGTCTGTTAAGAGAGTCTAAGTCAAGCCATGAATTAAGACCTTAGGTAAATGATTTAAATTTTAGTAATTTTGATGAAGAAATGAGTTTTTTTGAAGAATGCATAGGTAGAGATGTGAATGAGGAAGATTCAGTCAGCCCAGAAGGACAGATGAAAGTGTCACATAACAGTGACAAGGAGAAGAATAGAAATGTACAGGAGGATGGGTCAAATATGTCTCATGCTAAAGAATAATCAGTCTTAGAACTGAAGGATACTGCACTGACTACCAGGATTAGTCAAGGAGCTGAAGGACAACTATGGAATGTTGTCAAAGAAAAGGAGGAGTTTTATGCTGTAATTGATAAGCGGCATAGTGATGAGGTGTTTGAGAGGAATCAGGTAGAAAGTGAATTGCTGAACTATTTGCTGGAAGCATCTAAGCATGAGAAAGGGATTACAGACATTGACAGAAGAATGTCTCAAGTTTTGACTGAGACAAAAGCAGATATTAGTTTGATAAACTATGTTATGTTAACTAATATACAAAGTAATGTGAGTGAATATGTTACTGTAGTCAGGGAATTGGAGAGCAGTTTACTTTTTGAACGTAAATTTGCAGATATGAAGCAGCAAGTGGAAATTGCAGAAGAAGAAGTTCACTATTGTGAACCAGAGCGAGGAGACATCCTTGGAATGAATGATGTGGAGGAGAGACTAACTGACAGTCTCATGAATTCTTTTGAAAATTCAAATCAGCAAACTGATATGTTGATAGAGGAGGAGAAAACAGAGCAACATACTGATGTGTTGCCAAAGGAAGAAGAGGCACTGAGGCCTTATGTTTTCTATTTTAATAATTATTTTGTGAGTGCAGGTATAGTTGCAGATGCTGGAGGAAATTTGGCACAAATAAGCAGCCAAATAAAAATGAAAGAAGAAGATTCTATGGAAGAATTTAATCCATGGAACAGAGAGGTTCAATTTCTGGAGAGAATGTTGGAAAGTCATGATTCGATGTAGAAAGAGATAATCATGAAAGAGCGTAAGGATGTAAGGGCAACAGTAAGGAATCAAAAACTACATGGTGGAAGCAACCAACAACAATTTGAAGAATTAGTGGATAGCAACAACGACCTGAAACAGAGAGAAAGAGGTAACAGTGAATGGCAGAATATGGACCAGCCCAAAGATATGCTATAGATGGAGATTGAAGAGTTATGACAGTTAATGATGAGGCAGTCCATATGGAGGAGGTTGATAGCAGCAGGAAGAATAATCAATCATAACTTGAAACTGATTGACAAGGAGAGGAAGATGAAACAGAAGACAGGTGACATACAACAACAGCAAAGGTACAAAGCATTCAGACAACAACAAACAAAAGTTTGGGACCCTGGAGGTTTTCCATTTAACTTATGAAGGCACATTATCAGGAGATCATGAATGTTTTCAACATTGGGACTCTGATGCATGAGAATTGGCTCTCAAAGATCAAGCTCGAAGTATCTAGTTGGACCTAAAGGTCTAGACGTTAACCAAGAAGGGGCCATTGTAAAATTTCATGTAAAACAATCTTTATTTCTTAGCAAGCGTAGATAGGGAATCTATTTAGTGGTTCATTTAAAATTAAGGCTAGCTCAGCCATTATTAGTTTTAAATTAGGCAAGCAGATCAAGTTAGGATTAGTTAGGAACTAGTTTGAAGAAACTGTTGAGCAACTGAAAAGTAACTGAGGAACAATTCCTCAACTGTAAAGAAATTGTTAATGATGTATTGAAAAGAAAAAAGAGAAAGGTTGGAGAGGTTAGCCAAGCGAAGCCAGGCCAACCAGAGTGAGAGTGTGAGTGTGACCCTATGGGCAAGAGAGGAGTATGAGGGCTGACTGAATGTAAATCAGGCCGAAGTCAATTGTATCTGTGCATTATTAATAAAATGAGTAGTTGAATTACTGTGACTGTGTATTTCCTTTTATGTGTTGAGTGATCCATAGAAGGACATTGATGATATTCTGTGCGAGTCTAACAGGTGTATGTGCAAGTTAAATAAGAGTACAGACAGGGCCGAGGAATATAGACTGTTCTAGAGGAACAGCGAGGCGAGTTGGGCCGAGGCAGAGTCCAAGCGGAACATAGAGGAGAGGACGAGACAGAGGAACATGGAGAGTCCTTGAAACCTTTTAAAGAACCAAATTAATGTTGGAGTAATCATGATCAAAGAAGTCATGAAGTGAAGCTCAGGAGAGAGTCGCACAGCGGAACCCCGAAACCATGGAAACCTGAAGAAATGGCGTAAAACTTAAGTGCAACAGAAGGGTGAATAAATGAAGTATCGGCAAATCGTAGCCATTGGATCTTTATGATCAATGACCAGGATTGAATCGCATCAGCGAAACCCTTTATGCGATATCAGAATCGGGCCTTTGAATGATTGTGATTGTGATGATGCGATGGAACATGGATTGTCGGATCGGAAGTTAGATTGACGGTCCAGAAGTTATCAGCAATCGGAAATCGGGGAGGTCAAGAGCTAGCGGATGGTGGAATGTTGAAGCGCCGATATGCGATTAAGCGATATCGCTGATCGGAGAGTGTAGAGGTCGGAGGAATAGCGCAAAGGAGAGCAGACCCGATGAAGTTATAGTGGTGGTTATATAATATTTGAGATTCGACTATATAGGTACGGAGCGGGTTTTCCCGTGTATTCCATGTAATTTCATTAAAGTGTTGTGCGGGTCTTTTAAGGCTTAAGCATGTATTAATGCTTCTGATAGTCGCATATCGGAGGGGAAGGAGTGTTGAGGCACATACGTAATGTGACCGCGGAAGAGCAATTCCCGATTGCGATAAAGGTAACCTTGGTATCTGTGCAGAGGCCCTACCAAGGCGGAAAAGATGTGTGTTGCGTATATTTTCCTTTGTAAATGGTTTTATAAGGAAAATAGTGCCAATGGAAGGTTTCATGTGATAAATGTTAGATAACCAATGTTTAAAGGGAAAATATTATATATATGTGGTTAGGTGTAACAAAGGTTAGTAGAGGTTTAAATTCTCGATGGAAGGTTTAAGCGGGGTGATTGAGTTCCAATATAAAGGAACTGATTAATGGGGTCTTAACCATTGATGGTTGAAGATTTGACTCCTTGGTGAGTTAAATTCCTCGGAAAAATGTGATTATGCATGTATATGCATACTATGGGTAAAGTAGGGGTAACCATGCATCATTTAACATATATATAATGTCAACTAAGCATAATAACATATACATTAAATTCAAACACATGAATTGAAGGCAATTTAAAAATGAAAGACAATTTCAAGACATAAACATACATAAAGTTTAAAGAGGATTTAGAAATGCACCAGTAGCAAGTGAAGATGGTGCATTATCTATAACATGATCGTCAATAGAGATAGAAACATTTTCTTCGATACTCTGACTGGTGTCGGAGCTAGGTTCTAGGAGTGGAACACACACTCTGGTTGGGCTACGTGATTTATCACGGGATCAACAATGCATAGCAAATCCCCCCACATTCTAATGGTCAGCAGTTGGGGGGCGTATAGGAGAGGACTCCACATAATACATATAATACATATAAAGTATTGAGTTCCATGTAAACAAAATTGAAATAAGTGATCAAATCTAACTTCACACTTTTTCCCATTTCTAAATAATGCATTTTATTCATACAACATAAATATGTAAATATATGTAAAAAATTGAAATAAACGTATATTCAAAACTAATAAAATTTCATGCCAACTAAATACTCCATAAGACTATAAGTCCTTATAATGTTTGACTTTGACACATGACATGTACTAGGTGCAAACACATGAAAAGACAATATTACAACGTTTCTGGTATGTGTACTACATAATGAAACAATGATGCATTGTTGGAACTTATATATATATATATATATATATATATATATATATATATATATATGCTATGTTAAATGTTATATAAAACTATAATTATGTTACAGTTATAGTTATATTAAATGTTATAGTTATGCTACATGGTATCCTATGTTACATATGTTAGAGTTATAATTTTATATTATACATTTATAGTTATCTATAGTCATGTTACATAATTATTTATTGCGCCATGAGGCGCTTTGAGCTCAGTATGGTAGAGATGTTGTAATGTAATGTTTTACATTTTGACTAAGTCAAATTACATAAATATAAAAATAAAATAAAATTGAATAAAAGGTTAATGTAATGTAAACCAAATATCTTAACTTGCCAACGAATAAAAAAATAAACAGAAAATTAAAAATAACCTTATAAAAATAAAATAAAAATAGCCTATGGTATTGACCCATGGTATTTATGTGGAATGTAGCCTATTTAAAGGGGGAAATTAAACCAACCTAGATCCATCTTAACTCGGGATCTACCAAGGTCCGAGAGGGATCAAATTTCTTGATATGCAAGCCTCTTTTAGAGTGAAAAGGTATTTGATGCCTCTGGATGCCTCTTGATGCTTGGTAGATATAGAGATAAGATCGATCTAGGTTGGTAGTTATGAATATAAAGAAAATATTATCATATAACATTAGATTAAAATGTGTTTAAAAATTAAAAATAAATTAAATAAAATTATAATTACTCCAAAGGTGTTCTATAAGGCTGCGTTAGCCCACTGACCTTTGTCATCTATTGAAAACCACTTAAGAGTTTCCAAGTGTTTGCACTCAGAACATGAAGTCTCAAGTGCATCTGTCTAAACGATGGTATAAACTGGTAAATTTCCATTGTTATCGACCATTCAGGCTTTGGAAGCAGTGGAAGGAAAGGATCACAAACCCAGTGTAGTGGGAGTGGATATGACCCTCACAATGCATAGGAAGTTTTGGTTGTAGTGGAGAGTTATGATATTTGAATTAGATGGTATGTCAGTTAATTTTCATGCATTTTCAAATACTGAACTAGCAGTGGACAAAAGCTTAAATTCCCATGTGTTAGTGGTAATGGTTGCTCTAAATCAGAAGGGTTGTCAAGAATAGGAACAATGGTAGCTTTGGAGTTGTTGTGGCTAGACAAACATCTGAAGTTGAAATGCATATTGCAGTGGTTGGAGGTAAAATTTTATGGGTGCTCTAAGTTGGAAGAGTTGGAAGAGCTGCCAAGTATGTAATTACTATTGTATTTAGAGGGATTGTGGGCAAGTTTTTGTATGCAGTTAAAGAGTAAGGGGTGGTTTGGCCCAACAGAGATAAAAATTAAAGATATGGAGATTGAACTTACATATTTATTAACACGCTTAATATATAATTGTTGATACCTTATCTTTGGGATTAGGTAAGTCCATGTAAATATTGTAAACTGAAAAATAAGGAGATTTGGAAGACGAAGAGACATTGGGAGATGAAACCCAATAGTATCCCTCTCCATGTATATATTCATGTTCCATTTTAATGAAAAATACAATTCAATTCATGGAGTTACTCATGCCCTGACATGGTATTAGAGCCAACTCCCAAAATTAGCTTTTATGCCATTGTAACTCCCTTCTACCATTTTTGCAGTCCGTGAAATTCCTGCCATCCTCGGCCTTGGAGTGATTCTCGTTCCTTGGTGTTGCTATTAATAACAATCTCTACATTTAAAATTGAGTGCAGCATATGTGTGTAACAGTTCCTTGGTTGGCAAACTCCTCTGGACACCGTGTGCAATGGTTGTGTGTTGACCATAGAAATGGATGGACGTGTACAAAAATGAAAGTACATTTATGTTTTAATTCAAGACTGCGAAGACTGTGGGTTGTGTATGGATGTTTTTTATGATTTTTGAAAAGAGAAGAAATCGTAGTGCCACTGCCAAAAATTTCACTGGTGCACTGCCAACTCTTTGATTGTTCATTTTCTTTCATTTGAACTCTAATGCATTAGAACATGTTGGATTTTATGTGTTGTTTCTTGCCATGGGACTGTGCATAAGTTGGCCTATGCATTTTTTTTAATTTTTTTTTTATAGTCAATATTTTGTGCGGAAGATCCAACGACTCTTCCTGTGTGAATCAACTCTGCTACAGTGAGATGCGTTGACCATTCTGTGGATTCCCTACCATGAAATTTCAGATGGTGCATATGCATATCAGTGGTGTGTATGTATGGTTGTAGTTTTGTGTTCCCATACACGTTAAATACCATTTAATTTTTATATGCATTGAATGTCATTTCATATGGTGAATTGATTTTTTTTACGGCACATGCATTGGTTTCAATATATAATACATATGCAATTTACGGATACCATAAAGGGAGCACCATATGAAGTATGCAGTGATTATATGATGGTATATATATTGTAAAGGGGCATAATATGAATATGATGGTAGATAGCTTATAAGATCATAACTCATTATTTTATTTTTAAAAGGGGCACATGAATATGTATGGAGTGATATGAGTATGTATGGTAAGTGATATCGCACGTCGTATATTATGAGTAGTAAGTGATATATTATATAGTGGTGTGACTATCTATATGTACAGTATATGTACAGTAAAGTGTAAAGTTATTTTTCAAAAGCGGATTTTTTTTAGAATGCATTCACTCATATCTATTGTGGGAGTAGTTCTCATTGGCAAGGAGAACTATCATGAGTGGTCCCAGAAGATAAAACATAGTCTCATTTTCAATGAGTTGTGGAAAGGAGTTTGTGAAGGTGTAGGAGACAATGCACCTAAAAATCCCACTTCAGCCAAGGAGCTTTCCATTTTGGAAAACAAGAACAGCAAGGCCTATGCCTTGATTGCAGCATCAGTAAATGAATATGTGAGTCACCATATTTCTCTGTTTTCAAATTCCTTTTAAGCCCTAAAGAAGTTGAAGGAATTGTATGACTCACACTCTAAAATTGAAGTTGTTCAATTGATGATTAAGTTGTTCAATTTCAGTTGAAAAATGATGACCCTATTTCCTTAGCGTTAGAAGTAAGATCTATTATGCATGACATAAAAACCACTGGTGTTGAAATATATATTCCTCTGATAGCTTATGTCAAGGCACTATATCCAACCTATTCACATTATCTTGAGTTGCTCAAAGCAAGCGGAAACCTTAAGGAGATTACCTTTGACTCCCTTGAGAAGAAGTTTGTTGAAAGAGAGAAGGCTTTTGGGAAGAAAACAACTCCTTGGTCTTCTGAAGAAGTTGTGTGCCTTACATAGAAGGAGAAGGATCATGCATAAGATTCTTCTATAGGACGAGGTGGCTGAAGAGGAAGAGGAAGGAGGAATTTTAGAGGCAGTTGGGGCAGACAGTTCCAAGGAGAAAATTTTGATCTTCATTGCATATGATGTAATAGAGATGGACATGATACTTCCACTTGTAAGATGCCTCGGGACCGAATTGAGTAGGAAAGGAATGAAGGGAGAGGTAAAAAAACTAAAAAATGGAAAGGGAAAGCACCTGAGTCTATTCATTATGTTGTGCCACATTTCAACAATGGAGTAACTAAAGAATTATTCAATGCTTCACTTGCTTCATGGAAATATGATTGGTTGCTTGATTTAGGAGCAACTTGCCACATGAATTTCAGGAGAGATTTCTTTGAAGAATTCACTGACAATGTTGATGGAGTAGTATACTTTGCAAACAAGTCAAAACTCAAGCCATCAGGGCTTGGCACCATTAGGCTCAAACTGCCTAGTCTTCCAGACTTTCTTCTTTATGATGTTCTATACCTCCCAAAGCTTAGGGGAAACTTGTTGTCTTTGGTTCACATCCACTAGCAAGGACACTCCATTCACATATGTGATGGAAAGGTTGAGGTTAGAAAAGAATTATATCAATCACTTTTCATGACTGGGATAGAAGTAGAGGGACTTCTGAAGCTGCAAAGAACCTATGCCCATGCATAGAACTTCTCATACAATTCTCACTATGATGAAGGTACATTTCCATTAGGTCTTTTATGGCATGATATATTTGGACAATTGAACTACGACATCCTCTGTTTATTGAAGAAAAATGGTGTTTCTAGTTTACCTACAATTCTTAGGAAACTTAAGCAATGTGATGCTTGTATCTTAGGAAATCATATCAAATAGTCTTTTCATGATTCTCCTTCCAGAGCACATAGAAAACTTGAATTCATTCATTCTAATTTATGTGGAGCAATGCATGTTCCTTCTGCAAATGGTAATAAATATGTTATGGCATTTTGATGACTACCCCATAATGTGTTGGGTTTATTTATTGAAGAACAAATCTGAAGGTTTTGAAACATTCAAGAAATTTCATGCATGGATTGAAAATGATTCAAACCTCATATTGACTCTATTTGCACTGATAATGGAAAAGAATACACTTCAAATGAATTTGAAAACTATCTTCGTCGACATGGGATCAAACATCAAACAACCGTGCCTTATAATCCCCAACAGAATGGGGTATCTAAAAGAATGAACATGACAATCTTAAATATGGTACATTCCATGATGTTTTTTAAGAATGTTAAACTAATGTTTTGGGTTGATGCACTTATATGTGTTTTGTATATAAAGAATAAGTGTCCATCTGATCCAGGTTCGAGTGTGACAAAGGACCCTTCCAAGACCTTTTACTATCCTGATGTGTTATAAAATTTCATTTTTAAAGAACATAAATGAATGCATGTGCATGTTGTAAATAAGAGGAACATGACAAGAATCAGCACATGAAAACATAAGCCATTGATAACGGAGTTCGTCCAGGGGGGACTACGTCTCCGGGTCCCAATGTCAAGATGGTGTAGGCCGCTGCATTAAGTGCTGTCAATAGTGGTGATGTACATAAGAGGTGATGTCGCTATCATACAAGGAAAATTCCCTCACGCAGGAGTGGCTCCAAGAGATGTTCCGCTATAGGAACTCTCAGTCAAAAAGGACTCCTATCAATATGACATAAACTCATGCATGATGATCATCCCGCCAACATGGCATAAAAGGGATCTCAATGCAAACATGCATGATGACAACATGAGTATCCCATCAACATACAACAAAGGGATCTCAAAACATAACATGACGAATCATGACAACAAGTACATCACATAGACGATTCCGCATCACATCAAGCAGGAATCATGAAAACAAGTAATAAACAAGATCCCTCATCAACATCAAACAAGGATCTGTGCAGCACAATGCATAGTAAAAGAAGTACATGAACACACTGCATATACCTCACAACCAAGGGCTAGCTGAAGAAGAGGATGTCAAACTGCTGAAGTTGTTCATGCCATCGATCTCACGGAATCAATCGCATGGAAATGGTTGCTCGCACATGAATGCTGACTCCTACATTCCTATTAGAAAAATGGCCAAAACATAGAAAGAAAAAATGGAAAATCTGAACGCACCATCAGATTTGTGGCATCGAATAGTTCAAAATTGATTGTCAAATTTCTGCATTCTGAGAAAATGAAAATCTGGGGCTTAAGGAATCTTTCAGATTCCCCTTAGATTCCTCAAAGATTCCCTCCTCAGGGTCCTCTGCAAACCGGATGCTCAGATCGAAATTCTGACTACTCCATTAGGATTTTGTCGCTAAGAAGTGTAAGATTGACATAAAGTTTGTCCAATTTGGACACTGCAAAAATTTCACCTGCTTGAGAATCATGGTTCTAGTTGCAATAAATTAATTAAAAAAATCGCCTCAATTTCCGTGCCCACTCCTGCTCCTCCATGTTGTTGGGCACACTGACAAAATGGGTATATATATAAAATTTCGGGCGAATTCATTTGGCATTGTGGTTAAAATTCCTAAATTTAAATGAGGAGGTCAAGTGGTCAAACCTCGACCCCTCCATAGGCAACAATTTCCCCCGGAATCTGGTCGGATTCCGTCAACCGAAAAAAGTCCAAATTGTGTCTCCCTTAACTTGCCTAGTCAACAAAAGACAACCGAACTTTGACTGCTTCTAACTTCCTCATCCAGACTCGGATTGATGAACCATTCACACCACCACGATCACAACAACGAGATCTTTAACATGAACCTGGTTTGAGCATAATCCAAACACTTTGGTTTTTGACCCTTCCTGAGTCCTCCTGGACTTCTACATGTTTCTGGAGCCACCTAGATCCCCAGCTAGTGTTATAAACAACAAGACTCCCTATGAAATGTGGTATCGCCATATTCCTTCAGTGAGGCATCTCAGGGTTTTTGGTTCCACCTATTATGCCTTGATACCTAAGGAATAGAGAAACAAACTCGGTGCAAGGAGTCACAAGTGTATCTTCTTGGTGTACTCAAACACCTCCAAAGCATATCGTCTCTATGATGAAGCCAATAAGAAGTTTATAATATCTAGAGATGTGATCTTTCTTGAATCTTCCAAGGTTGACAATGTTTTTGAGTGGAAACTTGATCACTTGAATAGATTCAGACATGAAAAATCTTTTCAAGAGTTTGATAATGAGATTCCACATCTTTAAGGGGGGATTCCTATATTGGATCAATCTATGGAATATTCTTCTGAAGCACTCTCTCCCCCACATGAAGCTCTAGCCACTAATCTTAATGACACTTTGAGTGATGTGATTGACACAATTGGGAGACTAAGTCTTGATTCAGCCCCAACTCTATCAACTAAGCAGCCTGGGCCATCTCAAAAGGTCCTACAAAATGGCTGACAAAGGCATTTGAAAGAGTTCATCTTGATGAGGTTGGAAAGATAGGAACAAGAAGCTCAACTAAACAGAATGGAGGTGATGTAGACAATCCTGATTCACCGGTTGATATGGATGTTTCTTATGATTGTGAACTGAATTTGTCTACAGATTTCAAACTAACTTCCTTCAAAGATGCTGCTTCTCATGATGAATGGAAAGAAGTGATGCAAAATTAATATGATTCTTTGAATAATAATGACATCTTGAAGCTATTTGATCCTCCATTGGGAACCAAACCAATAGGCTACAAGTGGGTTCTCAAGAAAAAATATAAAGAAGATGGCTCACTTGACAAGCAAAAATTCAGGTTTGTGGAAAAAGGCTTTTCATAGAAGGAAGGGGTCGAATATGAGGATACTTTTTCCCCCAAAGAAAAATGGGCTACCATCATAATGGTTGGAAAGTCCATCAAATGGATGTAAAAATTTCTTTCTTGAATGGGTATATGAAAGAGAATGTTTTTTTTTACCAACCAGAAAGGTTTGTTGTGATGGGTCAGGGACACAAAGTATGAGAGCTTGTAAAATCCTTTTATGGCCTCAAGAAAGCACTGCGAGCGTGGTACGAGAAGCTAATTGAACATCTTTTCAAACTCAACTTCAAACATTATGATCTTGATGATGCAACTTTGTCTGTCAAGAAAGTTGGAAAAATAATTTTATATATTGTGGTGTATGTAGATGGTCTTCTGATGACATGGAACAATGGCATATACATTGCATCCATAAAGAAGGAATTGAGGAAAGGTTTTGAAATGAAAGATTTGGGCTATGTTCACTACTATCTTGGTATTGAAGTAACTCAACATCCAAAGTTTATATTCCTCTCTCAGAAGAAGTACATTGAAGATATGTTGAATAGGTTTGGCATGGTTCAGTGAAATCCTTTGACTACTCCAATGGAACAAAACTTAAAGCTCACATCCAATGAAGGAAAAGAATTTGAGGATGCAATGAAGTATAGACAACTCGTAGGAATTATCAACTACGTGACTACTACCAGACTAGACATTTCATTTGTTGTTGGAATCCTCTCCAGGTTTATGGAAAAGTGAGGGTCATTGGTCTAATGCAAAAAGAGTTCTAAAGTACTTGAAGGGAACTCAAAACTTTGGACTTAAGTATACACACGTGGGTGACTTCAGCTTGATTGGATACTCTGATTCAGACATCGATGGAGATAAAGAAACTGGGGTATCTACTCCAGGTTATGTTATGAGTCTTGGATCAAGAGTTGTCTCCTAGAGGTCACAAAAGCAATTAGTTCTAGCAGATTCCACAACTGAGGTAGAATATGTGGCAGCAGCTGAATCAACAAAAGAAATTGTGTGGCTCAGGAAAATTATAGAATATTTGCAGGAGAAACAAGTGCATTCAACTCCTCTTTTGATTGATAAAAATTATGAATAAAGTTGGCCAAGAACCCAAAGTCCTATGATCGAACTAAGCACATCAATATAAAATACCATCTAAACCGGCATCATGTTGAGGCCAAGACAATCCACATATTCCATTGTTCCACAAATGAGCATATTGCAGATTTCTTCACCAAAGCGCTTGGAAGAGAAAAGTTTTAAATATTTAGAATGATGCTTGGACTCACCAACATCCCTTCATATTAAGGGGGAGACGTTGACACCTAATATTTGGGATTAGGAAAATACATGTAAATATTGTAAATAGAAAAATAAAGAGAATTGGAAGACGAAGAGACATTGGGAGATGAAACCCAATAATCTCTCTCTCCGTGTATATATTCATGTTCCATCTTAATGAAAAATATAATTCAATTTGTGGAGTTACTCCTGGCCTGACAATAACTTTGAAAAATATGTTGTAGAAGTTGAGGAGATAATTAACCTAGTAAAGGGGCTATTATTGAGTGCTTTTTGGCTATAGTTGTACCAACAATAGCCATCTTCTAGATGATTGATATAGATTTTGGTCATGAAAGTAAATATAGGCTTGAAATTTCATTTATGACCATTTTCCTAGGTTTTCTCATGTATAAATATGATTAATATTAGGATACATTATAGGGCCTTCAACCACATAAAATCCCACAAATCACCTTGCATAATTTTCAGATTAACGTGTGCTAATGAAGGAAAATTACAAGAAAATGAACTACGTCTTTCTCGCTTGGCTTTTCGTTCCATAGCCTTGCTCGCCATACTGGTTCTAATAAGCTTGGTCTATGTATTGATATCTTCGGAGGACAGTTCAGTTTTTGATGGCCCTAATCTGATCCCCGCGCCCGGTGCTTCATGGCCTTCGCTTTTTGATGGCCCTAATATGATCCATGCACTCGATGCTTCATGGCCTTCATTAGAGGAAGAAGATATTGATGTGTTGGGAGTGCCCAGGGCATTAAAATTTTTTCCTGAGCTGACTCCAATGACAGTGAAAGTTTTGCCTGAGCGGCCTCCAGTGTGGGATTCTTCTTTCAAAATTGGAAAGAGAAGCAACAAAATGGGGGAACCTCACGAAAAAAAATGACACATGCGATAGCGTTATTGACATGTGTAATCCATGCATGCCTTATTTTATTTGTAATTTGATTACATGTAATACTCTCAATGAAATTATAAAGTAATTTACATATTATTGAACATTGTTTAATTTAAACAAACACAAATTTCCACTGAAACTATCTACCACCATGTGTTTATCATGTCATAACCTCCATTATGCATAAATGTTGCAATTTACACCCTTCTTCCCTAGTTTAAGTTTCTCTTTGATTGCAAGATACTATATAGAAATCCATCGAATTGTTTGCAAAGATAAGTCTTCCAAGGAGTTGTCACCCCATGTAGTGCTTGAAGAATGTAGTTACATGAAGGAAACGAGGTTTGTGTGACACACTCTAACCACTACATCCTTCCATGACACATTCTGGCATGGAATTTCCAAGGTTTGATTTTAAAGGATTTGAATGAGTCATGTGGTGCAGTATGCAAGATACGATTTGACCCAATTAAAAACCTTGTGGGCATGTTCCTTAAGAAAGATAATATGCATCAGATGTGTCGTTTATAGATACTAATAATATCCATATCTTTGTTTTTTATCTAAACCTCTATAATGCATTGTTATCGAATTTTGAATACTACAATAATACATGTTTGCCCATAGATGCATTCAATAAATCTCTATAATGCAATGTTATCTAAATTTTGGATTTTACAATGAAGAGGCATAATTTAACCCATTCCTCTCACGAACCCATTACAACTACACCAGACTCTGAATTTACTCTAGCAGTATAGTTCTAGGAATTATAATCCCATCATTTTTTCTTGTTCCATGGATTAGAGAGATGAGTAGCCAAGTTCTCCAATGGTCCTATTCCAGGGTTTTATGAAGCTTGAACATAGAATCCAACGAATGTCAATAGTGCAAGATGACCTAAAATCATCTACGACACATATGACCTAAAAGCATGTACGGCACATATGTTAGTGATGAGAATTGTTTGTCATATCAGTGGCCACATAAGTGTGTTATTTCAAAGAAAGTCTCACATGGTCTTCACCATCAAGATTACTCCAATCCTAGAACAAATACATGCTTAGAAATCTTGCAAACCATCGAAATAAGAAACGTATTTTGCAATTCCTATAAGGTAATAAGCTAGTGACCAAGGTAGATTTTGGTCATTGTATCAAGGTTAAATTCCTCGAAATTGATGTGCATACATTCTGTGTACCTCTCCTGTCCATTAATGTTGGAATCTGTGACTCCAAGAGCCTTTCATTGTCTATGTGAAGCTGGATTGTGCTAATGAATTGTCAGAGAGCACCATCAATGAATACACTTGGAATATGGAGTTACAATAGCTGGGTTATGCTAATGAATTGTCAGAGATAAGCATCAGTGAATACACAATATAGAGTTATAATAATTTCAATTTGGATGATAGCTTGTATGAAATTCTACATTATGTTTGAAAATCTAGTGTATTCAGGAGCACATTTTGTTTGGGTCATAACGGTAAACAATACAGACAAGATATAATACAAACAAAAGTCAGGAGTGCGATTGCCACATTTTCCACGAGTGGTTTGTCGAATAGTCATTCATGTTGATCCCTTGTGTGGTGACTGGTCTTTTTATATAGATATTCAGTAGTGGGTGATAGCTCGTATGTAATTAAACAGTATGCCTGCAATCCAAATTAATAGATTACGTCTTGTCATCTAAGTGGAGTAGATTAGAGGAGGGCCATGCAAGCTTAAATACCAAATCAATCAGTGGAAGTGCAATAAGCGAGTTTTGCAGGGTATTAAATAACAGAGAAATTTGAAGGAGATTATTAGATGTTTTTGTTTTGTACTCAGTAATTGTGTTTTCTCTGCAGTCACTCTAGAGTGGATGCAAAAACAAGTATTAGCTAAGATGGGAGAGCTTTTCTCATCAATGGATAATGTTGGTTTTTAATTTTTGGGTCCATATATTACCCCAGAAGCACCCCATAGGTTTGTAATGCATTTGGTATTATTTTAGTTATATTTCTGTTTATTGTTCACTGTACACTTTGCTTAAATTTTTGTTATTGAACAGATGTGGGCAGATCTTATAGCCAAGTATAAGGAGGGAGGAATCGATGTTATTCAAACTTATGTATTTTCGAATGGGACATGTATTTACCTTCTTATTGCATTGCCCATGAGCAATCGTATGGAGCAACTCTATTTGCTTGTGCCATCTTAGGATTGTCGAAGTTAAAAAACACTATTTCTTTTAGTGATTTCCGAAGGGAAATTACTTACAAAGATGTCTTAAATGCAATTTATAGTTAAATCACATTACAACCATGGTCGTATATTTTTTTTATTATAGCAAGTTATTTAACATAGAAGAAACGTTTCATAGAAAACAATGATAATATAAGGATAGAAAACATGATAATATGACGAGATTTGGGGCAGTAACAAGAAGAAGGACTTTCTTGCTGAAAGGATTAAAAATGAATTGCTGAAGAGGAATTTTGTTGACATTCTCCTTTCTCGAATGATTCCGACATGGGAAAATGGCAGAATTGAGAAAGATTATATTGCAAAAAGGCTGGATAGGTTTCTTCTTCATGCTAGTTTGATTGACAGTATGGGTATGCCATTTTCATCAATTGAAAATATCTTCATTTCAAATCATAGGCCGATCATATTAGGTTGGAAGGAAAAAAGTTTCAGGAAAGGATACTCATTTAAATTTAATAGGTCTTTCCCGGAGGATCCGGGCTTTAACGACCTCATTAAAAAAACATGGAACGAGTTGGCATATAATAATCCTTCCTCACTTTTGATGACATTCAGAGACAAAATGGTTTATATGTGTAAGGTGGTGAAAGAGTGGCAATATGAGAAAAGGCAATCCAACATAAAAGAGCTCGGGAATATTCAAAGGGCTCTGGACATGGCATCGGAGGCGATGGTTGCTCATAAACTATCCTTTAAAATGAGGTGTCTTATAAAGGAGCTGCAAAAGAAGAAAATAAAAATTTTAGAACAAGAAGAATACTTTTGGAGATTGAAAAGTAGGGCGATATGGTTAAAAGAAGGGGATAAGAATACAAAGTTTTTTCACAATTTTTCAAATGCCAGGCGTGAAAAGAACTCCATTTGGAAGATAAGAGATGGAAGGGGCCGTTTCATTTATTCTCAACAGGAAATATCAAATGAGGCAGTTAACTATTTTGGTAAACAGTACCAAAGATCTGATGATTGCAGGTTTCAGGACATTCTATGGGGCATCGAAGTTTTTCCACAGATGTTTGATGAAGAAACAAATGATAAAAATTTTCATCCAGTTTCTGAGGAAGAGTTGCTTAGAAATATGAAATCTTTTAAAACAGATAAATGTCCAGGGCCGGACGGCTGGACAATAGAGTTTTTTGTTCATTTCTTCGACCTCTTCAAAGCTGATTTGCTAAAGATGATAGAAGGTTCAAGAATGTCGGGCAGCATCAATCCAAAGGTCGCTTCCACCAACATAGTGCTCATCTCGAAGAAAGAAAAGGCGGAGTCATTCATGGACTTCCGGTCGATTTCTCTATCTAATATTTGTTACAAAATCATTGCAAAAGTTATCGCTGAGAGAATAAAAGAAACATTATATCCAAGTTCTTAACATCAGATCAGCACGCTTTTCTTAAAGGGAGAAACATTCAGGATGCGGTGGCAAGTACACAGGAAGGCTTATTTGTTATTCAGGCCAAAAAAAGGGATGCAGTCATTCTTAAGATTGACCTTCAAAAGGCATACGACTGCCTCAACTGGGGTTTTCTAAGGTGTTTACTGGCAAAAGTTGGCTTAAGAGCTAGCATGACAAATTGGATAATGGCATGCGTCGAGAAGGTGAATTATGCGGTGATCATTAATGGGATTCCCTCTCCGTTTTTCTTTGCATCCAGAGGTCTCTGTCAAGGATGCCCCTCATCCCCGCTTTTATTCATACTGGCGATGAATACTCTCAGCCTTCATATCAATAAGGCCATAAAGGAACTCAGATGTCATCCGCTAAAAATATGCAGGAGCATTTCGATTTCTCATAATCTATTTGTTGATGATATTATAATGTTCGGAATGCTATGCAGACTTACATGGTTTTGTTACTATGAAATTCTAAAAAAATTTCAAAGGGAAACAGGTCTCCAAATAAATTACGAAAAGTCTGTCTTTTTCCATAATGATACTTGCCAGGACGTGGTAGAATGGATATCGGCATTGTTTGGAATCAAAGCTCAATCTATCAGTCTCGGATTAAAATATTTGGCCTTTCAGTTAAAAGATTCTGGTTACAAAAAGGCGGACTAGTTGTGGATATTAGATAGGTATTACAAGAAGATATCGGCTTGGCAATTCAGGTGCCTTTCACTTACAGGAAGAGTGATCCTCGCTCAATCGGTTTAAAATCATATTGTAGTATACTGGGCTCATTTATATTATCTCCCAGCAAGCATAATTCAGGCAATGAACAAGCTTACGGCAAATTTCATTTGGGGAGGTCAAGCGGGTAAAAAGAAATATCATCTCTCAACATTATCCAATATATCCATGCTGAAGTGCTGCGGCGAGTGGGGGCTTTTAGCCTTGAGAATTTTCGAAAGGGATCTGCTTTGTAAAACTCTGTGGAGAGGCATCTTCGAAAATGGTTCATGGAGCAATATAGTTTGAAAGAAATATTTAAGAAAAGATCTGCTTTGTAAAACTCTGTGGAGAGGCATCTTCGAAAATGGTTCATGGAGCAAAATAGTTTGAAAGGATCTGTCATTCTGGCTCAGAAAAGAAAGTTTTGGCTCTTCTAGAGGGTCGCCAATCTGGTTAAGCCTCCGAAAGATTGGAAAATATTTCCTGGGAAATTTAGCCTGGCGGTTCCAATCTGGAAAAAGAATTCTCATTGGGAGAGATCATTTCATGAGCGGTGCTGAGGTGATCGAGGTTCATGATCCATTACTAAATTTTCTTCACAGGAAAGGTTTGTTTTTTTGGGACAGCCTAATAGCAGGCTGGCAGGGTCCGATTCCTCTCTTGAAGGAAGCTGATAGTCTGGGGATGCCGATAGACATTGCTATACAATGGGATCATATCAGAATCTGTCTTAGAAATTGTGGAATCTTTTGCACAGAGAATCAGGACTATCTCATGTGGAAAAACTCGAAAGGTTTGTCTTCTGTTCAGGTAAAAGATGTTTATAAAGACTTGATCAGCCTTAAGCAACCTATCCTCGGGCCTTCATTCCCGCATATCTTCTGGAAATCGGGCTGCCCCTCAAAAATGATCCTCTTCGCTTGGTTGTCTTTCCACAACAGAAATCTCTCTTGGGAAAATTTAAGGAAACGCGGTTGGCAGGGTCCTGGTGTTTGCCCCATATGCAGGTCTGCAGAAGAAAACAACTTCCACCTTTTTCTAGATTGCAAGAATACTCGTCAACTGTGGAAAGCTCTTGAGGAATGCTATGGTATCCAACATATGTCTCACTCCTCTATTTCGGAAGCGTTCTTATGGAGCAGTAATAAAAAAAGTCATGGAGATCAGTTCTCATCATAACTTTATGGAGCATCTGGAAATGGCGCAATAATTTTATTTTCATTGGTAAAGCCTCCCCTTTTTTGGAAACCTTCTCCATCATTACTTCCATCTATGAGTCAATTCCACAGAGCCCTTCCAAGCAGTCGAAAAATAATGGTAATGAGATCCCTCGGGAATTGTCGTCTATGCCAAGGGCTTTTTTCGACGGAGCAGGGAGGTCAATGTGGCTATGGGGTCATCATCTGGGAAAATGAAAATAGCCAATTTCTCATTTACTGGAATGGGGGGAGAGGATCCAACAACAAGGCGGAGGCGATGGCCCTTGCTGGCCTTCTACATTTCTGTCACTTTCTTAATCTACAAGATGTCTCCATTTTTAGCGATTCGAAGGTCATGGTGGATTGTGTGCTTGGGAAGAATAATATCATGAAGCCACAGCTAATTGGATGGTTAGACAGGATCAAATTTTTATGGAATAGATCAAAGGGAGCCTCCATTCATCACATCAAGAGGACCCTAAATCAACAGGCAGATGGTTTATCAAAAAAGGGTCTTCAGGCGGTTCGAGGCTTATGGTTTCTGTAGGTTTCTCATGAGGGCAAAGTCTTCTCCATACAGGATTTCTTTCCTCTCGCCTTTTAACCTTGTCTTTGCTTCGGTTCTGGTTTTTTCATTATCTTTTGATTATATTTTCCTTCAGTTCAGCTGTTTCTCTCCAGATGTTGAGGGTCGTAATCCTCTAATGATGCAGTTTCCAGTGGGTGCAGGTCCTCCAAGATTGATGTCTGCGATTTGGTTTCCGGGATGGCTTTTTGATGATGGCAGATTGTTATGGTCTCTTTTGTCTTCAGTGGTTAATATTGTCTCCTCTTCGCACAGTTAGACTATGTTAGACTCAATCTCATGGCTGTCATTTTTCTTTTGGCATGCTCTGTTGATGCCCATCTGTATGGCTTTTGCTTATTTTTTGTGACAAGTTCTTCATCCCCTTGCACAGTTTCACCTATATGAGAGATAGACCTTTTAATGTAATGGTACATAATGCTATGTTTATATTTCTGATATAAATACAATTATGCTTTTTTCGATCTGAAAAAAAGATCCATAATGTTGATCTATTATGACATTGAAAACTGATACTCTAGCAGAAGAAAAGCCTCAAACATCTTCAGACCTTGGCTAAGCATTTCCCCCTTTTTAGAATATGTTCTCCATTTTCTTTAAGGCAATGCATGTTCTCTGCTCAAAGGATATGATGTAAGAATACAAAAACTTTCGCTTGACTTTCTGCGGGGAGCCTGAATCTGGTAATAAGACAACAAAATTGTCTCTTTATACCCATCTTCTATGTTCTTTGAAGCCGCTCTATAACTGTTTTGATACAAAACAATTTCGTTGTGTTCTTGTGAATGGGAGTGATATTGCTACATCTTCTGTAAAATGTTGACAATTTTTTTTAGTAATCGTCCACTTCAACGGCAACACTAGAGATCGCGGCAATTCTACAAGTCTCCAGTCCCCATGGACCACTGTTGGTTGCTTCCTATGTCACCCTCGATACAAAGAGAATTTACAGGCACTATTTTGATTTTTCCATTATTGAAGTGATTGGGTTTAAATTGTTTTATCTAAAAAAAAATTAAAGCTAAAGATAAAAGTCAAATTCAAATTTTTTAATTTGAAAAATACTTAAAATATTGATTTTTTTTTAATTTTAAAATTATAATTATTAATCAATTTTGTTAAAATTTTGAATTATTCATTTATACATCATTAATTACATAATTAAATTTTAACAATAATTATTTAGAAAATCTTAAAATACTGCTTAATTACTGCCAAATACATTTAGTTTGTAATTAGCTATTATTACTATATCTCATATATGAATCCTGCACATATTTTTTTACGTATTATTCTCTTATGGCTGCTTTGTCTCTGCAAATTACAGTTACCAAATAAACTATTTATAAGTACGTATTATTCTCTCATGGCTGCTTTGTCTCTGCAAATTCCAGTTGCCAGATAAACTATTTATAATTACTTATAAATTTTAATTGCTAAATATATTAATATACTTAATAATAATTTAGAAGATATTTTATATAATTATTTATATATTTCTGTGTGTATTAAAATAAAAAGATATATATACTGAATTTTACAATGGCCTACCAAGCATGTTTTGCTTAAAATGCAAGCTTCTTTGATTGCATAGGTCAATTCTGCATTTCAAACCAACCAAATACTAGGCTGTAAAATGCTGTCTGCAGGAGCAACAACGAAATGTGATATGTCAATTCTGTCTGGTCATGCAAGTCACACAATTCATGGCAGATATAAAACCTTTATGAATTAATATATTAAAATTTAAGGAACTATTAACTTAATTTCCATGCCACTAGACACCTATTACTGAAATGAAAAAGAATTGTGCGTTAAAGGCACGTTGTAGGAAGTAAATTTTAAATTTCAGATATTTTAGGATGGTCATGTGAGTGCTTGGGATTTTTAAAAGTAAATTTTTGAGCGAGAGGTTTAATTTACAATTTAATTTTATAATTTAGTTATTGATAAAATATTTTAATATAATTAATATTGTTATATATTTAAAAATATATTAATAATAAAAAATTATTTTAATATAAATATTTTATATTAATTGGAATGTTTATTTGGTTCTATATATTCTATTTAGGATTCAAAAATACAATTTAAACGATGAAAAATAACACGTTGTATTTTACATTGTAAAGAAGTTTTACTCATAAACAAATTTGATCGGAATTATGTTAGATGCGTACTTAAGATGAATCTTTTTATTAAAAATGAAGTAGATTTAAATTTTAAGATATTTCATAATTGTTGAGTAAAAAATGTTTAGACATTTTTTTGAAAAAAAACTTATTCTATTCTCTTAATAGATTCACATAATCTACATCAATAAAACTGCAGATGTGCCTACCAGGTTTTGGATTGATGGTGAATGGGTGTACTGTTAAGGCACTTCTTGCAATAGGTCACCCGTTCAAATCCCCCGTGGGTACTTAGATAGTATTATATAGAAAAAAGAAATAAAACTACAAATGTAATTTAAAAATCGATTATTAACCATCCAAATTTCTTTTATTTTATAGTACTAACGAGACATGCATATAATAAACAAAAATATGCTTTTTTGGAACAACTCCCCCCTCAAGAGTAAATCCAACCTTTAAATACACACAACTCATGCTTTCCGCTTCCTTTAACTCCAAGGATTGCTTGAGATCTGTTAGATTTCTTTTTACCGGTACAACGTCCATTTTATTTTTTTTATATTATGGATACAGATTTTTCCGGTTGGCCACTGCAGGTTGTGATAACCCCAGACTATGTAAATGTGAAAATCTACTGTGGTAAAAGACAGTAAAACAGTTGTTGTTATGTTTTTAAAAGAACAAAACTGTGACAAACTATTTTATTAAAGTAATTTAAATATTTTCTTTAAATGCTGGCAGCCTCTAGGAGGTGGATTGAAAAGAAAGTGATCAGTTATAATAACTGATGGAAACTACCTCCCAAAAACAGGAAAAGTCCTGGCTGTAGGGGGAAGCTCTGTGCTGTGTGGACAGGCAGAGGAGACCTTTTCCAAGAAGAGGAAAAAGGGAGAAAAACAAGAAAAGACTGGTTACGTCTGGTTAGGACCAGATAACCAAGCACAGAAGTGCAGAAATCTTGCTGAGGACTTGAGGTCTGCAAGATGGCTCGGGGGGAGACTTCCGTCTGAGAGATGGATCTCATGGCTGGGTGGAGAGCTTGAACAAAGAACAGGTGACTTGCTTGAGAAACTACTTCTGACTCGGGTGAATCAGGTACGTTTCCAAGTTGCCGAGTCCCTGACTGAAAATGAATATACAGTGAAACTTACAATAAGTAATCATGGATTATATTTAGTTTGCCTAAATACTGTTAATGTGCACACAGTGAATTTACAGGTAGGAAAATAAGGGTTATGGATCCTAATTCTAGATACTGTTATTATTTACAGTGAACTTACAGTAGGGTTCATTATCCCAAATACTGTTGCAAATGCTTAAACGACTGCACAGGTGTAGTTTTAAGCGAAAAGGGCAGCCTATAATTCGAGAGGCGTAACCAAGAATCTAGCCGAGTACTGGTCATATAATGAGGAGGGCAGTGGCCAAGTAAACCGACTAGTGGATAGGAAAACATCATAAATCAACCTCATCTGAAGGACAGAGGCGCTGTGTAGTGCCGAAACAGCAATAGTGAAAGAAACAAGTGCGAAGCCTTTAATTTAAACAAGCAGATATGTAACATGTTGACGGAACGAGTTTGGACGCTCGGGCCGGAGCAACGAGCATCGACTAAGGTCGATTAAACCCGTCAACGAGGAAGGAAAATAACCTCATAACGATCTTAGTATTGAATGTTAACATGAGCAGAAAACTAATAAGATATTTCGGATATAGAACTTATCGTAGAAACTGTGTAAATATAAAATCGATATCACATTTCATTCCTGTATCTCGGCAATATTACATTGCAGATGCTTACTGATGAGCAAGTAAAGAAAACAGAATCGAAAAACCCATTACGGAAAACTCTGTACATATTACTTAAGAGGAAACAGTCCTGTATACACATATATTCACGGCATTATATAAAGAAAAACAGATGCATAATAAGGTGATTCTGTTAACCGAGGGCATCTGGTCTGAGTCTAGCAGGACGGGAACAAGCACCACAACACCAGATGCATGCCTCGAAAACGGTAAACAAACCCTAAACAACTCTTGACTCTGCTACTATTAAGCTGAGCGGAACCGTGGTAAATAAACCAACCATTATTCACTATTCTAAGAAAACGATAAATACAGAATACATACATGGAGTGCGCAAGCAATTGTTACCCTGGCAATATAAATATTGTTACAGTTCACGATTATATAACAAAACCTAGTACCCAGGTGGTGAAATAGCGCATGAGTAACCACTGCGCATCCATTAATACAGAGAACCTCAAATAAAAGCTTAAATCCGACAGTCCAGGTCTGTGTTACGGCCGGACCCAATGTCTTGCAATACATAACAGAAAATATCAACCAAGTTACGCATGCCTCAGGGGCAGTATGATAAACAAACAAAATCGTATATGCGTGCTGTAGCACTTCATCATAAACAGAACTTAACCAGACCTCAAGAGGTACCGAATGCCACCGTGAGGGTTCTCTGTGGAGAGATACCTCGGCGTCGAAGCAAGGAAAACCTCACTCGAACAATGGTCTGCATCCAAGCCATAACATAATCCGCTCAAAACCTTAGACCTGGAACCCTCATATGCTGAGCAAAGCAGGTTAAGAGTGGAAGACTTACCGTGTCCGCCTAGGAGAATCAAGCCTTCGAGCTTAGCCTCTATGGCCGGCTGAGAAGTGGGTTGAACAACCCCAGCTGCACGCCCTGACCACCAAAGAAACAGAACCATCATGAGTCTCATCATAAGTGACCGAGGACTGTAATAATACTGTAAGTCTCCAAAGGAAAAACAAGGGGCAATACCTGTTGGGTGTGTCGATGTGCACCGTGCAGTCTTCAGAGGAGAGGAGGGATGCAAACAAACCGTTGGTGGTGTCGAACCCGGAGATAACATAGCAGCGGAGCTGGAGGAGCCGAAGAGACAAATGAACCCGGAGTCAACCAAAACGAGTTTTATATAATTGCTTAAACCCTCAGAAGCTTTCCAACCCTCCGATCCAGAAGAATCATCGTGACCGTCCATCCAAGGCGGGAAGGCATAGCGGAAACCCCGAGAAAGCCGTGACCGAGGTGTCACATGGCTGAAGGGACGGATCATGCCACCTGCTGTGGTGTGGGCCGAGGAAATTAAAGCGACGGGTGAGTTGGCACCTGCAGAGACTGCGGCCGGACCAACAAACCCCGTGTCGCATTAATACATTTGCCTAGTGGGGTAGACCAACGGCTGTCCATGCCTGTGTAAAACTCATATGATAGCATACGACATATAACATAACATTTATATTCAGGCTAAACTATGATAAGTCGTTAAGTCAGCTAATTGCACAATTCTGAGTTTAAATCATGTGTACAAATATGTTCCATACGTTATGTAGTGGGGCACAAAGCCATGTCTAGTACGTAAAGCATATTGGTAATGGTACATTATGTAGTGGGGCACAAAGCCATGTCTAGTACGTAAAGCATATTGGTAATGGAAATCTGTATATGGTTACATATTGGAAAAAAAAATTTGTGTGTGTATTGATAAAAGGGTGTGACACAGGTAGAGATCAATTTTTGTTTTTGTTTTTGTTTTTTTTCACTAATCTTCCACTGATATAAAGAGTTTTTAGCCTCATAACAATTTTATACTAAATTCAAATCAATTGTAATTACATCAATTGTAATTACATTTAACTTTTAATCTTTAAAGATAGGGTGAAAAAAGATTATTTATTTGAAATAGTTTATAAACCAACCCACTTCACACATGAAGGAAGACGGATGTTGAATATCATATGAATAATTTAAGGACAATCAAGACGTTTAATTAATCAAAGGCTTTGGCTTGTGTCTTATGTTTGGCTTTCAAGCTCTCGGAACACTTGTGAAATAGAGATATAAATGAGGTATATGGTATGTGTTTTTCACAAGCGATATTTGATTGGCCAATTAAGATTAAGTGCCTGCCATTTTCAAAGAGCAATATTTTTACCAACAAGGTAAAGGGCAATAAAGGTCTGTAAATGTGAGATACTAGATGGGAGTTTACGGTGAGATAGAGCTTACTGGTTAATTTTGACTTAATTTTTTTTAACTATTATTAATACTATTTATTTTATTAAAGTGATAGGTTTTTAAATTAATTTATAATAGGGTTAGGTAAATTTATTCCCAGAGATTTTTTTAGTAAAATAAATATGAATTAAAATTTCAATAATAATGATCAGAATGATATTATGAAGTTGATAAAAAATTTAAATTATTGAAAATTTTCATTTACTTAATTTTTAAAATATATATCTTAAAAATGTTTGTTATTTGAAATATATATATATTGAAAACGTGTGTTATAAGATTAAATGAATCTATTTTTTTAGTATTTATTGTTATGAAATATTTTGAATTTAAATAAATTAAAACATTAATTTTTAATATATTCTAAGAAAAAATTAATTTCATAAATCAATAAATTTCTTTTTTAGTTAAGCTGCTCTATTAAGCGGTCTTGCAACACTTGTTTTAAAAGAATTGTTAATTTTGCATTCAATCATATGATTTTTTATTTAATTGTCAAAATTATGACATCAATATAATCAAACAGATTTTTGAGTGGGAAGGTATTTAGGTTTTGATGTAGTTAAGGCTTTGATCACTTGATATCTCTGAGTGAATTTTATAGTGCATCTCTAACTCTTGACATGTGAATCCGGGAAGTGCAATAAGTTTCCAAAAGTTTTGACCCTCATCCCTCCACTTCCACTTGGTATTCTAAGCCACATGCATTAAGCAACACACACCTTGTTGTCATCTCCAAAGATAATTGTCCTACAATCTATAGATAACATCAAATGCATTTACACACAAAGGGAATATAAACTATAAGAAGAAGAAGTGCATTCAAGGAATAAACAAACAAAAAAAATACAAATAAAAGAACTCAATTCACTTTTATAAATTTGTTGTTCTTCAACTTAGAACCTATGCTTCCAATGATGACATTCTAAACCAAAGTATACAACAAGCACCTTAGAGGTCACTTATTATTATATTTACAATAAATATTTATCACATAAAAAACATTAACCTTATTAGTGCAATAGATTTACCCATATTATTAACTTAATACTGAACATTGGAATTTATAAAATTTAACTTTCAAAAATAAATATATTTTTTATATTATTTAAAAACTGTTTTTCAAATATTTGATTTTACCCTAACTTAAAATTAAATAGGGTTAAAAAAACTATTTATCAAATATTTGATTGTAAAATATAAATGTGAAACCGCACTCATATCATAAATAAATTACTGTCATATCAAAAATAAAGTAGTGATAAAGTACTGAGTCATATAAAGTAGTGATATGAAACAAAGCTGTGACAACTTTATCCCAACTACTACACCCAACTTGACATAGATCGCAAACTCAGGTCAAACTTGATTAGGGCGAGACAAACCGAACACAAAAATGACCACTAATATGTGGCTTCAAAGGGGCAAAGTGCCTACCAGCACGTACAGTGGCATTTTGCAGGTGTAAATCTTGTTTTCATTACCCCACGCCTCTCTGAACCTTCTCAATACGGTTTCATTCAGAAGATCGACGCCCGTCTCTCTCGCTGTGACCACCGTAGGGGAAGATTTGTACGATAGCAAGAATTTTTCCAACGACAGTTCTCTCTCCATCTCCATTACCAAAGGATTACCTTCGCTGCCCTGTCCATTTTCTAGCACTGGCTCGAAGGGGAACGGCAGCTTCATGTATCCATCTTTTACTATATCTATATCCATCTTTGGTTGCCGGTAAGGTATGGTTGACTCCAGGAATTCCGCACAAACTGCATCCACAGCGGGGCTGACGCTGAGATTCGCATAAGTCCACACAGCAATCACACCCCCTGGTTTGCGCAGGAGGCGTTTAACTTGAGAGTAAAAGGTGTCGAGGTTGAACCAGTGGACTGCCGTGGCCACCGTCACCAGATCCACCGATCCCTCCTCCCCCACAATCGAAAAGAGCTCTTCATCCGTCATGACGGGCGGAGTGACAGCATACGTCACTTTCGGATGCCTCCGCGCCAAATCCAACTGCTCCTTGCTTCTGTCTGTGGCAATCACGCGATCGTAGTGCTCTGCAATCTACGCTCTCATCATTTCATTAAATCTAGGCGGCAATGATCACATAATTTCGTGTGAAACTTGACAATTACTAGAAATGAAAAAAGAAAGCAAGAGAGTGAAATGAAATGAAAGAAGAGGGTAAGAAAGGTTACAGAAACAGAAGCTTGGCCATTGCCTGCACCCACGTCCCAAGCCAGTTGGTGATTGGCAGTTAGAGATGCCAACATGGAAAACAACGATGCAGGATAACCAGGCCTGCTCTCTGAGTACTGCTTTGCTTGTTTATCAAATGGCCCCGCCATTTCTCCTCTGTATTTTCGCGCAGTCCGCTTCCGGGTTTCTCGCTCATGCCCACACACGATTTATAGAAAGTGCGCACGATTTAAGCACATTTGTAGTACATGTGGTAATGTGCCTTATCTTCTTCCTTGGAATTTTATTTTTATTTTTATTTTTATTTTTTTTAATGGTTTAAAATGAATTTTTAAATATATAAATCAATTAGATTTTTAAATATATAAATGAATATTTATACAAAATTTCAAATAAATTTATTAAAAAAAAGTTTGCAAACTTAATTTTTTCCATTTAAACAAATTTCCATAAAATTTTAAATAAATTTCATCTAAAATATATATATTTAGAAAATATCTTCAAAATTTAAAATAAATAAACAACAACACAATAATTTTTCACTATAAATTTAACAACTAACTAAATTATGATAAATTTTTTGTAGTAAATAAAAAAAACAACACAATAATTCAATATATAACGTGCAATGAAAATAATGATCGTATATTGAAGAATGCTAGAGTGTGAAAGTCCAAAGCTTCATGTACAGGTTCCTGTAAGTGTTTGTGTATTGATCACATAGAAGAGACGAGCAAGCTTCGCGTCTGAAGCCCCTACAACAAAATTGGTATCAAAGCCAGTGACGTCTCGTTCATTTCAGTTAGTACTCAAAATCTATGAGTCTCTAAAATGGATAATTCTAGAAGATCAGTGTCTTTCAGAGAGCTTGAAGTTGAAGAACAAGCTGAAGAAAACCCATTAAGAGATACGTTTTCTTCATAATCTAAAAAGGTTATAAATTCTTCAAAACTCGAATATTTTGAAAGTCAACCTGCACCTAAGTGGTGTGTGCCCAGTATCTCCTTGTCAAAAGTATATGCTGACTTATCTATGTTCCATCTTAAAGCTGTAACTAGAATATCTATCAAAGAAAGTATTAGTCAAATACAAGAGAACTCAGATTCTGTACAAACACTTCCTTTTCTTGACACTAAGAAACTTCAAGTTGAAGCCAAAAGATTGGGAACCAAATATTTGCATCCCGGGTGCATAAGGGTAGGGATCAATCCCTTAGTCCATAGAGGACTTAATACTTTTGTTCTTGTCACAGTTAGAGATCTGACACATAACAAGTATTCAAATTCATTGATAGGAGGAATGGTTGCTCCATTATCAAATGAACCAGTATACTTTAATTGCTACCCCAACTTTTCTATATATACATTTGATGAGCACATCAAGGATATTTTACAACTACAGATTCAAACAACAGGGTTTGATATGAAGAAAAAGAGAAATAATATTGCCATTCAAACTCGTGGTTGTTTTAGACACACAAATACCCTCTATCCTGCAGCTCTCCATGCTCCCAGTAAAGAATCCAAATCTAGTGTGGTTGTTCTAACAGATACCCAGAATCAAAAGATAGAACATCAGATTATTAAATGGGAGGACCTAAGTTTCCCAGAACATTGGGTTGTTGATAACCCAAAACCTCCAACATTGCAAAAGATTACTTCTGTTGATATACAAGAAGGACCATCATCTGTTGTAGTATCCTTTCCTAAAAGATCTAGAATAGATCGTAGTAGAATTAATTTAGCTTGCAAAGCATCATCCATGTATATTGATCCACAAGTAGTAGATATTGCAAGTTCTTTTACACCATCTGTAAATTGCCCTCATATAGATATGTTTGAATATGCCTAGATTGTAAATTTTTCATCCCTACAAGTCATTTGCCCAAGCTGCAATCAAAAGATAAATCTCAGTAGCCTTGCTGATTCTGTCATACATCAGAACCACCATCCAAGGACAAGAGTATCTCCTCCTACAACTTCTATCACTCCGTGTCCAAATCCTAAGTGTTCTGAAATACCTTTCCCTCATGATACTGATCATGTATTAATGATTCATGAGCTTCCATCTTTGGAAAATGAAGACCCCCGCCTCAAAGACATGTTTAGCAAAATGCGTCCTACTGGTATGCCTCACTATGGTTTAGGGTATCTGGAACAACTTGATGAAATAATCCCTCAATCCAGATTTGACAACTTTGTGCCTTCTGATTGTAAGAAGCCGTCAAAACGAGAAATGCACAAGTTCTTTTCAGTTATGGAAGGATGTAGGAAGCATACAATTAATCATCAATGATGAAAAATATGCTTAATTGGGATTTATACACTCATCCTGAGGCTAAAAGTTTTGACCTTACCACTCCATACCCAGAAAAAATCAGATTATCCCATGAATGGAAAACATACATGCAAAAGAACAATGTCTAGTTGTCTTTTTGTGAATGGAAGAGGAAACAAGAAAATACAGTGTACAAATGGCAGATGCTCAATCATCCTCAGCAAAACATTCTTTGACTGCCATAGATGGAAGTAAAATTAAAACTCCTACCACCTTCCCTCCTTACAAAGGCATTGTATTAGGAGAAGCACAGAATAGTGCTAAAGCCATTCTGCTGGTCATAAAAGATGACAGTTCCAATGGCATTGATGGTAGGATACAGAAAGCCAGTGAACAAAGAAACTGGACAAATACAACACTTAAAGAGCTAGAAATGAATTGTGCAAAGTCTATTGAAGTTAAAAAATATTTTGACAGTATACAAGTCTCTGTAAATCGTATTAACAGAACTCTGAATGATGTGAACTATTCCACTACTGTATTGAAAGGTTTTGTTAAAGAATCCTTAACAAGGATAGAAGATGTTGAAAGGAAAGTAGATATGGGAAAACAATCTACTCGGGAATCTATTGAAGAACTGTCTCAAAAATTTGATAAACTTCATATAGCCTCCAAAGACAAACTGATTCCTGTTTTTTCTCTATTCAAGAGATCTGTAAATATTCAGCATCCTGTTAGGCCTGTTAATAGATTTCCTTCTCTCTTCCCTAACGAAATGGCAGAAGAAAAATCTGAGCCAATGATTATCTCCTCACTGTTTAAAGAAGTAGAGCAACCTGAAAGCTCAGAACCACATCTGTTCCCTATCTATGAGCCTCTCCAAAGTCAATAAACCAGGTATCCAACACCTGATCTTAGTGGAAAATGGAAACTTCCAGAAACACATAACTTCCATCCTGAATCACACAGAGAATGGAATATTGACAATTTGAGTGTTGCTCAGATTCGACAAATGATAGATCTTATGTTTACAGAATACAAGCTCATGTGCCTAAGGGGAAAAAATGAAATAGAAGCTTGTAAATCTATTGTTTAGTGCTTTACTGGAATTTTGTTGAGATGGTGGGAAACAGAGTCATCACCAGCAATAGTGGCAAAAATGGAAAATGAAATCTTGAAAGATGAAGCGAGAGATATCATTCATAATTCTGATGGAGATCCACAAAGAAATATGATTGGGGCACTAACTTCATTCATTTTAGAACATTGGTGTGGAGGAGAACTTGAACTTGCCAATAAGCATGAGATAATTCTCATATATATTAAATGTAATAAAATGTCTCATTATGAAGATTTTCATAGAGACTGGATTCAGAGAATATATGAGGTTAAAGATAGAAAAAATATCTTGTGGAAACAAATCTACTTAGCAGCATTGACTTCAAAATTTGTAGATTATGTAAGACAACAAGACGCTTTTCAATTTCCTTTTGAATCCTTTACTTGGGGAGAAATATACAACATCATAACAAAAGTTCTGGTAAATTTATGCACTAGCATGAAAGTTAATAAATCTCTGCAGAAGATGTCAAAATTACCAGACAACAAATCCATCTGTAACAAGTATGGTCTCACTATATATGACCCCATATTAAAAAGAAGAAAAGCTAAAAAGAAGGCCAAGAAAGAAAGAAGACAAGAATACAGAAAATATCCATAGAGGAAAAGAAAAGGGACCAAGAAAGGATACTATAGGTATGTGCCAAAAAAACATTACTATGAACCCAAAGATATTCATCTGTAGACACATAAGAAAGATCAGTGGAATAAATTGATTTGTTGGCTCTGTGGCCAACCTGGACATACCTCCAGCCATTGTCCTTTATCAGAAGAATCTAAGAGAAACGGAGGAAAGAAATCCTTTGAAGCTGCAAAAAAGAAAAGGACAGTAAAAACAGAAGGCATGGTGCCAACCCTATGTTATAAATGTGGTTCTAAGAATCACAAATCTGAAAATTGTCCAAACATCTCATTTAGAGAACAGATACAACAACAACAACTCTGTTCAACATCTGAATCCTCTGAAATTTCTTCTTCAAAATGCTCTGATGAAGAATTAAACATGCACATGAATGAATGTGACTGCACTAATTCAGACAACTGTTAGTGTGAATCAAGCACTAAATTAGAAATCTCATCTGATGAAGACCATGTTTCTCAGCAAAAGGAGAAGGTTCTCATGGCACAAACCATGGACAATGCAGAAACAAAGCTACTTGCCCAGATCAGAACAGTGGGAGAAGGAGAAATGAAGGAGAAGTTACTAGAAACTTTTCTAAGCACAATGCACAAAAATCAGGGGAGCAGTAGCAAGACTGCCTCTAAAACTGAACCAAAGGCATTATTCATCGATGCCTCATTTGAAAGAAATACAAGATTTTTCCAAAGAAGCCAACAGAAATCTAAAGCGAGAGCCCTCACATTAGGAGAAGTCAGCCAAGAGATTCATCATCTCAAAAAAGAATTGTCTCTCTAAAAGAACAGGTCTATGAGTTAGAAAAATGGAAGAAAACTGAGGATGCATATGATGAATACTACACTAACCCAAATAATGAAATATTTGAAGGAAAAAAGGATGATACTATAGGATGCACCGAAATGAGAGTAATGGCTATCCATATCAGCAACATCATGTTATGCTGGATATCTGTATGAATGGTGAAATGTTTTCCCTAAGAACACTTATTGACTCTGGGGCAGATGTCAATATTCTGAATTCAAAAATAGTACCTGCAAAGTACTGGGTAAAATCCTTTAGACAAGTGATTAGGTTTGGAAACAAAGATCTACTGTATGAAGTCCCTCAAGCCTCTATTTGCTTTAAGGGGCATTGCATCAAATTAAAATTTGTTGTTGCAGACATTCCTGTTGATTGTATTTTGGGGAATGTGTTTTTAGCAGCTGTGGAGCCACATGGATCAGTCAGATTGAAAAATGGCAAGGCTGGTTATTTTATATCTATGCCAAGCTCAGATGGAAAATTATAAACAATCAAGTTACCCTTTGTCTCTACTCCCAAAGTGTCTACTATGGTACAAATAATGCAACAGATCAAAAAGGCAAAAAATAAAATTGAAGAGCTCAAGGAGCTAAAGACCACCATAAAGATAGGAGACTATCTTCAGACTCCTATAATTAAACAAAGGATCTCATCTTTGAGATCACAGATAGAAAAAGAATGTTGTGCTGAAGAACCAAATGCATTTTGGCATAGAAAACAACACTGTGTATAATTGCCCTACAAAGATAAGTATGAAGGGAAACTTTGCAAGAGTAGAGCGATCCCTATGAACAAAGCATATAGAGATCTCTGTCAAAAAGAGATAGAAAGCCTCTTGGAAAAAAGATTGATTAGAGAATCCAGCAGTCCTTTGAACTGCTATGGTTTTTATGTTAATAAATATTCAGAATAGTTAAGAGGTATCCCAAGATTGGTCATAAACTATAAACCTTTGAATACTATCCTCCCAGATCATACTTACCCCATTCCTCACAAAGGAAATCTTTTAGCAAGAATAGCAGGGGCTAAAGTATTTTCTAAATTTGATATGAAATCAGGATTTTGGCAAGTGGCAATTAATGAAGATGATAAGTTTAAGACTTCTTTCAATGTCCCAACAGTACACTATGAATGGAACGTCATTCCTTTCGGAGTAAAGCATGCCCCCTCCAAATTCCATAAGGTTATGGATAATATTTTCAAGCCATATTTTGATTGGTTACTAGTATACATTGATGATATACTTATATTTTCTAAAACATCCATGATCACTTTAAACATATCTAGAAATTTGTACAACTTGTCAAAACCAATGGATTGGTTCTTAGCAAGAAAAATATTGAATTATTTCAGACAAGTATCAAGTTTCTTGGCCATACAATTAAAAATTGGCAGATCACTCTGCAAAAACATGCTCTAGAGTTTGTTGATAAATTTCCAGATATTATCATTGACAAAACTCAATTACAGAGATTCTTGGGATTTTTAAACTATGTAAGTAGCTTTTACAAAGATTGCGCCAAAGATAGATTATTACTCAATAGAAGACTGCAAAAACATCCAAAACCTTGGTCTTAGGCCCACACTGAAGCTGTCATAAGAATTAAAATGAAGGTAAAAACTCTTCCTATTCTTCATATCGCTGATGAAGATTCTTTTAAAATTGTTGAAATAGATACCAACAATGAAGGGTGGGGAGGAATTTTGAAGCAAAAGAAAGAAGGAAAAGAACAAATAGTTTAGTTTGTCTTAGGGACTTGGAGCCCACTTGAGAAAAACTATTCTACTATAGAAAAAGAGGTCAAAACAGTATGGAACTACATTGATAAATTTGATATCCACCTGATACACAAAAAGTTTATTTTAAGAACAAACGCGTCTGCACTAAAGAAAGTCCTTAGTAAAGCTATAAAGAAAGTAGGAGAAGCTAAGTTTGCAAGGTGGTAGGCTCTATTTGAAAATTTCGACTTTGAAGTCGAACACATCAAAGGCGAAAAGAATTGTCTGTCTGACTTCCTAAGTAGAGAATATTTAAATCAGAAAGACACTGCCATGGTGATAGTAACAGAATGGGACCCTTCCCAACATACAGAGACTCTGAGAAGTATTTCTGAAACAAAAAACTGGGAAGAATACTGTTCCAAATGGAAACCAACATGGCAGCTAAGAAACACAAAAGTGCTCGATGCAAATTTGCAACCTCATTCAGATATTCAGCACTTAGTACCTGAAAGGAAAGTCTACCCCAAAGGTAGCAAATGGATACACGACATGGTGTATCAGAGGAGTATGATGGCCGCACATTTGGCTAAAGAATCCCTAAGCCAAAATTTTAGAGATATCATTGTGATCTGGATAGAAGGAAACATCCATAGAAAAGTCTTCCACAAATATCTTGCCATAAATCGGACCAGATGGCCGGGATGGTACGACATGCTAGAAATGTGGCCACAGGGTAATCCAAGCATTATCTTCCCGAATACCATTTACAACTTTTCAGACTAAAAAAAGTTTTAGTGGGACATCATGAATGTAGATGGAAAAAACGAAACTCACTACGCAAGAGTAGAATTTGGGGCCACAGGGACCACACAAAGACAAAGACAAGGTGAATGGCTTCAACAATGATGGAACGATTTTGGCCTCAACAAGACTGCCATGGATCCTTTTTTCTTCTAGCGTGAATTTTGATATGAATGTGATACTTGTGGAATTTTAACTGAATGTTGGCATTCTCCAGGTAAAACTATTGGAGATGTCAATAATTATCAAGACAATAAAATTCTTGGTTATTTTATGAAAAGACACCACGAATGGTTAGTCATGACTAAGATTAAACACTAGATCATCTTAAGAAAACCTATGATTGTACGAAGAATTTAGACAAAGGCTTGGGATTCTTGTAGATATTCTTAGATAAGATTTCCAGGGGCCACACCCTTGGGGGACTAATGGTTCTCGTGGGCTTGTCTTTAAAGCTTCCACAATGTAATAATGATGTCTAGTCACAAGACTGAAAGTGACCAGTTTTCTCGTGGGCTTTTCTGTTTAAAAGCATCCACTATGTAAAAATTATTTACAATACAATGTTTTCCGTGGGATTTGTCCAAATCTTCCATAGTGTGACTTAGTACGAAGATTGTTCAGTCACGAGACTCGGAGCACTTCTCCGACTTTTAGTGAGCTTTGAGCCACATCTCTTCGATTGACGAAATATAGTACTCAATCTGTCTGCCTAATTGTCAGGTGTTTGTCCCATCATTTTCCTATATAAGGAATGAGTAAGGCTCATTCTGGGCATTCGGAGTGTGAGTGTGATTTTGGTTATTTTTTTGAGTTTTTGAGTTCGAGGAGGAAGTTCTTACTTCCATCTCTTTAGAGTCTGATCTGAGAAGCCTATGCATCAGAGTGAGAGCTCTGGTGAGAACCTAAAGTGGCCAAATTCTTAGGTTTTTGAAGTCTGTATGTTTTCGTAAGAATTCAAGTTTTAAGACAGAGTCTGTGAAAGGCCAGGAAGCCTTCAGATAGCTTCTTGCTTGACAAGTCACAACATATGACAAATGCCTAAACAGTATATCTCTGGAAAGGAGCTTCAGACTTTATCTTTGAATTTGTAAAGAAACTTTTGCATAAATATATGAGTATCCATTTTCTCAGCATGATACATTCCGTTTGAGTACATTTTTTCATTTCTTCCTGTGTTAAAACTATATGTTGAGATAGTATCTGTGAGACGAGGTTTGCTTGAGGTTCGCTGGAGATTCTCCGAGGTCTAAGGAACTCCAGTTTGTTAAAGGCAGGAGGCCATGTGAAGAATTCTAGAATGTGAAAGTCCAAAGGTTCGTGTACGGGTTCGTGTAAAAGTTCATGTATTGATCACAGAGAAGAGACGAGCAAGCTTCACATCTGAAGCCCTTGCAGCAAAATTGTGGTACCAGAGCCAGCGATGTCCCCTTATTATCCCTATCGCATGGTATATTATAAAGATTAATTACACAATTAGTAACTTTTTGATTAAAAATTAAAAATTAAAAATTTGTATTTAAAATTAACTTATAAAATAATCTTTTTAATCTTTTTAAATATATATTTTTTAAATTTTCTAATCATCTATTAGTTAAACTCTTATTTTGTAATGATGATTTCATAGTACCAATACTCATTACTTAACACCAGCGCTGACACTAGTACACCAATATTGACTGTATCATTTATTTCCCGCTACATCTCCTATTAGACTTGACTAACTCATCTAACTAACCCTAGTTAACAGAAGCATGGTTAACCACCTAGTAGCTGCGGGCTAAGTGTGGTAACAAAATAACTTTTACGGTGTGGCATAAAGAACATTGGCAGACGTGGAAAACAAAAATGTCCTTTAAATTTTATGTTTATATATTTACATTAATTACCAGTAAACTGTCTTGTCAATTGTGCAATTAGCTATTTGTCCATACATTCCTAGAATTGAATGTCTTATAATCGCGTAGTCTAACGAGGCGGAGGAGTTGCCTGGAAAGTTATGGAAATTCCGGTCATATTTAGAGAAAATCCGGCAAGGATTTTTGTAAATCTAAGTTATAGTTGTTAAACTTCAAAATTTTAGGTGTCCTAGATGTTTTTGATGGCGCCGAATCCATTTCCACCATCAAAAACATGATTCAAACACTGCCTCTACAAGATTTTTTGAAATTTTTTTACCCAGATTCCGGCCACTTCTGGTCGTTTGGGCAATTCCTCCGCCTCGTTAGACGACTCCCAAGGAAAATGATAAAAAGATAGGTGGCACGAATCACAATACACAATGACATGAAGTAACGTTAATGTGAATTTATTGGCTTTTCGTTAATCCAAAATGTTTATACTAGCAACTTGTATTCCATAATAAAAATGTTTATACTAGCGACTTGTATTCCATATAAAATGGAGACTATTAAAGTTGTATGCAAGCTATGTCGGGCACTAGGAGAACACATAGGGACTATGCCACGTGCAATGGAACAATGACTCCATAGTGGCATCAAACCCAGGGCATGTCTTATCAATTTTTTTTAAATGATGTGAAATATAAAGATGCAAGCTAGTAATTAATTCCATGCGAGTATTGACTTCTACTTTAAATCCGTAAATACATATGCAAACATACAATATTGGTAGCGCAAATGGTCAATACTGGTGTTGTAATGTCATACCAGTTCTGTGAAATCATTGCAAAATAAGAGCCTTGTTAACTTTGCTATATAATGATGATTTTCTAAAGTCAGAGATGATCTTGGTCCGCTTGGTTCCGCTAAAAAGAAGCTCACAACGGTAATTTTCTCCTTCCCTTGCACCGCTCATTCTCCCTTCATCAATCCTAAAAACGATTAATTCCTTTATCGGGTTCGGGTTTAATCGCTATCGCAAGTCGCATCCATGTGTGTATAAAGGCCGCGCCCCTCAGCTTCTGCCAATGCGATATTGTGATGCGATCTGATCGCAAGTCACATCCGTGTGTGTATAAAGGTTGCGCCCCTCGGCTTTCGCCAATGTGGTATTGCAACGCGATCTGATCGCAATCGCACATCGCCATATGTAAAGGCCCAAAATTACCAAAAACCCGATCCGACGACTCCCGTCACGCTCGATAAAGCGACTTGCCCGATCACCCTGCCGCCAAGATCCAACGACCCATGCTCATTCCGCTCCCGTTCTTCCGATATCCCTCGTGAAGCCATCTCCACCGTCTATCCTCCTGATCCGATGGCCAACCTTGCTCCCTCATCCTGTTCGTCCATCCGCCACGCAGTCCACATACCTTAACTTTCCCATGCTCCCGAAAGGACGAAGGTGACCAGTTTTCAGTACCAGGTGCATTTCCTCCTCAACAATCACATTCAACAGATAGTATGGCCGAGAAGGAAAAGGACAGAGCACAAACAAATAAATGCATTTAACAGTTATGGGACTTCATCCACTACGATACTCCAGCCACCTGAGAGGATAGCAGAGCACCTGAGAAGATCAAATTCATCCACTACAGCAAGCAACCGCACTCAGACTCCATCAGGCAGTTAAAGCGGTTGGTGGTCAATTATGACCCCTCCATACTTAGAATGGCTGAGTGCCTTTGTAATAAAACTCTATATATACCCAAAAAACAGATGTAATCAGGGTGGGTGGTTGATTTTTTGATGTAAGTTTCAACTTCTAGAGACTGTGACTATTTTGATACTTGCAGCGTCTCGTCTTAATTTTCAGCTAATACAAGCTTCTTTTGTTGTTAATTGCTCACTTTTCATTCTCCTTTTGTTCTAAGTTGTGCCTGATATGCTGTATTTCTGAGCTCTTGATATTTAGCATTAGAGGAGCTGTCATCCTACCTTTGTGTTAAAGTCTTGTATGTATCAGTGAATGAGTTATTCAGGTTTCTTTTCACCTAATGCCAGAGAGTTGTCATCCTGTCTATGTGTTGGGGAATTAGATTTACAGACCTCTTTACTGGTTGCAACCGGCCATCACACGGTCTTGTGCATCTGCTAGCATGGTCAGTATTCTCCATATTCACCCAATCCTTAAATTGTGAGTAATTGGTGGTCTAAAGCCTTGTAGTCTGGGGGTGTTCACGCATGACTAGAGTCAAGCAAAATAGAAGTGGTTATCTGGCTTGAACAAGCATCATCTCTTCCATTCTTCCATTTGCAACAATAAGTTGAATTTGTAATGTTCCCGAGCATCTCCGAGCTACAACCTAAGAGAGTTTCTTGGGGTGATAACATTAATTGGCACTATTGCTGGGGAGAGGAGATTGAAGCTCAGCTTCCCTGGGAAAACGACATAGTTCCAACTTTGATGATAGACAAAGTTTGGACAAATTTCTGGTTGTAATCATCTATCTAGCGACTCTACTGGAGAACCAACCTAGTGGTGACTCCACGTTACAGTTCTGGCTCAGTTTGTGAGGCATACCCGGAGAAATCCTTAGAAATCCCCAGTTGACCCAGTGCCTGACCCTGAGAAGATTGCTAAGAAAAGGAAAACATCACAGAAAGGAGCATCAGGATTAGGTAAGCCTAAGAAATCTTATGTATCTATGCAAGACAATATCATAGTTGAGAATAAACCGTTTGAAGACATAAAGCCTAGCATTGTTAGTGAAGAAATACCTTCAGAGATTCATAAAGCTCCTTGTTCATTTAGTTCCCCTTTGGATCTCAGTCCAAAGAAAGCCTCCCATACAGTCCATCATATTCCTTTATCTCTGCCATCTATTTCACTGCTCCCTACCATCTAATCTACCAGTATCCTTCCACCTACCCCATTCATGGCAGGTCAGCAAGCTCCCACAAAGATGGAAAGAATCATAGCTGCTAGGTATGGACCCCTGGTCTTGCCTGTTCCTTTGAATGCCATGCCTACAGGAGAGTATCAGAAATACATGCCTAAGTTCACTGGAACAGAGGGAGTAACAGCTGAAGAACACCTTGAGTCTTTTTATAGTTATGTTGATAACGTAGACATCAGTGAAGATGATGTGTGGATGAGGGTTTTTGTCCAAAGCCTAGATGGAGAGGCTAGACAATGGTTCAGAGAATTAACCCCTAGGTCTATAGCAGATATTGAGGCCTTAGATTATGTGTTCCTAAAGCACTGGGGGGATAAGAAATATTTGCTCTATTATCATACTGAATTTGGTAACTTGCAGAGGGAAAATGGTGAACTGCTATCTGATTTCAATAAGAGATTCAACCGCATGTACAGCAGAATACCAGCTAAAGTGAAACCCACCCCTACTTCTGCTAAGCTTACTTATGCCAATGCCTTCGATTCTCGTTTCTGTTTACTACTGAGGGAGAGAAGATGTGCTTCCTTGGTTGATATGCAAGATGCAGCCCTAGAAGTAGAATCAAATATCATGGCTGCAGAAAAGCTCGAAGGTAATGCTGATAGACGAAGACAGAGGGGTGAGCTCTCATCATCCTCAGATCCCAAGATCGAAAAAATGGCCAGGATGATTGAGTCATTGGCCTCTGAAGTTTCCAAATTAATGGTTGAGCAGCATTTAGGGAAAGGACAAGCTCCTAATACCTTTGCTCTTCCAAATCCAAACCCATATAGAGGAGAAAAGGAGCAGTTGCAGATTTTGCAGAGAAACAAAGATGCAAACAAAGACCAAAGGGTGAAGACCCTTTTTCAAGATTTAGTCATGGAAGAAGAGCAATTTGAGGAAGAGGATGAGGTCCATGGTATGGAAGACAAGGGCAGTGGCCCTTTCTTAACCAAGGCTGCCTATGAGAAGTCATTATTCAAAGGCCCCGCTCATAATTTTGTTGTACCTGCAGAACAATGAGCTTATAAGCAGAAGCAACCAGCAGCAGATCCCGTCATCCTCAAAGCTCCAACCATAAAGGTAAGAGGCCTTGAAGGTTCCCCTTCTTCTTTCAGTTTTCAGTCAGAAATTCAGAAACCAAGAATACCCATGCCTCTGATTGAACCAGTGAAGAATGAGTCCTTCAAGAAATCCATCCTTGAAGACCCTGAACCTAAAGCCAACCTAGCTTCTAATGACTATGCAAATCTGCGAATTGACCAACCTGCTGTTATCCTTAGCCTAGTGATCAAAAAGAGTGAAGTCAGTTCCCCATCATCTTATGTTCCTCTGTTTGTTCATGAGACAATCCCTCATAGTTTCCCCCTAGGCACTAAGGGCAGCCATAACTCAATGCCCAAGGTTGATACTGATAATCTCAGTCTTGATACCCAGGTGGCCTCCACACAGCTTGAAAGGGCAGTTTTCCAGATCACAGAGGAAGAAGGTGCACGGTTTTGGGATACCTCATTGGATAGGGCTGGTTCTAAGCAAGCTACGGAAGCAGGTGAAGTCTTTGTGTCCCACACACAAGAATACATTGGTCCACCATTTATATTAATTGTGCAGGCCACAAATGACACAACCGAGTACACAGCAGCCCTTTTTATTCAGCAAGTGTACAAACGCTTCCACAAAGAACATCCAAGGATGAGAGCGTATAGAGGGGGTGAAATACAAACCATCTCTACCTGATGAGGTCAAATGCTCTAAAATTTTTGAGGTAGATGATCAAATCAACCCGATTTTGCAAGTCTTTGATGAATCGGCTGCCATGCATATTGACCAAGAGAAGGGGAAATAATTTTGGTGGCCCAGTAAATGGGCAGTTTTTGAAAATTTAGGTTGTTTAAGGTTTTCAAGCCTTAATGTTGTAAATGCGTTCCTTTACAGGTTTTAGTGTAGACTTAATTAGACTCCATGCCCAATGGAATACTAGGAAATGTTTTTAATGTTGTTCTGATGTCGAAGGCAATGGTCTGCAGTTCTTGAGACCTCACAGGGAGGATCTCATCCCCAGAACGAGAAGTGTTAGCTCTGCTATATAATGATGATTTTCTAAAGTCATAGAAGATCTTGGTCCGCTTGGTTCCGCTAAAAAAAAGCTCACAATGGTCATTTTCTCCTTCCCTTGCACCGCTCATTCTCCTTTCATCAGTCCTAAAAACGATTAATTCCTTTATCGGGTTCAGGTTTAATCGTTATCGCAAGTCGCATCCATGTGTGTATAAGGGCGCGTCCCTCGGCTTCCACCAATGCGATATTGTGATGCGATTTGATCGCAAGTCGCATCCATGTGTGTATAAAGGTTGTGCCCCTCGGCTTGCGCCGATGTGGTATTGCGATGTGATCTGATCGCAATCGCACATCACCATACGTAAAGGCCCAAAATTACCAAAAACCCGATCCGACAACTCCCATTGCGCCCGATAAAGCGACTCGCCCGATCACTCCGCCGTCGTCTAATCAGCTCCGCCAAGATCCAACAACCCACGCTCATTCTGCTCCCGCTTCTTCCGATATCTCTCGCCAAGTCATCTCCGCTGTCTATCCTCCCGATTCGACGGCTGACCTTGCTGCCTCATTCATCTCGTCCATCCACCATGCAGTCCACGTACCTTAACCGTTCCATGCTCCCGAAAGGACGAAGGTGACCAGTTTTCAGTACCAGGTGCATTTCCTCCTCAACAACTGCATTCAACAGACAGTATGGCCGAGAAGGAAAAGGACAGAGCACGAATAGATAAATGCATTTAACAGTTATGGGACTTCATCCCATACGATACTCCAGCCACCTGAGAGGACAACAGAGCACCCGAGAAGATCAAATTCATCCACTACAGCAAGCAATCACACTCAGACTCCATCAGGCAGTTAAAGCAGTTGGTGGTCAATTATGACCCCTCCATACTTAGAATGGCCGAGTGCCTTTGTAATAAAACTCTATATATACCCAAAAACAAGATGTAATCAGGGTGGGGGGTTGATGTTTTGATGTAAGGTTCAACTTCTGGAGACTGTGACTATTTTGATACTTGCAGCGTCTCGTCTTCATTTTCAGCTAATACAAGCTTCTTTTGCTGTTAATTGCTCACTTTTCATTCTCCTTCTGTTCTAAGTTGTGCCTGATATGTTGTATTTCTGAGCTCTTGATATTTAGCATTAGAGGAGTTGTCATCCTACCTCTGTGTTAAAGTCTTGTATGTATCAGTGAATGAGTTATTCAGGTTTCTTTTTACCTAATGCCGGAGAGCTGTCATTATGTCTGTGTGTTGGAGAATTAGATTTACAGACTTCTTTACTGGTTGCAGCCGGCCATCACATGGTCTTGTGCATCTGCTGGTGTGGTCAGTATTCCCCATATTCACCCAATCCTTAAATTGTGGGTAATTGGTGGTCTAAAGCCTTGTAGTCTGGGGGTGTTCATGCGTGTTTGGAGTCAAGCAAAGTGGAAGTGGTTATCTGGCTTCAACAAGCATCATCTCTTCCATTCATCCATTTGCAACAATAAGTTGAATTTGTAATGTTCCCGAGCATCTCCGAGCTACAACCTAGGAGAGTTTCTTAGGGTGATAACAAGCCTAACCAATAGATCACCAGAAAACTAAAAAAAAAATATTTCAAAAAATAAAATAAAAATTGTTTTTATAAAGTTAATTTTGAACAAAGGATTTTAATTTTTGGTCAAACAGTTACTAATTGAATAATCAATGATTCACCTAATGTCATTATACCTACTTTACGGAAAAAATAATAATAAATCACTTAATATATATAATATAAACATTATACTTTTTCCAGGGGAAAAGAGGGCATAATTTATATTCATAAAATGAAAAAAATTACATGTTGTAGATGCTTGAAAGCATATGCAGAAAGCTGTCCATGAGAAGGACAGATACATTAAAAAGAAAATAATAAATAACAAATAACCGCAAGCCTATACTTTTCGACCATTTTTCTTCTCCACCCTACGCCAACCCTGTGTGTCAGGAGAGGGAACAATGATAGCCTGCCTGGACTCCAGAGTGTTCACTGGTGTTTCCTTGTCGGATTCAGAGCCTTCCGATCCATGAGATCTTTTGATGCCACTTATAAACATTATACTTAAAACAATATAATATTAAATATAATCAAAATATTAAAAACAATTTTAAATAATAATAAATCACTTAATATATATAATATAAACATTATACTTAAAACAATATAATATTGAATATAATCAAAATATTAAAAACCATTTTAAATATATAATATAAATATTTACCTCAAACTATATAAAATAGAAAACAGAATATATTATAATATATATTTTAAAATTTGAAATCATATTTCATATTTACATTTATCATATTTTATATTCAATATTTCATTATGCCATGTATCATATTTTATATTCAATATTTCATTATCCCATACGTATTGATTACAATGTTTCCTTTTCATAATTTTGATTTGATAAGTTTAAAAAAAACATTTTATATAATTTTATATGTTATACATATCACATCAAAATGAAAAAAACTCCACTACGGCCAGTTCCAAATTAAATGGTGGACTCCAGCGTGAAAAGTTTTCCAGATAAGTGTCTTCCTGTAAACATTGCACATGTATAAGCGGTTCCAAATTAAATGGTGGAATCCAGCGTGGAAAGTATTCCAGATAAGTGGCTTCCTACAAACATTGCATATGTATAAGCGGTAAAGTGTTGGACTGATCAACGGTGACCTGGATAATTACTAATTTCCTTTTACTCGTTTATTACTTTTATTGTTATATCATTGATTAGAATTTAATGCGATAGCCATCTCATCACTCTGCATGATATGCAATTGACGGCCTTATCCATCTTAAGCATTGTGATGGTGAAAAGGCAGTTGTTTGAGGAGAAAATTTGAGTAAAAATTTCAAAATTTTTTGTAGAGGCAGTGTTTGAATCGTATTTTTGATGGTGGAAGTAGATTGGGCACCATCAAAAACATCTAGGACACCCAAAATTTTGAAGTTTAACAACTATAACTTAGATTTACAAAAATCCTTGCCAAATTTTCTCTAAATATGACTGGAATTTCCATAACTTTCCAGGCAACTCCTCCGTCTCGTTAGACTACGCGTTTTCCTTGGTGTATCATTCCATATCGTATAAATTTTCCTGGCTTTCCTTACTAAAATTACCCACCTTGGGAGGAATAGACATTACTAAAATTACCCACTTTGGGAGGAATAGACATCCTTCGTGAAGGCATCATGGCTACAAATATACTTTACCCTGATTTTTAAAATCGATTTGTGATCTCACCATGACAGTGGATATCAATTAAATTAAAATATTAATAAATTATTTTATTTTGAAAATACATTTTTCCATTATTTTGTATATATTAATAAACTTAACCGGTTTTATTTATTAATTTTATTATATTTATTCACAACAAAGGTAAAACATGCTTTTACCTTAGTTGCATATATCATTATTTTAGATTTTGGAATGTAGTGAAATGATTTGTCTATTTAGTTAATATTTTTTTAGGTAATTATGTAGAAAAAGATAAAATCTAGTGGCAGGTGTGGTTTGTTTGTAAATTTGATGAATAATGTGAATTAATTTATTTTGGACTTTTAGTGAAATTTTTTATCAATTAAAAGTCATAATTTTATAGAAACAATATTATTATAGAGAAATATTTCAGTGATTTAAACAAAAAGTTCATTTTAAACTCCAAATCACTGTGTATTCAGAATTGTAGAAGTAGGAATTTTAAGTTCTAACACTGTAATCTGCAAGAATAGATAACAGAATGACATACAAAAAAAACTATATACATTAAAAAAAATATGTAATTTACTAATTTCAAAATTCAATAATCAAACTAAGCAAAAAAAAAGTGTATACATTAAAAAAAATATTTAATTTACTAATTTCAACCTTCATTAACACTAACTATGACCTCGTTTGTACTCATTTTTAAATACATGCTTCCATCGAAAGCAGTCACGGTTAGGGGTGATAAAGACTACGTCGTTGAATTAAACGAGCTCCTGTTTGAATAGTCATACATTCTGCTCAAATAGCTAGTTTGAAAAAACATGCAATATCCTTTTTAAGGGTTTTTTTTAACATGGCTAGGCGATCACACAAGATTAATTACCTTGTATTTTTTCGAATTTTATTTAAATGAGTATACAATGTATTTATTAGTATCTATCCGGATATTCATAAGTATTAGTTTAATATTTATCAATACAATTTATAATATTGGTTTAATATTTATTAGTACAATTTATAATATTTAATTTTGAAAAAAATATTTATGGTTTAATATTATTAAAATAATTATTTTTTAAAAAATTGATTTAACTATAATTTGATCATTTCATTGAACCACGGTATAATGACATATAGATATACTTTTACATATTTGTTTAGTGATTTTTTATTTTTAAAAGAAACTATCCAAAAATTAAATTTTTGAAAATAACCCATATTTTTAAAAGAAACCATCCAAAAATTAAACTCTTGAAAATAACGGAGTTGTCTTTAGTGAGACCTTTTGGAAGCTTTTCCGGTCCAATTTTTCTAAAATCCCGCAAGAATTTATGGAAATCACAACCTTGATGGATAACCCCGTCTAAAATCCAGCAGGAATTTATGGAAATCACAAGCTTGATGGGTAACCCCTACACAATTGAAGTTCCCTAAGGGTTTTTCAGGGTGCTGAATATATATACTCAAAAAACAAGTTTAAATAACACAAATCAAGATTTCACCTCAAAATTTTCTGCTGGATTCAAAGTCCAAAAAGTTGTACTAAAAACAACCCCGAAAATAAATCATACTCATGTAAATAACATATTTACCATTAGTTACTTCCCACCATAATTTAAGTAAGTCTCTGCGTAAAAAAATGGGTAGAGATAAGATGTAAGTAAATATACTTACAAGGAGTTAATTCCCACCATTATTTATGTTTTCCTCAATATTGACTAGGGGTTACTACCCACCAAAATTCATAGAAGCCCTTATGTATGAGCAAGCAATTAATTTATCCACTTCACATCTCAATTTATTAGTTCCTCCCAAAGCAAAATGATAAGATTCAACTTGCCTATTAATTTAGCATTGATGAATATAAGATAATTTTTTATGCAATTTTTCCCATAATATAATTTCTAACTTGAGAGAAAAAGACTAAGTCATCTACAACACATGTTTTCATAATATAATTGTTTTATTAAATTAGTATATACATTTTTTTTTCAAAGCTAAATTTAGATTCAGGAAAATTTTAGTACTATATGGAAAAGCAAATTTCCATATACATCTTATATATGTCAAGTTTTGGCATTGTTTTAAATTAAGTGGAAAACACACTAAAACTATTCGTTCCGTTATCAGGCTATAATTCATCATTTATTTGAATTTGTTGAGATATTAATAGGCCTTAAGTTGTAGGATTTGGAGGCTTCCTTTAGAGTATTTTTAATTGACTTAATCTTTTCATTTCGATTAAGTTTGTCAATGGAATTTGAAATATTAGATAAGCTTAATATTTATTTTCAACACAAAAAAACTCAATATTTGTATTATAATACTTGATTACATAAACAACTGCTCCATACAGATAAACAAGCAACATCATGTAGATGATAACGGTTAGATAATGCCGCCATTACCACACAGAAACAGACAATGTGGTTCCAGAGTAACAGATACATAGTGGATTCTGCGTGGATCTCAATTGAAATTGAGCCCAAAAAAAGATACGAAATATCACTGTAATTCCAATGCATGATCCCTACAGCGGCATCGGACAAAACAGCCAGTTGATAGCCAAAAAGGGGAAAAGACATCGAGTCTCCACGCAGAGAGCAGTCAAAAACAGTCCATAACATATATTATCGCAGATCCAAAAAACAGGTGGGAGGCTATGAGGATCCAGAAGAAAAACTCAAAAAAAGGTTCAAAAAAAACTGCAGAGTAAAAGTTGTATATAAGAAGAAATACCTATTCTGTTGAAACTGTCAGGCATGCATAATATAAACTGAAAAAATAACCAAAATTTCACCCATTTTTCACCATATTTTTCACCATATGCTTTGAATCTTGAAGTCCTGGATTTGGTAGGAGTTGTCGTCCACTATTATCTGCATTCGTCCTGATCCCTGGGGCAAATTCAGACCCAATTTTGATAAGGCATCAGCCTTCTTGTTTTTTTGCCTCTCTATATGTGATATATGATAGTCCTTCCCGCTACTCCATAGAGCTGCAATCCTATCCAGCCATCCGGCAAGGTGAATGTTTTTTATTTGTTGCTTTGACAGTGCATGTTCCGTTATTACCTTGGAGTCTCCGAATATTTGCAGTTTTGGGATTTCAAGGAATTTGCAGATTGAGAGAAGACCCGCTAATGCCATAGCTTCAGCTCTATTGTTTGTTTCGGGCCCTGCATTCCAGCATATTTCAATGGCTTGAGCGTTTTCTGTACTGATAACAACACCGCATGCACAGATCCCCTGTTGGGTAGCTCCATCGAAAAACGCACATGGAGGTGACGAAATAAATGATGAACAAGATGTGCTCCATTCCTCATTCCTGTCAGTGGATAACTCATAATTCCTACCTTGATTGTAGCTGGTCTTCCCATGAATCTTGAGGGCATAGTACAGGGCAATAATAGAATCTGTAACATAAGAGCTGGTATCCCCCTTTGAGCTAAATTTTTTTTCATTCCTCCATTTCCAGATGCCCCATAATGCCAATAAAGGAATGGCTCTCCATTCTTTCTTCATGGACCCCCAATTTTTAATAGCTTCAGAGATGGATGGATAATTGCCGAAAGGGAAACCAAAATGTTCAACAAGATTCTGCCAGATTGGCCGCACCTGTTTGCATCCGAGGAATAAATGAAAATTATCTTCACAGCCATCTCTGCACAGTGGACATATGGCTGGCCCGTGCCAGTTGTGCTTTTGTAGGTTCTCCCATGTAGTATTCTTGTTGTAATATACCAGCCAAGCAAAAATGATAATCTTGGTGGGGCATCCTGATTTCCACAGAAGAGGAGGAAAAATATCACCAGGAATCTCTGCCCCAGCATATAGAAACTGTAAATAAATATATTTTACCCGCACCTGTTGAGAGCCATCCATACCACCCCAAATAATCTGGTCTTTGTCTGCCGAGCGGAAAATCCCGTGGCCATGCAGTGCTGATAAAACCCCTTCCCACTGCACCCTCATGTTTCCACTAAGTTGCAATTCATCCGCGGATTTCCATATGGGAATGGCCCCATCCCATTGCCGGATGACGCTGGCCCAATAGAAATTTCCCCTGTTATTGAGTGCTCTTAATAAACGAGGGGAGACATGTATTTTCCCTGCCGCTCCCGCAAACGCATCTCTGCCAATCAAGATCTGAGAACCCGTTTGGAACTTCCAGATGAGGTTCTTTCTAAATTGTGGTTCCAACTTCTTAAAACCTCTCCAAATAGTTGATCCAGTAGGGGTTCCAATGTGGTCCATCCTTATCTAGAAAGACATGTCCCTGTTATACATATATTTGGCGCGAATTGCAGAGCTCCACAATGAATCGCCCATGACTGCCCTGTACATTGATTTGCATAAAATGGCTTTCCTGAAATTTGCCAGTTCTAAAATGCCCCATCCTCCCAGATTTTTAGGCCTGGTAATTGCCGATAGTTTGGTTAAATGAAATTTGTAGTGATCTTTGCCACAACCCCAGATGAAACTGGCAATCATCCTGTTCAATGTTTTGATAATAGTAGCTGGGATAAAAAACAAATGTGCCCAATAAACTATCGATTGAACAAGGACAGCCTGTATCAAGGTCATCCTACCGCCTTTAGACAGGCACAAATTTTCCCAACCTGCAATTTTCTTGTATATTCTGTCGATCATCCAAGACCAATCTGCCACCCTGTAACTTGATGTTTTCAGTTTGAAACCTAGGTACTTGATCCCGTTCCGAAGTGGATTGACTTGAATGTTAAAGAGCTGGGAGAGATAGCGAATCAAGTCCCCACTCGTGTCTTCAACATAGAAGGAAGATTTCCCTTCATTCACATATATGCCAGTTGCACTTTGAAATCTTTGCAGAATGCCGTGGAGGCAGATCCATGTTGACCTGCATAACATCGCGGTTAAGAGAATATCATCTACAAAGAAACTGTGAGATGAAAAAATACCTCTGCAAATGGGGAGTGGGCGGCACAAATATTGTTGGGTCACCTTTCTGATGTGGAGGCTGAGTGAGTCCATCACTAAAATGAAAAGGAGCGGGGCCAAGGAACATCCTTGCCTGAGTCCCCTGGCAGCTTTAAAAAATGGAGAGGGAAAACCATTTATAAGTACAACAAAATTGACCTCTTCCACGCACGCCATTATCCATCTAGAGCATCTGTGATTTAGGCCGATCTTGGCGAGGATACACCGCAAACAGCCCCAGTCAACGCTGTCGTAAGCTTTTCTTAAATCGATTTTCAAAACAGCAGCCGCCAGCTTCCTTGTATGAATAGAATGAATTGACTCCTGTGTGATGGCCACAACGTCCATAATGTTCCTGTTCTTTAGGAACCCGTGCTGCGCTGAAGTTAAATGCATTGAAAGAACATTTCTAATGCGCATAGCGATGATCTTTGAAATTGTCTTATACAAGACATTGCATAATGATATTGGTCGAAAATCAGAAAAAGTTGCAGTTAGAGGCTTTTTTGGGATCAAAGCAATGAATGTGGAGGTAATACGAGGGTTTATGAAGCCTTTTGTTCTTGATTCCTCTACCAAGTGCCGAATGTCTTCCTTGAACAGTTCGAAAAAATGGATGAAGAATTCGATGGACCAACCGTCCGGGCCCGGACATTTATCTTTTTGGAAGGATTTCATCGTGGCCAGAATTTCCTCTTCAGAGACCTCCGAGAAAAGGGCAGCATTTTGACTTTCATCAAACATAGAGGGATATAGGTCAATAGCCCAAAGGATGTCTTCAATGCAGATTCCATTTTCTCTGCTGTATGCGTTTTTGAAATGGTTAACTGCTTCCCGAGTAATATCCCCTTGCGAGTAAACCAAATTGCCAGCTGCATTCTTTATTTCCCATATCATATTAGCCTGCCTCCTTTTATTCACAAATCTATGAAAATACTTCGAATTCTTGTCACCTTCTTTGATCCATATAGCACGGCTCTTAAGGCGCCAGGTGGATTCCTCCGCAGCCAAAATCCTTTGTTTATTTTTCCCGAGTTCCCATATTCGTTTTCGAATATTAGAGGATATGAAATTACTTTTATAACGAGAGGACAAAGATTGTATTTCCTTTTCAATATCCTTCAACTCCTTCCTGTTTGATTCTGCTTTTTCTCTCTGCCATTTTTTTACAATGCTGCATAAAAGCGCCAAGCGCTCAATAAAATCCAGAGGCTGTTGTTGAGCCGAAACCGTGGGTTGCGTCCACGACTCCTTAATAAGCTGGTTAAACTGTTCATCCGATAGCCATGAGCGATTGAATTTAAATGGGTAACCGAACTTACATCCGGAATCCTTCCACTGAATATATATCGGCCGGTGATCAGATATGTGCTCAGGAACAATCTTCATCATCGGCGCGCCAAATCTCTCTATCAACTTTGAGTGGATGATATATCGGTCCAATCTTTTAGCCAAGTAAGAGTCGCCAACCCGTCCATTGTCCCATGTAGGTCCCCGGCTAACAGGCTGGATATCTATAAAATTGTTTTGAATAATCGCATTTCGAATCATGCGACCGATCGGATCTGTCTTCCTACCAGAGCCCCAGGTTTCGTTGATACACAAAGTGCAGTTAAAGTCACCTCCTATCATTAAGGAATCAATGTCCATAAATTCAGATGTCAGAAACTTTTCCCAAAAAGGAAATCGTTGTTTATAAGGGGCGTATATATTTAAAATATGCACCTGTTCATGGCAATCTCGGAAATGAGCATAAATTAGGATGCCAGCAAAGCATTTGAATGCAACAACTTTGATCCATTTAGGGTCCCAGATGACCGCCAAACCTCCCGACAAACCAACAGCATCAGTGGCCACTATGTGCCAAGAAGGGAACATCCTTCTAAAATAGGAGATGGATTGAGCACGATCATGCATTGTTTCTTGGATTAGAATCATCCTGGATTTAGTAGAGCAAAAAAGGTCTTTCAAGGCCAAATATTTCGGGCCGGCACCTAGGCCCCGAATATTCATGGAAATGATGTTATACATCGCTACCCACAGTGGGCTGGCTTGCTCTAAGAGGCCCTCTAGAGGAGAAATTTTCCCCTGCTATATCTGCTATAGGAACATCGATCAGATTAAGATCTTTAGGAGACATTGTCTTCCTTCCTCTTCGACCACGAAAATGCCTGCTACCTCGATTTTCCTTGCGCCTGACCGTAATATTCCCCGCCGATCTTGGGCTGATAATAGGCGATGGGGATCGATCCGGCTTGTGGATAGTGAGGGGTTCCAAGTTTAAAGAAGCCCTCTGTAACAGCATATCTAAATCACAATCAAAAGAATTTATATCCGAAGACCGCGGGGAGTTACATGGAGTGTTTGCTATACATATAGCTTTCCCTTTAGGATCCGTTGAGCACTTCCCAGCAGGATACGGTTTCTCAGGCGGAAGGTGAGGTAAAGCGGCAGGGGATTGTGGGGATGAAGATATGCAGAGGACGGATTCAGTGGGCCCCGCCCTCGACGGTTTCTCCATTTGTGGGGGGATGGGAACAGATGTATCATGGGAGGGTTCAGGAGGATACAAGGGCAAAGGGAGACCCCTCGGCGAGGATGACAAATACATAAGTGGACGGAGAGAGGTCCCAGGAGAATGGACAGCTCGAGGACCGCTAGCAACATGAGGATCACTCTTCCCTCGTGGTCCAGAAGATAGTGACCGAGATCGCCGAAAACCAAGAGATCGATCAGAAGATTGATTACCCTGTGAGTAATGTGATATGGGATTGATAACCCGAAAAGGGATCATATTGCATTTATGTTCCTGGAGTTCACTCCCCGCAATGTCTCCAACACATTTCTCCGTAGTGGGCCTGTTTTTATATCGTACTGAATGTCTGCGGGGGCACTGAGGAAGAAGATGGCCAGTCCGATGACATGCCGAGCACCTAAATGGTACTCCCCAATAGTCTAGATGCTGGTGTACATTAGACAACTTCCAGTTTAGCTCAATCGATTTAGGGAAACCACCCCTAAATCCTTTCTCTATAAGAACCCACGTGACCCGCTTATCCTTTGCCCCAATACAGCCTGGGTCAACGTAGATGAACTTTCCAACCGCATTTCCAATTTTTTCCATTGACTCCTTATTCCATAGCTCAACAAGCAATCCCGACAGTTTAAGCCAAATGTAGCTGTTCTGAGGAGTGGATCTTATAGGGTTGAACCCGATATACCATCTATGTAGAGCCAGGAAACTCCTATCCCGAACCCAAGGCCTCGCGAAAATATATTCGAGATGACTTTCTGAAAGAAAGTGAAATTGAACCAATTATTCATATGTTTGACAATGGTAGGAGCATATCCAAGAAGGGAGGACCATTTGGTTGCAATCCAGTGACGGAACTGTGACTCCTCCATTGACGGAAAATGCCAGTGACCCACGAGTGCCCTCTTCTACAGGCTCGATATCCTGTCGAATAATTGAGGCCCATCCAAATTGATTGCTTCAGGTGGCGGAGAAGTTTTAACCGGTTTATGATGTCTGTGGCCTGGAGGACGGCTAAGTCCCTCAGCAATGGGTGACAGGCCCTGTTGAGAGGGCGGAAAAATATCCTCCTGTAGTGTGGCTGCCCAAATCGACTTTGTAGACGGCAAGTTGTGGGACTTTTCCTCTTCCTCAGCGGCCCTCACAAAGGTCGAGGCCACAGAGTTGTCAGAAGGGAAATCCATAATAAGCACCTGAGAAAGATATCAAGGACCAAAATTGGATTCTCCAGAGATATGCAGTATCTCAAGGCTTAATATAAAAAAGGATGAAATCCAAGAAAATCCAATATGAAGATACTCCCGCGACCGGATAGGATGGGCACACGTAAAAGGTGGAAGTAGTGAGATTTGCCAACTATGGAAACCACCAGACACTAGAAACATCCCTCAGTACGGATAGCATGCTGCAAGCCCTCGGAAGCAGAGGCTACAATGAATGAGGCTGTGAGCTTTAATTAAGGAATGGACCATATTAATGAATGCCACCTAAATCCGCAACCCAGCAACGGAAAATTGAAATTTTTCGGCACCAGAAAAATGTTCCAGGGCGCACCAGCACGACGACCAGTCTTAGGAGGACGATATCGGGCACAACAGGCAGCAACAATAAAACTCATACACACACCACCAATGACCAATCCTGAGATGAAAATCAACGCATGGTTTGGAAATGATGAAAATTTTCTTCAGAGAGGTTGAAATCGTCCCCCAGTAGCTTGAAATGGAAAACCCCAGCATGTATATATATACATAAAGCTATGGAACCAACTTTGTATATAATGTTCAGGATGTATACCCAGGATTATCTCATACTACACAGGATTCAGGACATCCCCATGCCATCAATCTAAAAAATATGCGAGCAATATAGTAACTACAAGAGCAAAGAAACCAATTATCTACACTACTTAGAGTGAGGCAAAGTTGATCCTGAAGAATAACAGAGCATGTAATATATATAATAGAAGACTATAGAACTAAGCCACGTAGAGGTTAGCATGCAAAAATAGACTATCTGCATACTTGGGGAGATAGCCCACCCGTCCAAAAGAGAAACCATTCCACTAACCGCAATGTTGATTCCCTGTTAACGATAAATCTATGGCTTGCAAGATTCCAGCGCCACCATGTTTCCCTCCAGCACCACCATGTTTCCCTCAAATATGGATGCTTCAGCAATGTTTAACGATAAATCTATGGCTTGTAAGATTCCAGCGCCACCATGTTTCCCTCCAGCACCACCATGTTTCCCTCCAGCGCAAATTCTTCTCCAAGCAGATGAGTTATCACTAGATAAGCTTAATATTTATACATTTGAATATATCTAGTTAGGGTAATTAAGAGTAAATCATTATTATTATTATGTTATTTTTCAAATTTTTTTTTTTTTTTCTATTGGATTATTAGTAGTTGTTGCAACTTATTATATCGATTAATTATTTTTTTTTATTATTATTGATGTCGTTAATCACAAAGTTGATGATATCTTTATAGATTTTTGTGATCCTTAGTTATTCCCAGTGTTCCACGGGGTCGCGTCCCCCTGCCTAGGGGTCAAGTTTCCGAGCTCCCCTACGCTCCGGGGACTTGGGGACGATAGGGGGTCGTTTCCCCACCATCCCAAAAAACAGGGTACGTGATGAGTCTCCATAGGGGTCGTTTCCTAAAGAAAGGGGGACAAATACAAAAATCGGGGTCGTACGGGGACTGCTAGGGTCGTTTCCACTCCAAAAAATCGATTTTAAAAAATAAAATTTAAATCATAAATCATAAAATTAAAATATTACTTATATCATTATGATTTGGGTTTCTTCGTCCGGTTTAGGTTTATATTTCAATGTTTCATTGCTGCTGGACATCAAACCATTGAGCCACCGTAGTCGTCTACCATCGAACGAGTCGTTCAGTTCAGTGACCAGTCACACTTCGAAGTTTCGTTCAGTTCAGTGATATGTGAAGTTCGTTGTTCCATTGTGCCTACACCGTGCCGCCATCTCTGCTGGAGTTCGAAGCCCACACTGTGTCGCTGTTCATAGCCGTTGTTCATAACTTCATTCTAGAATCTGCCCATCGCTGCCATCGCAACTCAGATCTATGGAGTGGGAGTTCGTCGCCTGACCAGTCACCAAAATCACCATAGTGAGTGCGGCTAACAACCTAACTGTATTTTATTATTATTATTATTATTATTATTATTATTTTGTAATTTTAAAATTTTGTATTACCTGTTAGCTCACGCTATAGGCTGTCGACTGAGTCTGTCACTGTATCTTTTATTTTTTTTTGTAAAACACTAAAACAGTAAATGTTAAAATTTTATTATTTTCATTTTATTTTTTAATTTTCGAATTTCAGAGTGTTGTTTACTATGTAAAATGCTAAAATCATTTTAGTGTTTTACACAGTCAACAACACTGAAAATCTAAAATTCGAAAATTAAAAAGAGGTTAGAAAAATAAAAAATTTAACATTTATTGTTTTACAAAAAAAATTAAAATACAGTGACATTAGATAGCCTTTTAAGTTTATCGTTTTTTGTAAATTTACACAGTGAATAGTAAATTAAAAATTTGTATTTTAATTTATTTTTTCATTGTGTATCAATATGCATATGCGACAATTTTTTTTATTAAAAATAAAATTTAAATTTAAACAGCAAACCAGAACCCTTGTTGTAGGTTGCAACCTACAAATTACATTCAACTTACAACCATGAGTTATTCTGAGAATAGTGAGGACACCGATAGTGACAAAATCTACAATGGTAGTGAGTCACATGATGCCCAAGAAGAAATATAAATTGAAAGCAGTCACAGGAGGGCAGGAACTGGAAATCAGAATAGGCGTTTGCATGGCGTAGATTCTGGAGGCCCACAAAGAGATCTGGAAAAATTTGCAAAGGGGCACATTAATTTTACCAAATAATAGAGGTTTGGTTTCTCTACGTTTGTCTCATTTCCTATGACCCATTTTACCAAGAATGACAACAATAGTTTCACTATGTTATGGAGTGGATAATTGCTTTCCCAAGATTTTTCTTTTCTTTTAATGTCATTGTTATCAAAATCGTTGAAAAGGGATAGCTTGAGATTACCCACATGTAAAATCATTATCCCAATTGGAGGTTAGTTATCGTTAGTGACAATGAGAAACAATTTTGTAACTGCCTCCTCCGACATTTACCCACTTTCACGGGCTTGCTGAGGGCCCCTATGATAAGACTCAACCTCCTATATGACCTTAAGGAAATGGAGTCAACAACTTGAGACCTAATTGAATTCCCTTAAGTGCTACAAGACCTCCAAGAGAAACCCAACCCCTCCAGGTGTCCAACCCTTGAGATGACTCTATTTCTCATGAACCTAGATCCTAGTCGCTCCCTTGCCAAGCCCTCCAAGTGACTGAGAGCCTCCAGTTGCTCTCATGAGCCTGCCTAAGTGCGACTATAGCCTTTTTCTACCAGTGTCATGCCATCGACTGCAAGATTTAAGGCTAGGACCCAGTTAGTGCCTAGAACTCCATGAAACTTCCATAACTCATAAACTACATAGAAACAATGCTTGTAAAAAAAAACAGAAACTAGGACTTGACCTGACCTTCCCTAAGCAGGACTGATATTCCGTAAAAAAATTGGTAAACATACACCCTACAGGTCATGAATGCAAGTCTGAAGATAAAGAGTTGAAAACTTATCTGAGGTTTAATAAGAAGGATCACTTCCTTCTCACATTAGCTTTCATAACATCAATTAGGTCTTGCATTCATTATTCATTTCATTACAAGTAAAAACATGAAAAGAGTCATGTCTAAGAACTATAAAATAACTGTGCTTATAACCAGCATATAACCAGATAAATAAAAATAAGAGAACAGTCATTAAAGCCACTTGACAACAAGTACATTTACTCATCAAAAGCAAGAGAAACTTAGCTCTTAGTAAGCATAGGAAAAACCAACTAGGTTCAGAACTTCTACGTACCACCCGAGTATAGATTGGCTAAACCAAATATTTCTTTCAGCCAATCACCCCCGTTCCATATTCCAAGCATGAATGTGGGATATCATGGGATAACCAATCCATAAAAAACCAAGGGAATCCAAATGTTAAACCATCTCCACCCTCACCATACCGTGACCTCTTCTAAACTGGTGTCGAGATCATAGAACCAACCCAAGTTTGGATGCCTCCAATTTTTTTCTCCAATATCTTGAGGACTTTTCTTGTCTCTACCCTCAGACTTTACTGTGTATCCTGCCATTACCGGTTAAGGGGTTCCTAGGCCTTTGGGAAATTTCCTGAGACCACCTCACCCAGATCCAAAATATTCCAACAATCCAAAGCTCAAACCAAGAAAATTCCCATCACACCATGGCTATCCAGAAAAGGAAAGGCTAGGCTAAAATCCATTGTCAAAAACCCGACAAAATCCATGCCAATGATAGACCAAATAACAACATGCACATACCATGCATGTCAAAACTAGCTAGGAAATCATACATGCAACCTATTACCTGCAAGTATTCTTGTTGAGGTTGCTTGATTCAAATTTTCCTTGCTTGATCCGTACGTTCCTTTGCTTGCCTACTTTCCTTATCCTCTTTGTGCTCTTTACTTCTCTGAGACTAACTTCAAAACAAAACTGACAAAAGGCTATGAACTGATCCTTAGAAGCCTTTTTATTAATGAGGCCTTTATTTTCTTCAATTTTCCCTTATTTTCCTTCATTTTCCTCCTCACATGCAACTTGTGACCTTTCACCTCCCTTTTCTCCTATTTTCCTTTATTTTCATAAATAAAATGCCAATTAATGCCTCATGCCTTTCCAAATCCTTTTCTATAGCCTTTCCCAATTTCCCCTTAGCCATAAACACATCAAGTGATGCCCACTAGGATATTTTGCCCAACATTAAGCTTGGAATAAGCGTCTTTTAACCGTGGTCTTATTTTGCATTTATTAACTTTAATTACATGAAATTTTAACCCGAGCCTGTTACAAACCCTTCCCCCTTAGGGGAACACCATTCTCGATGTTCAGTAACACCTACAATGAGCAAGGCCGGTGAAAAACAAAACCTACTACCCATGGACCTTTATATCTTAGCTCGTTGGAGTATTTACATTGAATAACGTGTTGAAATGCAAACCAACATATCGCTTACTAGAGCTTTATAACACAACTCATTATGGTATTTACAATATCAACCATATATACACTCATGCACATTTGCTTCGACAAGCAAATAACCATACTATCTATAGAGTTTTATAAATCCATCTCGATACATTATTTATAACAATATACACATATATACATATGCACATTTTATCAACTGACAAATAAAAGGATATGATGTCTACATCCACAACACGGGAGTCTGGAGGCTCACACCTCCACCCTCAAAGTAATACCAAGATTCACATCCTTCCCAGGAAGTACAAAATCCACTGTCAAAGTCAAACCTGCATCCAATTTCCAGTGTTACAATCTTGCACCACTTGTCCTCTAAGTGAACAGTTACTGGTTCATTGTTCCAGGGCACACTCCCAATGTGCATCTAATTCCATCTAGCAATGCTAATGACCAAAAAAAATCCATCCCTGACCTTCCCTTCTCTGCTACATAGTCTCTCAGGCAATCCAAACACCCCCTTCTGTGTAGTCACTCACCTTCCAAGTTCCCTGACATCCCCTATCTCGGGTGATCCATCCCTTAGCAAGGTTTCCTCACATCAGAAGTTCCAAAAAACAAGGCATATCCCTGCCTCAAAACCATCATACCAGTTGTTTAGTCAATTTAGTGTTATCTAAATTGCTAGTATTTATTGTCAACCCGGGGCTCGTAAGCTGATGAAGTGAAGGTGTACTATATGTACTTAAGTATCCTCTTAGAGTTTTTCTTATCGTTGGGGGTGTTGTTGCGGTTTAATTATGTTCCTAGATGGAGTGAGAATTTATAGACAAGTGAGTGATGGTGTGTGTGTAGAGTGAATTCTAAATGAGTGGAAGTGTGTGTTGAGTGATTTCTAACTATTTGCTTGAAAGGAAATGCTTGGAATGAATAAATGAAATTGAAATGACTTGAAATAAACTTGAAAGCAAATGACCACTACCAATGGCACTAGACACCGTTCAAGTTGCTGCTAATAAAAGGAAAAAGAGTCACTTTTAAAACCCAAGAATGAAGATTATCTCTCTCTAACTCAATGCCTCAAAGCACATGTACTGTGTAAAGCACGGAAAGAAAGTAGCTTAAGTGGAATTATAAAAGTGAGAAAAATATGCTTGAAAGACTAATGATAATAATTTGCTATTTCTAATTCTCTACTTCAGCCATATGTACTATGGGAAGCATGATTAGAAAGTAGTGATGAAATAGTCTAGGAAACACTTTAAAATCAAAACTTTTACTTTAAAGACTAGTGGTAATGATTTACTCTTTCTAACTCAATACTTCAAAGCACATGTACTGTGTAAAGTAAGGAAAGAAAGTAGCTTAAGAACAGTCCAAAAAGCACCCAAACAAGCTGCAAGTTAGTGATATTTTGATCTTAAAAGATAGTAGTTTATGATGAAGATCATTCATGTATGTTAACAGCTCTTTGAGAAATAAGATTAAAAACTAACTATAAAGACAAAGGCAGCACTTGAATTGTCAACTTCAAATACCATTAGCTGTAAAGCAAACACAACACATATAAAAATAAATCCCGGGCTAAAAGAAACCTGCAAAGAAATAACACTGATCAGCTGAAAATAAAGGAAAACAAGTAAATAAAACTGTACATGCTTAAGGAAACAAATGAGAAAATAATGAAATGCTGCACATGAAATACTTTACAAAGGCTGAGATGAGCAGGGGCCCTCTGTTCATTCAGCCACAAGAGAACTCAAAGATCTGGAAACTTCAAAACAGTGCTATATTGATTTCTCCATTTGCAAAAAGTTTACAAAACAGAGTGCTGGAATAGCACTAGAAAACAGAGTTCACAAACGCTTCTAAATTCAACACGAGTGCAGCAAAATACAACTAATCAAAAGTTCTTTGAGCGTACGCAGACGCATCAATTTATAGGAATTTCTAAGCTATCCTTTGCGTACAGCTAGTTAACAGAAAAACGATAACAGTCATGCGTATTAAATGGCTCTTTGACACATCACGGTTGCATAAACGAGTTTGGTGGTTCCTGTCATCATGGATAATAAATCCCTGTTGGATTGCGTCCTCTTCCGTCTTTAGAACCTGGACAAATCACCATTGGAGATGACGTGACCAAATAGCTTTCAAACACCGTTAAACCACTTTGAGTTGACCGTGGTTAAACCAGCTTTGACCATGGATGAAAGTGACGTGGATGGTTGGAACAATAGGATAGGAACCTCGACCACACTGATACCTGAGTGCCCATGTGGCCCGTCTAGCAAACTGACACGTGGATCATAGTGTTTAACAAAAAGGCTGCAGGATCTTCAGATAGCTGCGGGATCATCAGATAGCTGCGGGATTCCTGCAAGTAAGTCAAAAACTAAACAAATAGTCATCCATTAGCAAAACTTGCTTGATCATGCTTATTGACACTGAATGTAATGATCTGAGAGGTTTTATGGTGGAAATGAGGCAAAAGTGAAGGAAAGATAAGGAAAAGTGGAGGAAAATGGTAGACAAATAGGTGTAAAATAGAGGTTCTACATACCCCCACTCCGAGGGTATTGCATGTCCTCATGCAATGAAAACACAATTCAGTCCATCTGCTGGGATGCCTCAGCTAGGACATCCAACCTCCTTTTCTTCCTTTGTGTAGAAACATTAACCTTTGGCCTTTTGAACATGCATCTGAATTTCAAATTAATTAAGGCTCTGTTCAGCCTTTTGCATCTCTTCTTCAGTCTGCTGTGTTTCTTCTGCCACATGCTCATGTGAAGATAAGTATTATCTTGGATTGCCTTGGCAATATCAGCTTGCTGCTTCATTTCTTCATTCCTCTGTTTAATGTGACGGTTCAACACTTCAAGTTCATAGATTTCTTGTTTAAGTAAATCTATTTGCTGCTCATGAGGTATAACATTACTTGGGCCAGCAGTGTTTTGCTCTAATGTCTCATAATAGTTGTACACCTCTTGTTGAATTGGGTCAACAATTGGTGACTTCCTTGGACTATATTCATGTTCAATTTCAGTTTCAAACTCCGGCTGAAATGGACTGTCTTCTCTTGGAGGAGTAGCTGCCTCACGTGATGATGGACTATCCTCAAGGTCTGCTTGTGTAGCACCCTTCTCAGGTGTGCTAAGATCAACGAAGAGTGTCCTCGTGGCTTTCCTTTTATTCTGCAATCTACTACTCCTTCTTACAGTGGCAGCACTATGTGTTTCTTTTTGTGCCTTTTCCTTTGGTTTTTGAGCTTTTACTTTCTCAGAGAGGGCAGTTTTCTCGTGGAGTTTAGTTATCCTCTGTGCTAAAGGCTGGTTATCTCTTTCTTCACCACTAGAATGCTCTGGGGTCTGGTCAGTTTCTCGGATTATGGATTTCCCCTTATCTTGTTTTTGTTTCTTTTTGTCCTCTCTTTTCTTTTTGGCAGCTTCCTTAGCAAGTTCAGCGAGGGTTTCCGAAATGACCTCTTGAGCACTGTCTTCAGTGGGTTCAATCTCAGGTTCAGGATGATGGACTTCTATTTCTTCTACAGTTTGTCCTTCTAAGACATCAGTCTCAGAGATACTTTCCCTTCTCTTCCTTCTGTTCTTTCTAGGTATAGAAGACTCTCCAGGCTCTGCAAAATGATTCCTTACAAGGAATTTTTCCCATGTGTCTTGTTTTTCTTTTAACTGTTCTTCTATCAATAACTTTACAAGACCATGGTGACAGAGGTAAGCTTCTACATTTCGTGGATTTCGTTGAGCCATGGAACACATTTTCCTAAGACTTTGAAATAGGAAATAAGGAAGGTTTATATCATGTTCTCCTTGAAACTGCAGCATAATTTTACCATGATAGACATACAACACTCCAAATCTCCCTTCACAGGTGAAAAACTTTTGTACTAATAACAATAGAATTTTCCATTCTTCTTTAACATGGGAAATTGGGATGCCTTTGGTAAAAACACTTGTGTCCATACCTGGGTTTTTAAAAATCCGCTTCCATTGTTGATCCTGGACTGCCCGGTTTTTGAACCAACGTTCACCGGTTTGTGGAAGAGAGGTAGCCCTTGCTATGCATCCTTCGCTGACTGTAACTGTTAAATCTCCCACCTTTGCCTGGCTGTCCTTATCCGTAAACGATCTTGCAAAGGCTTTGGTTACTTCCTTATGGTAGCCCTTAAACTTTCTGATACATTGTAACCAATTGGCTTTTTGTAGTGCCTCCTCAACCTGTGGATATGCCTCCAAGAATTTCGAACCTTCCGGTTCAGCCCTCAGAAGCTTTCCCATCGACTCTTCAGCTTTGTTTAAACACAAATTTGATGGTGACCTTACACAGTAACTCCGTAACTTCACACAGTAACTTCTCGGTCTCTGTTCAGACTCTGTGGAACAGAGGGTATACGGTGCATAAACAGTCTTAGACACCGGGAATTCACGGCTTGAATTTAGAGTTAAGCGGTGGAATTAGCGTGGACTCGGTAAAAAAAAGTGACTAACAGTCGTAATACGACTGTATTACAGGTTTACGGCTATACGGCAGAGGGAGAACAGAGGATGGTTTATGGAGGTAATCGTAGTGAGTGAAAACGAAACAAGGGAGATAATGGCGAGGAATAGGGTGTTATGAACATAGAGGGTTTTGAAATGACGAACGGAACGGCTACATTCTCCAATTTCGGATATGGAGTGACACATGGCTGTGGGACGAGAGCTGAGAGACGTAATGCGGTAGGTTACGTCATTAGGGTAGAGGACCTTAATGACCGAAACAGCCATATGTAAGTTCAAAAATCGTGGTTATTATGAGCTGGTAGACGTGGAGGATTCGGAGATTTGTAGTCGCATGGGAAAAAGAAAATGGGTAATCATTACGTTTAGTGGCCAACAAAACATAACCCAGAAAGTTCGCATAATGAAACAACCATAGGTTTAGAGTTTTGAACATACCTCGGATCACATTTGATTTGGCTTCTGATGATTTACTGACCTTTTGTTAACTTTATTGCTAGCACATGATCTTTTCTCCTTGTCTTTGATGATTTTGAACTGTAAATATTTTCTTCAGACAAACTGTGTTTCTTGTGCAGGTACAGAAGGCTGCAGGAAAGCTAATCGGCTGCAGGATTGTCAAATGGCTGCAGAACTGTAGTGAAGTCTTCTAGCTGCATAAAAATACTTTAGCTACCAAAAAAAAACTTTATTAATGAAGTGAAATGGAATGAATGAATGAATGGATGAATGGATGAGTGAAAAACAGTGAGATGGAGTGAAGATGGTAGGATGGAAGAAAATGGTAAAATGAAATAGAAATGAAAGAGGGAGAGATTTTTTTTGGAAAACATGAGGTGTCAGGTGACCCTGATTTTCACCTTATGTTTTCTGCATGAGACTGCCAATCAGAGATTGGTTTTCAGGTTCATACATTTATTCATTTTTTCTTTTTTTTTTTTTTTTTTTTTTTTTTTTTTTTTTTTTTTTTATTGAAATTGAAATTGAAAGAAACAGAGATTAGGCTGATGGAGGAGAAGAATTCTTCTCCACCAGCCTCATTTCAGAATCGCCTTGGAATAACTTAACAAACTCCTCTCTTGAGAGTGGCTTGTGATAGACTTTTAACCGGTGGCCATTCACAATAAAGGGAGTTTGAAGTTCATCAATAGTCTTCACTCTAACTGCTCCATTGTTAAAGACTTCATCAATCTCATATGGCCCAAGCCAATGAGTTTGAAATTTTCCTTTGAAGTCTTTAAATTTTGAATCAAACAATAGTGCCCAATCACCCTTTTGAAACTTCTTTTCTTTGATATGTCGATCATGCCATTTGCTTCTTTGGTGCTGAACTAGATCGGTTCTTAGAATTGCATCTTGTCTCATTTCATCTAGTTCATTTAACTGGTCCATTCTGTGCTTCTGGGCTTCTGTTAAGCTCATCCCCAATTGAACTGCTGTCTTGAAGGTCTTGATTTGGAACTCAATGGGGAACAGGACTTCCTTCCCATAAACAAGTTCATAGGGAGAATGTCCTGTAGTGTTCCTCCATGTAGTTCTATAGGCCCATAAGGCTTCAGGAAGCCTTTCTGCCCAATCTCTTCTATGAAGATGAACAGTCTTTGTGATGATGCTTTCAAGAACTTTATTTGTAGATTCTACTTGACCATTCGCTTGCGGATGGTATGGAGTAGATGTTCTATGCTTAATCTTATATTCCTCCATCAGCTTTTCCACCATCCTTGATGTAAACTGGCTTCCCTGATCTGTTACAATTTCTCTTGGGACACCAAAACGAGTGAAAATATCCTTGAAAAGAAATTGAACAACTGAATTTTCAGTAGCAGAAGTTAATGCTATAGCTTCTACCCACTTGGTAACATAATCAGTACAAACCAGTATATATCTATTTTGCTTGGATGGCGGATTAATTGGTCCAACAAAATCTAGAGCCCATTTCTCGAAAGGTTCGATACATACCTGTGGCTGTAGTGGCATTTCATTTGAAAGAGTTGGTCTCCCAGTTCTCTGACAACTGTCACACCTTTTAACATATTGCTTGGCATCCTTAAAGAGAGAAGGCCAATAATATCCTGATGAAAGGATTTTATAGGCAGTCCTCTTATCAGAAAAATGTCCGCCACAAGGTTCGTCATGACATGCTTTAAGGATGTCAGGCATCTCATCCTCTCGTACACATCTTCTGATCATCAAATCTGGCCCTGTTCTGAACAATTCATTAGAAATCCAAGAATAAAGTGAACTATCCTGAATGATTTTCCTTTTCTCATTAGGAAATAAATGTAAAGGTAATTTTCCAGTAACTAAATAATTAGCAATATCAGCATACCAAGGAGTCTTGGTAGTTACTGCAAACAAATACTCATCTGGAAATTTGTCCTCTACCGGAGAGTCCTCATTAGTGTTTTGGATTCTGGACAAGAAGTCAGCTACTGTGTTCTGCTTACCTGGTCGATCTAACACAGTTATGTTGAATTCTTGTAAAAGCAAAAGCCATCTTGTAACTCTACCATTAGTGACTGGTTTGTTCATGAGGTATCTAATGGCAGAGTGATCAGTGTGGACAAAGGTTTCATAGCCGGTTATATAGTGTCTAAACTTGTTTATAGCATGAACAACGGCTAGAAACTCCTTTTCAGTAACAGTATAATTTAACTCAGTAGGAGTCAAATTCTTACTTGTGTAATAAATGGCATAAGGGATCAAATCTTTTTGTCCCAAAACAGCTCCTAAAGCTGTATCTGAAGCATCAGTAGAAATGTGGAAAGGGAGTTTCCAATTTGGACCCCTTAAAATGGGTGCTTCAGATATTCTAGACTTTAAAGCTTCAAAGGCAGATTGACATTCAGGATCCCACTTAAATTCACAATCTTTGGTAAGTAATTTGAAAAGAGGGGATGCTATCTTTGTGAAGTTTTCAATAAATCTTCTGTAATAACCAGTAAACCCAAGAAAACTTCTAACATCTCTTTGGCAATTTGGAACAGGTAACTTAGAGATGACTTCTACTTTAGATCTATCAACTTTGATTCCATCTCCTGAAATATGATGTCCTAAAACAATCCCTTCAGTAAACATCATAAAACACTTTTCATGACTTAAAGAAAGATTTGTTTCCTTACATCTTACCAGTACTTTTTCCAAATTTGCCAAAGCTTCTTCAAATGTATTACCATAGACTGTGAAATCGTCCATGTATACCTCTACACAATCATGAATCAGATCTGAGAAAATTCCTAGTACAGCCCTTTGAAATGTGGCTGGTGCATTGCATAAACCAAAAGGGAGTACTCGATAGGCAAAAGTCCCCCAAGGACAAGTAAAGGTGGTTTTGTCTTGATCTTCAGGTGCTACCTGAATCTGATTGTAACCACTAAAACCATCCAAGAATGAGAAATACTTTTTACCTGCTAAAGTGTCTAATACCTGATCAATAAAAGGTAGAGGAAAATGATCCTTTAAGGTTGCCTTGTTCAATTCTCGATAGTCAATGCAAACTCTCCATTTACCATTCTTTTTGGGCACTATAACCAAGGGAGAAACCCATTGGCTATCTGAAATGGGGTAAATGAAGTTTACCTTGAGCAATTTCTGAAGTTCTTCTTTCACAATTTCCCTAAGATTTGGATTCATCCGTCTTTGTGGCTGCCTAATAGGTCTGCTGTTTTCTTCAATGTAAATATGATGAATACAAGTCTTAGGGTCGATTCCTTTCATGTCGGTATATTCCCATGCAAAGGCAGTGGAATGTTTTTGCAACAGTTTAGTTAATTCTTCCTGTTGTAGTCTTTCCAAGTTTTTGTTAATGTTTAATGTTTTTCCTGGAAAGATTTCAACTGTAGAACTACCAAACTCTTCCATTGAGAAGAGAGACATTTGTCTAGAGGAGAGATATTCAATATCTGCATCTAACTGGAATTGTGAAGAGTCATATTCTAAAGGTGCCTCAAAATTTTCTAATGTATTTAGAATTTGACTGTCCTCACTGATTTCAGAGATGGTTAGAACAGGTTGAAGGGTTTCCTCATCATTAATCCACTCATCTTCTCCTATTTCTGTTATTGCCTTTGCGGGAGGATACAAGTTGAATTTCTTGGTAGAATTACCATCTGATATATACATGTCTCCCGACCTACAACTTATGAAAGCATCAGCTGTGGCCAGCCAAGGTCTTCCTAGAATAAGAGGATGTCCTCCTAGATTGTTCTTGGGAGTTAAAATCATAAAATCAACTGGATACTCCCAAGAGTCTAGTGAGACTGGAATGTCTTCCAATACACCATCAGGTTTAATGATTGATCTGTCTGCAAGTTGCAGCAAAGTAGGTGTGAAGAGAAGATTAGGAAGTTTTAACTGATCCATGGTCTGTCTACTCATAATGTTGATAGCGGCTCCTAAGTCAATCAAAGTATTTGGGATTTCAACCCCATTAATATGAGTTTTAACAATAGGGCTACCGGGATCTACATATTTTTGCATGGTAATTTTACCCATCATAATGTCTGCAATTTTTCCAACTAGATGTATCCTTTTTGTGTCTCTGGTTCTTTTTATTGTTTTTTTCAAACTCATCTCCTTTATTGTCTTTGCTAGAATGGGAATCTCCTTAATGGCTGTTAACAAGGGGATCTTGATACAGACATTTTTCAATTCATCTAGAAAGCTATAGTCAGGCAACCAAATCTGCTTCTCTACTCCTTTATCAATTTGCAATCTTTCAGGAAAAGGAGGAATAGCTGAAGATGTAGGTTGCTCTACTAAGGGAGTTGATTCTTTTTCTTTTTCTTTAATGCTTGGGTTTTGAAGGGATACTTCAGAACCTTTATTGGCTTTGAGAGATTCTTCCTCAGAAATGCTTGGTTGTTGAGTACTTGTAGAAGGTTGGTCTAAGATTCTACCTGATCTGAGTTGGACCTCATTGAGAGGGACAACCATATAGGTAGGGAATGGTTGACCTTCCATAAGTGGTTGACCTTCCATCACATAAGCATTTTGAGGATTCCTATTATTGGGGTTTGGTTGAGGTTGAGAGGGAAGTTGATTTGGCCTCTGCTGAGATTGTAACAAGAGTTGAGAATTTTGATTTTGTGGAGGAGGTTGTTGTTGAGGGAATGGTAATGACAATTGTTGACCTTGATTTGGAAGTTGGGGAGCTTGCTGATTCTGAAAGGATTGAGGATATTGATAGAATTGGGCAAATCTCCCATAAGGATTTTGCATTTGCATGCTTTGCAACCATGCTTGGAAAGGGTTTTGTGGTTGTGACCAAGGTTGTTGCCAAGGATTCCAATTTGGTGGGGGCTGGAAATTCATAGAGTTGTTAAACCCTTGATTTTGCTGTCCCTGCCAAGGTTTCCTTGCAACAAAACAAAGAGATTCAAGCGTACTTGGATCTTCTTGAAAGACTGCTTTGAGGCCAGGGATTGAAGGACATTCCTTGGTCTCATGATTTTCTGAGCAAATTACACAGGTTTCCACAACTTGTGCTTCCAAGGGACATTCCCTTAAAGCATGCTTCTTTCTACACTTCGGGCAAAAAATGGTCATAGCCTCGGCTTCTGCCTTTTGTTTATTCTGAATCTTAAGGGTATCAATTTGTTCACTAAGACTCCCTAAGATGTCAGTTTTAAATTCATCTAGCATATTACCGATTTCAGCCCTACTCACTGATCCTGTTGCAGATTTATTTGCCCTAAGGAGAGAAGGATCTCTAGGCCCTTTTTGAGTTTTTGATTTGCCTCTTGAGAGATGGGTACATAGTTCTGCTATATCACTAAGAGGAAGTTGAGAAATATCCCCTTTCCCCATCATGTTTAAGATATCTATCCACTCATCCCTAATGGCTTTTAATAAGAGGGCTTTTAAGGTCTCTTCATCCAAGGTGCTCATTTTTGCTCTTTTTAAATTATATTGAAATCTCTCAAGTAAATCTTCTAAGCTCTCATCTTCTTTTTGCATCATTTTAAAAACCTCATCCTTATGATTAGTAGGCATACAATAGTCCAAATACCTATCCAAAAAGGTTTGTTTCATTTCATCCCAGGTCCTAATGGACTGAGTAAGTAACCCCATGAACCATTTCAAAGCTTGATCCTTTAACGTTGATGGGAACAGTTTGAGTTTCTGAGTATCATCCAGATAGTCATAAGTTCGACACACAACTTCAAATTCAAACAAGAATGTTTCAGGGTCCTCAGTTCTTAATCCATGAAAATTTGGGAGAACAGATGGTGATATGTTTTTCATAGTGGCTCGGGAGTCCTCATCAACAATGGGAAACCCAAATGTGTTATCCCCATCTCTATTTCCTCCAATGGGACCTCTACCTCCTCCATTGTTATTGTTATTTCCTCCTCCTCCTCTACCTCTACCTCCTCCTTCTTCTTCGGCCATGATGATTCTCCTAGGGATTTCAAAATCTTCTGGTTCTTCTACAAGGGGTGAATGAGAAGAGATTTCTCCTTCCTCTTCAGGTGAGTCTATTTCCTCAATTACAATTGGTTGTCTGGTAGGAGAAAGAGAAGAGTCTCTTCCTAGTTCGAACTCAATAGAAGGTATAGGAGAGTCAACTCTTGGTTCTTGAATTTCAGGACTAGGAGTTTCGGTTGGAGATAAGGGAGGTATCTCTTGTCTATCTCTTGAAGCAGATGGACTTGTAAAAATTGAACTTCGAGCTCTAGCTAAAAACCTTCCCCTAGAATCTCTAGCTCTATGCATGTCATTTTTATTTTATCCTCAAGTTAAGTTAAATAGTTCTTTTTCTGATCTTCCAGTTCACTCTAGGTGCAAGAAGAGAGCATACTTAAGAAACTATTAGATTAATAACTTTCTCCTTTCTGATCCTCCAGATCACTTCAAAGTGCAAGAGGAGAGCATACTTAGATAGGTTATTAACTTCTTTTCTTGAAGTTGTTGTTTTTTTTTTTTATATTTTTTTTCTTCTAAGAATATGGCTACTTAATTTCACTTCCCCGGCAACGGCGCCAAAATGTTTAGTCAATTTAGTGTTATCTAAATTGCTAGTATTTATTGTCAACCCGGGGCTCGTAAGCTGATGAAGTGAAGGTGTACTATATGTACTTAAGTATCCTCTTAGAGTTTTTCTTATCGTTGGGGGTGTTGTTGCGGTTTAATTATGTTCCTAGATGGAGTGAGAATTTATAGACAAGTGAGTGATGGTGTGTGTGTAGAGTGAATTCTAAATGAGTGGAAGTGTGTGTTGAGTGATTTCTAACTATTTGCTTGAAAGGAAATGCTTGGAATGAATAAATGAAATTGAAATGACTTGAAATAAACTTGAAAGCAAATGACCACTACCAATGGCACTAGACACCGTTCAAGTTGCTGCTAATAAAAGGAAAAAGAGTCACTTTTAAAACCCAAGAATGAAGATTATCTCTCTCTAACTCAATGCCTCAAAGCACATGTACTGTGTAAAGCACGGAAAGAAAGTAGCTTAAGTGGAATTATAAAAGTGAGAAAAATATGCTTGAAAGACTAATGATAATAATTTGCTATTTCTAATTCTCTACTTCAGCCATATGTACTATGGGAAGCATGATTAGAAAGTAGTGAGGAAATAGTCTAGGAAACACTTTAAAATCAAAACTTTTACTTTAAAGACTAGTGGTAATGATTTACTCTTTCTAACTCAATACTTCAAAGCACATGTACTGTGTAAAGTAAGGAAAGAAAGTAGCTTAAGAACAGTCCAAAAAGCACCCAAACAAGCTGCAAGTTAGTGATATTTTGATCTTAAAAGATAGTAGTTTATGATGAAGATCATTCATGTATGTTAACAGCTCTTTGAGAAATAAGATTAAAAACTAACTATAAAGACAAAGGCAGCACTTGAATTGTCAACTTCAAATACCATTAGCTGTAAAGCAAACACAACACATATAAAAATAAATCCCGGGCTAAAAGAAACCTGCAAAGAAATAACACTGATCAGCTGAAAATAAAGGAAAACAAGTAAATAAAACTATACATGCTTAAGGAAACAAATGAGAAAATAATGAAATGCTGCACATGAAATACTTTACAAAGGCTGAGATGAGCAGGGGCCCTCTGTTCATTCAGCCACAAGAGAACTCAAAGATCTGGAAACTTCAAAACAGTGCTATATTGATTTCTCCATTTGCAAAAAGTTTACAAAACAGAGTGCTGGAATAGCACTAGAAAACAGAGTTCACAAACGCTTCTAAATTCAACACGAGTGCAGCAAAATACAACTAATCAAAAGTTCTTTGAGCGTACGCAGACGCATCAATTTATAGGAATTTCTAAGCTATCCTTTGCGTACAGCTAGTTAACAGAAAAACGATAACAGTCATGCGTATTAAATGGCTCTTTGACACATCACGGTTGCATAAACGAGTTTGGTGGTTCCTGTCATCATGGATAATAAATCCCTGTTGGATTGCGTCCTCTGCCGTCTTTAGAACCTGGACAAATCACCATTGGAGATGACGTGACCAAATAGCTTTCAAACACCGTTAAACCACTTTGAGTTGACCGTGGTTAAACCAGCTTTGACCATGGATGAAAGTGACGTGGATGGTTGGAACAATAGGATAGGAACCTCGACCACACTGATACCTGAGTGCCCATGTGGCCCGTCTAGCAAACTGACACGTGGATCATAGTGTTTAACAAAAAGGCTGCAGGATCTTCAGATAGCTGCGGGATCATCAGATAGCTGCGGGATTCCTGCAAGTAAGTCAAAAACTAAACAAATAGTCATCCATTAGCAAAACTTGCTTGATCATGCTTATTGACACTGAATGTAATGATCTGAGAGGTTTTATGGTGGAAATGAGGCAAAAGTGAAGGAAAGATAAGGAAAAGTGGAGGAAAATGGTAGACAAATAGGTGTAAAATAGAGGTTCTACATACCCCCACTCCGAGGGTATTGCATGTCCTCATGCAATGAAAACACAATTCAGTCCATCTGCTGGGATGCCTCAGCTAGGACATCCAACCTCCTTTTCTTCCTTTGTGTAGAAACATTAACCTTTGGCCTTTTGAACATGCATCTGAATTTCAAATTAATTAAGGCTCTGTTCAGCCTTTTGCATCTCTTCTTCAGTCTGCTGTGTTTCTTCTGCCACATGCTCATGTGAAGATAAGTATTATCTTGGATTGCCTTGGCAATATCAGCTTGCTGCTTCATTTCTTCATTCCTCTGTTTAATGTGACGGTTCAACACTTCAAGTTCATAGATTTCTTGTTTAAGTAAATCTATTTGCTGCTCATGAGGTATAACATTACTTGGGCCAGCAGTGTTTTGCTCTAATGTCTCATAATAGTTGTACACCTCTTGTTGAATTGGGTCAACAATTGGTGACTTCCTTGGACTATATTCATGTTCAATTTCAGTTTCAAACTCCGGCTGAAATGGACTGTCTTCTCTTGGAGGAGTAGCTGCCTCACGTGATGATGGACTATCCTCAAGGTCTGCTTGTGTAGCACCCTTCTCAGGTGTGCTAAGATCAACGAAGAGTGTCCTCGTGGCTTTCCTTTTATTCTGCAATCTACTACTCCTTCTTACAGTGGCAGCACTATGTGTTTCTTTTTGTGCCTTTTCCTTTGGTTTTTGAGCTTTTACTTTCTCAGAGAGGGCAGTTTTCTCATGGAGTTTAGTTATCCTCTGTGCTAAAGGCTGGTTATCTCTTTCTTCACCACTAGAATGCTCTGGGGTCTGGTCAGTTTCTCGGATTATGGATTTCCCCTTATCTTGTTTTTGTTTCTTTTTGTCCTCTCTTTTCTTTTTGGCAGCTTCCTTAGCAAGTTCAGCGAGGGTTTCCGAAATGACCTCTTGAGCACTGTCTTCAGTGGGTTCAATCTCAGGTTCAGGATGATGGACTTCTATTTCTTCTACAGTTTGTCCTTCTAAGACATCAGTCTCAGAGATACTTTCCCTTCTCTTCCTTCTGTTCTTTCTAGGTATAGAAGACTCTCCAGGCTCTGCAAAATGATTCCTTACAAGGAATTTTTCCCATGTGTCTTGTTTTTCTTTTAACTGTTCTTCTATCAATAACTTTACAAGACCATGGTGACAGAGGTAAGCTTCTACATTTCGTGGATTTCGTTGAGCCATGGAACACATTTTCCTAAGACTTTGAAATAGGAAATAAGGAAGGTTTATATCATGTTCTCCTTGAAACTGCAGCATAATTTTACCATGATAGACATACAACACTCCAAATCTCCCTTCACAGGTGAAAAACTTTTGTACTAATAACAATAGAATTTTCCATTCTTCTTTAACATGGGAAATTGGGATGCCTTTGGTAAAAACACTTGTGTCCATACCTGGGTTTTTAAAAATCCGCTTCCATTGTTGATCCTGGACTGCCCGGTTTTTGAACCAACGTTCACCGGTTTGTGGAAGAGAGGTAGCCCTTGCTATGCATCCTTCGCTGACTGTAACTGTTAAATCTCCCACCTTTGCCTGGCTGTCCTTATCCGTAAACGATCTTGCAAAGGCTTTGGTTACTTCCTTATGGTAGCCCTTAAACTTTCTGATACATTGTAACCAATTGGCTTTTTGTAGTGCCTCCTCAACCTGTGGATATGCCTCCAAGAATTTCGAACCTTCCGGTTCAGCCCTCAGAAGCTTTCCCATCGACTCTTCAGCTTTGTTTAAACACAAATTTGATGGTGACCTTACACAGTAACTCCGTAACTTCACACAGTAACTTCTCGGTCTCTGTTCAGACTCTGTGGAACAGAGGGTATACGGTGCATAAACAGTCTTAGACACCGGGAATTCACGGCTTGAATTTAGAGTTAAGCGGTGGAATTAGCGTGGACTCGGTAAAAAAAAGTGACTAACAGTCGTAATACGACTGTATTACAGGTTTACGGCTATACGGCAGAGGGAGAACAGAGGATGGTTTATGGAGGTAATCGTAGTGAGTGAAAACGAAACAAGGGAGATAATGGCGAGGAATAGGGTGTTATGAACATAGAGGGTTTTGAAATGACGAACGGAACGGCTACATTCTCCAATTTCGGATATGGAGTGACACATGGCTGTGGGACGAGAGCTGAGAGACGTAATGCGGTAGGTTACGTCATTAGGGTAGAGGACCTTAATGACCGAAACAGCCATATGTAAGTTCAAAAATCGTGGTTATTATGAGCTGGTAGACGTGGAGGATTCGGAGATTTGTAGTCGCATGGGAAAAAGAAAATGGGTAATCATTACGTTTAGTGGCCAACAAAACATAACCCAGAAAGTTCGCATAATGAAACAACCATAGGTTTAGAGTTTTGAACATACCTCGGATCACATTTGATTTGGCTTCTGATGATTTACTGACCTTTTGTTAACTTTATTGCTAGCACATGATCTTTTCTCCTTGTCTTTGATGATTTTGAACTGTAAATATTTTCTTCAGACAAACTGTGTTTCTTGTGCAGGTACAGAAGGCTGCAGGAAAGCTAATCGGCTGCAGGATTGTCAAATGGCTGCAGAACTGTAGTGAAGTCTTCTAGCTGCATAAAATACTTTAGCTGCCAAAAAAAAACTTTATTAATGAAGTGAAATGGAATGAATGAATGAATGGATGAATGGATGAGTGAAAAACAGTGAGATGGAGTGAAGATGGTAGGATGGAAGAAAATGGTAAAATGAAATAGAAATGAAAGAGGGAGAGATTTTTTTTGGAAAACATGAGGTGTCAGGTGACCCTGATTTTCACCTTATGTTTTCTGCATGAGACTGCCAATCAGAGATTGGTTTTCAGGTTCATACATTTATTCATTTTTCTCTTTTTTTTTCTTTTTTTTTTTTTTTTTTTTTTTTTTTTTTTTTTTTTTATTGAAATTGAAATTGAAAGAAACAGAGATTAGGCTGATGGAGGAGAAGAATTCTTCTCCACCAGCCTCATTTCAGAATCGCCTTGGAATAACTTAACAAACTCCTCTCTTGAGAGTGGCTTGTGATAGACTTTTAACCGGTGGCCATTCACAATAAAGGGAGTTTGAAGTTCATCAATAGTCTTCACTCTAACTGCTCCATTGTTAAAGACTTCATCAATCTCATATGGCCCAAGCCAATGAGTTTGAAATTTTCCTTTGAAGTCTTTAAATTTTGAATCAAACAATAGTGCCCAATCACCCTTTTGAAACTTCTTTTCTTTGATATGTCGATCATGCCATTTGCTTCTTTGGTGCTGAACTAGATCGGTTCTTAGAATTGCATCTTGTCTCATTTCATCTAGTTCATTTAACTGGTCCATTCTGTGCTTCTGGGCTTCTGTTAAGCTCATCCCCAATTGAACTGCTGTCTTGAAGGTCTTGATTTGGAACTCAATGGGGAACAGGACTTCCTTCCCATAAACAAGTTCATAGGGAGAATGTCCTGTAGTGTTCCTCCATGTAGTTCTATAGGCCCATAAGGCTTCAGGAAGCCTTTCTGCCCAATCTCTTCTATGAAGATGAACAGTCTTTGTGATGATGCTTTCAAGAACTTTATTTGTAGATTCTACTTGACCATTCGCTTGCGGATGGTATGGAGTAGATGTTCTATGCTTAATCTTATATTCCTCCATCAGCTTTTCCACCATCCTTGATGTAAACTGGCTTCCCTGATCTGTTACAATTTCTCTTGGGACACCAAAACGAGTGAAAATATCCTTGAAAAGAAATTGAACAACTGAATTTTCAGTAGCAGAAGTTAATGCTATAGCTTCTACCCACTTGGTAACATAATCAGTACAAACCAGTATATATCTATTTTGCTTGGATGGCGGATTAATTGGTCCAACAAAATCTAGAGCCCATTTCTCGAAAGGTTCGATACATACCTGTGGCTGTAGTGGCATTTCATTTGAAAGAGTTGGTCTCCCAGTTCTCTGACAACTGTCACACCTTTTAACATATTGCTTGGCATCCTTAAAGAGAGAAGGCCAATAATATCCTGATGAAAGGATTTTATAGGCAGTCCTCTTATCAGAAAAATGTCCGCCACAAGGTTCGTCATGACATGCTTTAAGGATGTCAGGCATCTCATCCTCTCGTACACATCTTCTGATCATCAAATCTGGCCCTGTTCTGAACAATTCATTAGAAATCCAAGAATAAAGTGAACTATCCTGAATGATTTTCCTTTTCTCATTAGGAAATAAATGTAAAGGTAATTTTCCAGTAACTAAATAATTAGCAATATCAGCATACCAAGGAGTCTTGGTAGTTACTGCAAACAAATACTCATCTGGAAATTTGTCCTCTACCGGAGAGTCCTCATTAGTGTTTTGGATTCTGGACAAGAAGTCAGCTACTGTGTTCTGCTTACCTGGTCGATCTAACACAGTTATGTTGAATTCTTGTAAAAGCAAAAGCCATCTTGTAACTCTACCATTAGTGACTGGTTTGTTCATGAGGTATCTAATGGCAGAGTGATCAGTGTGGACAAAGGTTTCATAGCCGGTTATATAGTGTCTAAACTTGTTTATAGCATGAACAACGGCTAGAAACTCCTTTTCAGTAACAGTATAATTTAACTCAGTAGGAGTCAAATTCTTACTTGTGTAATAAATGGCATAAGGGATCAAATCTTTTTGTCCCAAAACAGCTCCTAAAGCTGTATCTGAAGCATCAGTAGAAATGTGGAAAGGGAGTTTCCAATTTGGACCCCTTAAAATGGGTGCTTCAGATATTCTAGACTTTAAAGCTTCAAAGGCAGATTGACATTCAGGATCCCACTTAAATTCACAATCTTTGGTAAGTAATTTGAAAAGAGGGGATGCTATCTTTGTGAAGTTTTCAATAAATCTTCTGTAATAACCAGTAAACCCAAGAAAACTTCTAACATCTCTTTGGCAATTTGGAACAGGTAACTTAGAGATGACTTCTACTTTAGATCTATCAACTTTGATTCCATCTCCTGAAATATGATGTCCTAAAACAATCCCTTCAGTAAACATCATAAAACACTTTTCATGACTTAAAGAAAGATTTGTTTCCTTACATCTTACCAGTACTTTTTCCAAATTTGCCAAAGCTTCTTCAAATGTATTACCATAGACTGTGAAATCGTCCATGTATACCTCTACACAATCATGAATCAGATCTGAGAAAATTCCTAGTACAGCCCTTTGAAATGTGGCTGGTGCATTGCATAAACCAAAAGGGAGTACTCGATAGGCAAAAGTCCCCCAAGGACAAGTAAAGGTGGTTTTGTCTTGATCTTCAGGTGCTACCTGAATCTGATTGTAACCACTAAAACCATCCAAGAATGAGAAATACTTTTTACCTGCTAAAGTGTCTAATACCTGATCAATAAAAGGTAGAGGAAAATGATCCTTTAAGGTTGCCTTGTTCAATTCTCGATAGTCAATGCAAACTCTCCATTTACCATTCTTTTTGGGCACTATAACCAAGGGAGAAACCCATTGGCTATCTGAAATGGGGTAAATGAAGTTTACCTTGAGCAATTTCTGAAGTTCTTCTTTCACAATTTCCCTAAGATTTGGATTCATCCGTCTTTGTGGCTGCCTAATAGGTCTGCTGTTTTCTTCAATGTAAATATGATGAATACAAGTCTTAGGGTCGATTCCTTTCATGTCGGTATATTCCCATGCAAAGGCAGTGGAATGTTTTTGCAACAGTTTAGTTAATTCTTCTTGTTGTAGTCTTTCCAAGTTTTTGTTAATGTTTAATGTTTTTCCTGGAAAGATTTCAACTGTAGAACTACCAAACTCTTCCATTGAGAAGAGAGACATTTGTCTAGAGGAGAGATATTCAATATCTGCATCTAACTGGAATTGTGAAGAGTCATATTCTAAAGGTGCCTCAAAATTTTCTAATGTATTTAGAATTTGACTGTCCTCACTGATTTCAGAGATGGTTAGAACAGGTTGAAGGGTTTCCTCATCATTAATCCACTCATCTTCTCCTATTTCTGTTATTGCCTTTGCGGGAGGATACAAGTTGAATTTCTTGGTAGAATTACCATCTGATATATACATGTCTCCCGACCTACAACTTATGAAAGCATCAGCTGTGGCCAGCCAAGGTCTTCCTAGAATAAGAGGATGTCCTCCTAGATTGTTCTTGGGAGTTAAAATCATAAAATCAACTGGATACTCCCAAGAGTCTAGTGAGACTGGAATGTCTTCCAATACACCATCAGGTTTAATGATTGATCTGTCTGCAAGTTGCAGCAAAGTAGGTGTGAAGAGAAGATTAGGAAGTTTTAACTGATCCATGGTCTGTCTACTCATAATGTTGATAGCGGCTCCTAAGTCAATCAAAGTATTTGGGATTTCAACCCCATTAATATGAGTTTTAACAATAGGGCTACCGGGATCTACATATTTTTGCATGGTAATTTTACCCATCATAATGTCTGCAATTTTTCCAACTAGATGTATCCTTTTTGTGTCTCTGGTTCTTTTTATTGTTTTTTTCAAACTCATCTCCTTTATTGTCTTTGCTAGAATGGGAATCTCCTTAATGGCTGTTAACAAGGGGATCTTGATACAGACATTTTTCAATTCATCTAGAAAGCTATAGTCAGGCAACCAAATCTGCTTCTCTACTCCTTTATCAATTTGCAATCTTTCAGGAAAAGGAGGAATAGCTGAAGATGTAGGTTGCTCTACTAAGGGAGTTGATTCTTTTTCTTTTTCTTTAATGCTTGGGTTTTGAAGGGATACTTCAGAACCTTTATTGGCTTTGAGAGATTCTTCCTCAGAAATGCTTGGTTGTTGAGTACTTGTAGAAGGTTGGTCTAAGATTCTACCTGATCTGAGTTGGACCTCATTGAGAGGGACAACCATATAGGTAGGGAATGGTTGACCTTCCATAAGTGGTTGACCTTCCATCACATAAGCATTTTGAGGATTCCTATTATTGGGGTTTGGTTGAGGTTGAGAGGGAAGTTGATTTGGCCTCTGCTGAGATTGTAACAAGAGTTGAGAATTTTGATTTTGTGGAGGAGGTTGTTGTTGAGGGAATGGTAATGACAATTGTTGACCTTGATTTGGAAGTTGGGGAGCTTGCTGGTTCTGAAAGGATTGAGGATATTGATAGAATTGGGCAAATCTCCCATAAGGATTTTGCATTTGCATGCTTTGCAACCATGCTTGGAAAGGGTTTTGTGGTTGTGACCAAGGTTGTTGCCAAGGATTCCAATTTGGTGGGGGCTGGAAATTCATAGAGTTGTTAAACCCTTGATTTTGCTGCCCCTGCCAAGGTTTCCTTGCAACAAAACAAAGAGATTCAAGCGTACTTGGATCTTCTTGAAAGACTGCTTTGAGGCCAGGGATTGAAGGACATTCCTTGGTCTCATGAGTTTCTGAGCAAATTACACAGGTTTCCACAACTTGTGCTTCCAAGGGACATTCCCTTAAAGCATGCTTCTTTCTACACTTCGGGCAAAAAATGGTCATAGCCTCGGCTTCTGCCTTTTGTTTATTCTGAATCTTAAGGGTATCAATTTGTTCACTAAGACTCCCTAAGATGTCAGTTTTAAATTCATCTAGCATATTACCGATTTCAGCCCTACTCACTGATCCTGTTGCAGATTTATTTGCCCTAAGGAGAGAAGGATCTCTAGGCCCTTTTTGAGTTTTTGATTTGCCTCTTGAGAGATGGGTACATAGTTCTGCTATATCACTAAGAGGAAGTTGAGAAATATCCCCTTTCCCCATCATGTTTAAGATATCTATCCACTCATCCCTAATGGCTTTTAATAAGAGGGCTTTTAAGGTCTCTTCATCCAAGGTGCTCATTTTTGCTCTTTTTAAATTATATTGAAATCTCTCAAGTAAATCTTCTAAGCTCTCATCTTCTTTTTGCATCATTTTAAAAACCTCATCCTTATGATTAGTAGGCATACAATAGTCCAAATACCTATCCAAAAAGGTTTGTTTCATTTCATCCCAGGTCCTAATGGACTGAGTAAGTAACCCCATGAACCATTTCAAAGCTTGATCCTTTAACGTTGATGGGAACAGTTTGAGTTTCTGAGTATCATCCAGATAGTCATAAGTTCGACACACAACTTCAAATTCAAACAAGAATGTTTCAGGGTCCTCAGTTCTTAATCCATGAAAATTTGGGAGAACAGATGGTGATATGTTTTTCATAGTGGCTCGGGAGTCCTCATCAACAATGGGAAACCCAAATGTGTTATCCCCATCTCTATTTCCTCCAATGGGACCTCTACCTCCTCCATTGTTATTGTTATTTCCTCCTCCTCCTCTACCTCTACCTCCTCCTTCTTCTTCTGCCATGATGATTCTCCTAGGGATTTCAAAATCTTCTGGTTCTTCTACAAGGGGTGAATGAGAAGAGATTTCTCCTTCCTCTTCAGGTGAGTCTATTTCCTCAATTACAATTGGTTGTCTGGTAGGAGAAAGAGAAGAGTCTCTTCCTAGTTCAAACTCAATAGAAGGTATAGGAGAGTCAACTCTTGGTTCTTGAATTTCAGGACTAGGAGTTTCGGTTGGAGATAAGGGAGGTATCTCTTGTCTATCTCTTGAAGCAGATGGACTTGTAAAAATTGAACTTCGAGCTCTAGCTAAAAACCTTCCCCTAGAATCTCTAGCTCTATGCATGTCATTTTTATTTTATCCTCAAGTTAAGTTAAATAGTTCTTTTTCTGATCTTCCAGTTCACTCTAGGTGCAAGAAGAGAGCATACTTAAGAAACTATTAGATTAATAACTTTCTCCTTTCTGATCCTCCAGATCACTTCAAAGTGCAAGAGGAGAGCATACTTAGATAGGTTATTAACTTCTTTTCTTGAAGTTGTTGTTTTTTTTTTTTATTTTTTTTCTTCTAAGAATATGGCTACTTAATTTCACTTCCCCGGCAACGGCGCCAAAATGTTTAGTCAATTTAGTGTTATCTAAATTGCTAGTATTTATTGTCAACCCGGGGCTCGTAAGCTGATGAAGTGAAGGTGTACTATATGTACTTAAGTATCCTCTTAGAGTTTTTCTTATCGTTGGGGGTGTTGTTGCGGTTTAATTATGTTCCTAGATGGAATGAGAATTTATAAACAAGTGAGTGATGGTGTGTGTGTAGAGTGAATTCTAAATGAGTGGAAGTGTGTGTTGAGTGATTTCTAACTATTTGCTTGAAAGGAAATGCTTGGAATGAATAAATGAAATTGAAATGACTTGAAATAAACTTGAAAGCAAATGACCACTACCAATGGCACTAGACACCGTTCAAGTTGCTGCTAATAAAAGGAAAAAGAGTCACTTTTAAAACCCAAGAATGAAGATTATCTCTCTCTAACTCAATGCCTCAAAGCACATGTACTGTGTAAAGCACGGAAAGAAAGTAGCTTAAGTGGAATTATAAAAGTGAGAAAAATATGCTTGAAAGACTAATGATAATAATTTGCTATTTCTAATTCTCTACTTCAGCCATATGTACTATGGGAAGCATGATTAGAAAGTAGTGAGGAAATAGTCTAGGAAACACTTTAAAATCAAAACTTTTACTTTAAAGACTAGTGGTAATGATTTACTCTTTCTAACTCAATACTTCAAAGCACATGTACTGTGTAAAGTAAGGAAAGAAAGTAGCTTAAGAACAGTCCAAAAAGCACCCAAACAAGCTGCAAGTTAGTGATATTTTGATCTTAAAAGATAGTAGTTTATGATGAAGATCATTCATGTATGTTAACAGCTCTTTGAGAAATAAGATTAAAAACTAACTATAAAGACAAAGGCAGCACTTGAATTGTCAACTTCAAATACCATTAGCTGTAAAGCAAACACAACACATATAAAAATAAATCCCGGGCTAAAAGAAACCTGCAAAGAAATAACACTGATCAGCTGAAAATAAAGGAAAACAAGTAAATAAAACTATACATGCTTAAGGAAACAAATGAGAAAATAATGAAATGCTGCACATGAAATACTTTACAAAGGCTGAGATGAGCAGGGGCCCTCTGTTCATTCAGCCACAAGAGAACTCAAAGATCTGGAAACTTCAAAACAGTGCTATATTGATTTCTCCATTTGCAAAAAGTTTACAAAACAGAGTGCTGGAATAGCACTAGAAAACAGAGTTCACAAACGCTTCTAAATTCAACACGAGTGCAGCAAAATACAACTAATCAAAAGTTCTTTGAGCGTACGCAGACGCATCAATTTATAGGAATTTCTAAGCTATCCTTTGCGTACAGCTAGTTAACAGAAAAACGATAACAGTCATGCGTATTAAATGGCTCTTTGACACATCACGGTTGCATAAACGAGTTTGGTGGTTCCTGTCACATGGATAATAAATCCCTGTTGGATTGCGTCCTCTGCCGTCTTTAGAACTTGGACAAATCACCATTGGAGATGACGTGACCAAACAGCTCTCAAACACCGTTTAAACCACTTTGAGTTGACCGTGGTTAAACCAGCTTTGACCATGGATGAAAGTGACGTGGATGGTTGGAACAATAGGATAGGAACCTCGAGCACACTGATACCTGAGTGCCCATGTGGCCCGTCTAGCAAACTGACACGTGGATCATAGTGTTTAACAAAAAGGCTGCAGGATCTTCAGATAGCTGCGGGATCATCAGATAGCTGCGGGATTCCTGCAAGTAAGTCAAAAACTAAACAAATAGTCATCCATTAGCAAAACTTGCTTGATCATGCTTATTGACACTGAATGTAATGATCTGAGAGGTTTTATGGTGAAAATGAGGCAAAAGTGAAGGAAAGATAAGGAAAAGTGGAGGAAAATGGTAGACAAATAGGTGTAAAATAGAGGTTCTACATACCCCCACTCCGAGGGTATTGCATGTCCTCATGCAATGAAAACACAATTCAGTCCATCTGCTGGGATGCCTCAGCTAGGACATCCAACCTCCTTTTCTTCCTTTGTGTAGAAACATTAACCTTTGGCCTTTGAACATGCATCTGAATTTCAAATTAATTAAGGCTCTGTTCAGCCTTTTGCATCTCTTCTTGAGTCTGCTGTGTTTCTTCTGCCACATGCTCATGTGAAGATAAGTATTATCTTGGATTGCCTTGGCAATATCAGCTTGCTGCTTCATTTCTTCATTCCTCTGTTTAATGTGACGGTTCAACACTTCAAGTTCATAGATTTCTTGTTTAAGTAAATCTATTTGCTGCTCATGAGGTATAACATTACTTGGGCCAGCAGTGTTTTGCTCTAATGTCTCATAATAGTTGTACACCTCTTGTTGAATTGGGTCAACAATTGGTGACTTCCTTGGACTATATTCATGTTCAATTTCAGTTTCAAACTCCGGCTGAAATGGACTGTCTTCTCTTGGAGGAGTAGCTGCCTCACGTGATGATGGACTATCCTCAAGGTCTGCTTGTGTAGCACCCTTCTCAGGTGTGCTAAGATCAACGAAGAGTGTCCTCGTGGCTTTCCTTTTATTCTGCAATCTACTACTCCTTCTTACAGTGGCAGCACTATGTGTTTCTTTTTGTGCCTTTTCCTTTGGTTTTTGAGCTTTTACTTTCTCAGAGAGGGCAGTTTTCTCATGGAGTTTAGTTATCCTCTGTGCTAAAGGCTGGTTATCTCTTTCTTCACCACTAGAATGCTCTGGGGTCTGGTCAGTTTCTCGGATTATGGATTTCCCCTTATCTTGTTTTTGTTTCTTTTTGTCCTCTCTTTTCTTTTTGGCAGCTTCCTTAGCAAGTTCAGCGAGGGTTTCCGAAATGACCTCTTGAGCACTGTCTTCAGTGGGTTCAATCTCAGGTTCAGGATGATGGACTTCTATTTCTTCTACAGTTTGTCCTTCTAAGACATCAGTCTCAGAGATACTTTCCCTTCTCTTCCTTCTGTTCTTTCTAGGTATAGAAGACTCTCCAGGCTCTGCAAAATGATTCCTTACAAGGAATTTTTCCCATGTGTCTTGTTTTTCTTTTAACTGTTCTTCTATCAATAACTTTACAAGACCATGGTGACAGAGGTAAGCTTCTACATTTCGTGGATTTCGTTGAGCCATGGAACACATTTTCCTAAGGCTTTGAAATAGGAAATAAGGAAGGTTTATATCATGTTCTCCTTGAAACTGCAGCATAATTTTACCATGATAGACATACAACACTCCAAATCTCCCTTCACAGGTGAAAAACTTTTGTACTAATAACAATAGAATTTTCCATTCTTCTTTAACATGGGAAATTGGGATGCCTTTGGTAAAAACACTTGTGTCCATACCTGGGTTTTTAAAAATCCGCTTCCATTGTTGATCCTGGACTGCCCGGTTTTTGAACCAACGTTCACCGGTTTGTGGAAGAGAGGTAGCCCTTGCTATGCATCCTTCGCTGACTGTAACTGTTAAATCTCCCACCTTTGCCTGGCTGTCCTTATCCGTAAACGATCTTGCAAAGGCTTTGGTTACTTCCTTATGGTAGCCCTTAAACTTTCTGATACATTGTAACCAATTGGCTTTTTGTAGTGCCTCCTCAACCTGTGGATATGCCTCCAAGAATTTCGAACCTTCCGGTTCAGCCCTCAGAAGCTTTCCCATCGACTCTTCAGCTTTGTTTAAACACAAATTTGATGGTGACCTTACACAGTAACTCCGTAACTTCACACAGTAACTTCTCGGTCTCTGTTCAGACTCTGTGGAACAGAGGGTATACGGTGCATAAACAGTCTTAGACACCGGGAATTCACGGCTTGAATTTAGAGTTAAGCGGTGGAATTAGCGTGGACACGGTAAAAAAAGTGACTAACAGTCGTAATACGACTGTATTACAGGTTTACGGCTATACGGCAGAGGGAAAACAGAGGATGGTTTATGGAGGTAATCGTAGTGAGTGAAAACGAAACAAGGGAGATAATGGCGAGGAATAGGGTGTTATGAACATAGAGGGTTTTGAAATGACGAACGGAACGGCTACATTCTCCAATTTCGGATATGGAGTGACACATGGCTGTGGGACGAGAGCTGAGAGACGTAATGCGGTAGGTTACGTCATTAGGGTAGAGGACCTTAATGACCGAAACAGCCATATGTAATTTCAAAAATCGTGGTTATTATGAGCTGGTAGACGTGGAGGATTCGGAGATTTGTAGTCGCATGGGAAAAAGAAAATGGGTAATCATTACGTTTAGTGGCCAACAAAACATAACCCAGAAAGTTCGCATAATGAAACAACCATAGGTTTAGAGTTTTGAACATACCTCGGATCACATTTGATTTGGCTTCTGATGATTTACTGACCTTTTGTTAACTTTATTGCTAGCACATGATCTTTTCTCCTTGTCTTTGATGATTTTGAACTGTAAATATTTTCTTCAGACAAACTGTGTTTCTTGTGCAGGTACAGAAGGCTGCAGGAAAGCTAATCGGCTGCAGGATTGTCAAATGGCTGCAGAAGCTGTAATGAAGTCTTCTAGCTGCATAAAATACTTTAGTTGCCTAAAAAAAACTTTATTAATGAAGTGAAATGGAATGAATGAATGAATGGATGAATGGATGAGTGAAAAACAGTGAGATGGAGTGAAGATGGTAGGATGGAAGAAAATGGTAAAATGAAATAGAAATGAAAGAGGGAGAGATTTTTTTTTGGAAAACATGAGGTGTCAGGTGACCCTGATTTTCACCTTATGTTTTCTGCATGAGACTGCCAATCAGAGATTGGTTTTCAGGTTCATACATTTATTCATTTTTCTCTTTTTTTTTCTTTTTTTTTTTTTTTTTTTTTTTTTTTTTTTATTGAAATTGAAATTGAAAGAAACAGAGATTAGGCTGATGGAGGAGAAGAATTCTTCTCCACCAGCCTCATTTCAGAATCGCCTTGGAATAACTTAACAAACTCCTCTCTTGAGAGTGGCTTGTGATAGACTTTTAACCGGTGGCCATTCACAATAAAGGGAGTTTGAAGTTCATCAATAGTCTTCACTCTAACTGCTCCATTGTTAAAGACTTCATCAATCTCATATGGCCCAAGCCAATGAGTTTGAAATTTTCCTTTGAAGTCTTTAAATTTTGAATCAAACAATAGTGCCCAATCACCCTTTTGAAACTTCTTTTCTTTGATATGTCGATCATGCCATTTGCTTCTTTGGTGCTGAACTAGATCGGTTCTTAGAATTGCATCTTGTCTCATTTCATCTAGTTCATTTAACTGGTCCATTCTGTGCTTCTGGGCTTCTGTTAAGCTCATCCCCAATTGAACTGCTGTCTTGAAGGTCTTGATTTGGAACTCAATGGGGAACAGGACTTCCTTCCCATAAACAAGTTCATAGGGAGAATGTCCTGTAGTGTTCCTCCATGTAGTTCTATAGGCCCATAAGGCTTCAGGAAGCCTTTCTGCCCAATCTCTTCTATGAAGATGAACAGTCTTTGTGATGATGCTTTCAAGAACTTTATTTGTAGATTCTACTTGACCATTCGCTTGCGGATGGTATGGAGTAGATGTTCTATGCTTAATCTTATATTCCTCCATCAGCTTTTCCACCATCCTTGATGTAAACTGGCTTCCCTGATCTGTTACAATTTCTCTTGGGACACCAAAACGAGTGAAAATATCCTTGAAAAGAAATTGAACAACTGAATTTTCAGTAGCAGAAGTTAATGCTATAGCTTCTACCCACTTGGTAACATAATCAGTACAAACCATATATATCTATTTTGCTTGGATGGCGGATTAATTGGTCCAACAAAATCTAGAGCCCATTTCTCGAAAGGTTCGATACATACCTGTGGCTGTAGTGGCATTTCATTTGAAAGAGTTGGTCTCCCAGTTCTCTGACAACTGTCACACCTTTTAACATATTGCTTGGCATCCTTAAAGAGAGAAGGCCAATAATATCCTGATGAAAGGATTTTATAGGCAGTCCTCTTATCAGAAAAATGTCCGCCACAAGGTTCGTCATGACATGCTTTAAGGATGTCAGGCATCTCATCCTCTCGTACACATCTTCTGATCATCAAATCTGGCCCTGTTCTGAACAATTCATTAGAAATCCAAGAATAAAGTGAACTATCCTGAATGATTTTCCTTTTCTCATTAGGAAATAAATGTAAAGGTAATTTTCCAGTAACTAAATAATTAGCAATATCAGCATACCAAGGAGTCTTGGTAGTTACTGCAAACAAATACTCATCTGGAAATTTGTCCTCTACCGGAGAGTCCTCATTAGTGTTTTGGATTCTGGACAAGAAGTCAGCTACTGTGTTCTGCTTACCTGGTCGATCTAACACAGTTATGTTGAATTCTTGTAAAAGCAAAAGCCATCTTGTAACTCTACCATTAGTGACTGGTTTGTTCATGAGGTATCTAATGGCAGAGTGATCAGTGTGGACAAAGGTTTCATAGCCGGTTATATAGTGTCTAAACTTGTTTATAGCATGAACAACGGCTAGAAACTCCTTTTCAGTAACAGTATAATTTAACTCAGTAGGAGTCAAATTCTTACTTGTGTAATAAATGGCATAAGGGATCAAATCTTTTTGTCCCAAAACAGCTCCTAAAGCTGTATCTGAAGCATCAGTAGAAATGTGGAAAGGGAGTTTCCAATTTGGACCCCTTAAAATGGGTGCTTCAGATATTCTAGACTTTAAAGCTTCAAAGGCAGATTGACATTCAGGATCCCACTTAAATTCACAATCTTTGGTAAGTAATTTGAAAAGAGGGGATGCTATCTTTGTGAAGTTTTCAATAAATCTTCTGTAATAACCAGTAAACCCAAGAAAACTTCTAACATCTCTTTGGCAATTTGGAACAGGTAACTTAGAGATGACTTCTACTTTAGATCTATCAACTTTGATTCCATCTCCTGAAATATGATGTCCTAAAACAATCCCTTCAGTAAACATCATAAAACACTTTTCATGACTTAAAGAAAGATTTGTTTCCTTACATCTTACCAGTACTTTTTCCAAATTTGCCAAAGCTTCTTCAAATGTATTACCATAGACTGTGAAATCGTCCATGTATACCTCTACACAATCATGAATCAGATCTGAGAAAATTCCTAGTACAGCCCTTTGAAATGTGGCTGGTGCATTGCATAAACCAAAAGGGAGTACTCGATAGGCAAAAGTCCCCCAAGGACAAGTAAAGGTGGTTTTGTCTTGATCTTCAGGTGCTACCTGAATCTGATTGTAACCACTAAAACCATCCAAGAATGAGAAATACTTTTTACCTGCTAAAGTGTCTAATACCTGATCAATAAAAGGTAGAGGAAAATGATCCTTTAAGGTTGCCTTGTTCAATTCTCGATAGTCAATGCAAACTCTCCATTACCATTCTTTTTGGGCACTATAACCAAGGGAGAAACCCATTGGCTATCTGAAATGGGGTAAATGAAGTTTACCTTGAGCAATTTCTGAAGTTCTTCTTTCACAATTTCCCTAAGATTTGGATTCATCCGTCTTTGTGGCTGCCTAATAGGTCTGCTGTTTTCTTCAATGTAAATATGATGAATACAAGTCTTAGGGTCGATTCCTTTCATGTCGGTATATTCCCATGCAAAGGCAGTGGAATGTTTTTGCAACAGTTTAGTTAATTCTTCTTGTTGTAGTCTTTCCAAGTTTTTGTTAATGTTTAATGTTTTTCCTGGAAAGATTTCAACTGTAGAACTACCAAACTCTTCCATTGAGAAGAGAGACATTTGTCTAGAGGAGAGATATTCAATATCTGCATCTAACTGGAATTGTGAAGAGTCATATTCTAAAGGTGCCTCAAAATTTTCTAATGTATTTAGAATTTGACTGTCCTCACTGATTTCAGAGATGGTTAGAACAGGTTGAAGGGTTTCCTCATCATTAATCCACTCGTCTTCTCCTATTTCTGTTATTGCCTTTGCGGGAGGATACAAGTTGAATTTCTTGGTAGAATTACCATCTGATATATACATGTCTCCCGACCTACAACTTATGAAAGCATCAGCTGTGGCCAGCCAAGGTCTTCCTAGAATAAGAGGATGTCCTCCTAGATTGTTCTTGGGAGTTAAAATCATAAAATCAACTGGATACTCCCAAGAGTCTAGTGAGACTGGAATGTCTTCCAATACACCATCAGGTTTAATGATTGATCTGTCTGCAAGTTGCAGCAAAGTAGGTGTGAAGAGAAGATTAGGAAGTTTTAACTGATCCATGGTCTGTCTACTCATAATGTTGATAGCGGCTCCTAAGTCAATCAAAGTATTTGGGATTTCAACCCCATTAATATGAGTTTTAACAATAGGGCTACCGGGATCTACATATTTTTGCATGGTAATTTTACCCATCATAATGTCTGCAATTTTTCCAACTAGATGTATCCTTTTTGTGTCTCTGGTTCTTTTTATTGTTTTTTTCAAACTCATCTCCTTTATTGTCTTTGCTAGAATGGGAATCTCCTTAATGGCTGTTAACAAGGGGATCTTGATACAGACATTTTTCAATTCATCTAGAAAGCTATAGTCAGGCAACCAAATCTGCTTCTCTACTCCTTTATCAATTTGCAATCTTTCAGGAAAAGGAGGAATAGCTGAAGATGTAGGTTGCTCTACTAAGGGAGTTGATTCTTTTTCTTTTTCTTTAATGCTTGGGTTTTGAAGGGATACTTCAGAACCTTTATTGGCTTTGAGAGATTCTTCCTCAGAAATGCTTGGTTGTTGAGTACTTGTAGAAGGTTGGTCTAAGATTCTACCTGATCTGAGTTGGACCTCATTGAGAGGGACAACCATATAGGTAGGGAATGGTTGACCTTCCATAAGTGGTTGACCTTCCATCACATAAGCATTTTGAGGATTCCTATTATTGGGGTTTGGTTGAGGTTGAGAGGGAAGTTGATTTGGCCTCTGCTGAGATTGTAACAAGAGTTGAGAATTTTGATTTTGTGGAGGAGGTTGTTGTTGAGGGAATGGTAATGACAATTGTTGACCTTGATTTGGAAGTTGGGGAGCTTGCTGATTCTGAAAGGATTGAGGATATTGATAGAATTGGGCAAATCTCCCATAAGGATTTTGCATTTGCATGCTTTGCAACCATGCTTGGAAAGGGTTTTGTGGTTGTGACCAAGGTTGTTGCCAAGGATTCCAATTTGGTGGGGGGCTGGAAATTCATATAGAGTTGTTAACCCTTGATTTTGCTGCCCCTGCCAAGGTTTCCTTGCAACAAAACAAAGAGATTCAAGCGTACTTGGATCTTCTTGAAAGACTGCTTTGAGGCCAGGGATTGAAGGACATTCCTTGGTCTCATGAGTTTCTGAGCAAATTACACAGGTTTCCACAACTTGTGCTTCCAAGGGACATTCCCTTAAAGCATGCTTCTTTCTACACTTCGGGCAAAAAATGGTCATAGCCTCGGCTTCTGCCTTTTGTTTATTCTGAATCTTAAGGGTATCAATTTGTTCACTAAGACTCCCTAAGATGTCAGTTTTAAATTCATCTAGCATATTACCGATTTCAGCCCTACTCACTGATCCTGTTGCAGATTTATTTGCCCTAAGGAGAGAAGGATCTCTAGGCCCTTTTTGAGTTTTTGATTTGCCTCTTGAGAGATGGGTACATAGTTCTGCTATATCACTGAGAGGAAGTTGAGAATATCCCCTTTCCCCATCATGTTTAAGATATCTATCCACTCATCCCTAATGGCTTTTAATAAGAGGGCTTTTAAGGTCTCTTCATCCAAGGTGCTCATTTTTGCTCTTTTTAAATTATATTGAAATCTCTCAAGTAAATCTTCTAAGCTCTCATCTTCTTTTTGCATCATTTTAAAAACCTCATCCTTATGATTAGTAGGCATACAATAGTCCAAATACCTATCCAAAAAGGTTTGTTTCATTTCATCCCAGGTCCTAATGGACTGAGTAAGTAACCCCATGAACCATTTCAAAGCTTGATCCTTTAACGTTGATGGGAACAGTTTGAGTTTCTGAGTATCATCCAGATAGTCATAAGTTCGACACACAACTTCAAATTCAAACAAGAATGTTTCAGGGTCCTCAGTTCTTAATCCATGAAAATTTGGGAGAACAGATGGTGATATGTTTTTCATAGTGGCTCGGGAGTCCTCATCAACAATGGGAAACCCAAATGTGTTATCCCCATCTCTATTTCCTCCAATGGGACCTCTACCTCCTCCATTGTTATTGTTATTTCCTCCTCCTCCTCTACCCTCTACCTCCTCCTTCTTCTTCTGCCATGATGATTCTCCTAGGGATTTCAAAATCTTCTGGTTCTTCTACAAAGGGTGAATGAGAAGAGATTTCTCCTTCCTCTTCAGTGAGTCTATTTCCTCAATTACAATTGGTTGTCTGGTAGGAGAAAGAGAGAGTCTCTTCCTAGTTCAAACTCAATAGAAGGTATAGGAGAGTCAACTCTTGGTTCTTGAATTTCAGGACTAGGAGTTTCGGTTGGAGATAAGGGAGGTATCTCTTGTCTATCTCTTGAAGCAGATGGACTTGTAAAAATTGAACTTCGAGCTCTAGCTAAAAACCTTCCCCTAGAATCTCTAGCTCTATGCATGTCATTTTTATTTTATCCTCAAGTCAAGTTAAATAGTTCTTTTTCTGATCTTCCAGTTCACTCTAGGTGCAAGAAGAGAGCATACTAAGAAACTATTAGATTAATAACTTTCTCCTTTCTGATCCTCCAGATCACTTCAAAGTGCAAGAGAGAGAGCATACTTAGATAGGTTATTAACTTCTTTTCTTGAAGTTGTTGTTTTTTTTTTTTATATTTTTTTTCTTCTAAGAATATGGCTACTTAATTTCACTTCCCGGCAACGGCGCCAAAATGTTTAGTCAATTTAGTGTTATCTAAATTGCTAGTATTTATTGTCAACCGGGGCTCGTAAGCTGATGAAGTGAAGGTGTACTATATGTACTTAAGTATCCTCTTAGAGTTTTTCTTATCGTTGGGGGTGTTGTTGCGGTTAATTATGTTCCTAGATGGAGTGAGAATTTATAAACAAGTGAGTGATGGTGTGTGTGTAGAGTGAATTCTAAATGAGTGGAAGTGTGTGTTGAGTGATTTCTAACTATTTGCTTGAAAGGAAATGCTTGGAATGAATAAATGAAATTGAAATGACTTGAAATAAACTTGAAAGCAAATGACCACTACCAATGGCACTAGACACCGTTCAAGTTGCTGCTAATAAAAGGAAAAAGAGTCACTTTTAAAACCCAAGAATAAAGATTATCTCTCTCTAACTCGATGCCTCAAAGCACATGTACTGTGTAAAGCACGGAAAGAAAGTAGCTTAAGTGGAATTATAAAAGTGAGAAAAATATGCTTGAAAGACTAATGATAATAATTTGCTATTTCTAATTCTCTACTTCAGCCATATGTACTATGGAAAGCATGATTAGAAAGTAGTGAGGAAATAGTCTAGGAAACACTTTAAAATCAAAACTTTTACTTTAAAGACTAGTGGTAATGATTTACTCTTTCTAACTCAATACTTCAAAGCACATGTACTGTGTAAAGTAAGGAAAGAAAGTAGCTTAAGAACAGTCCAAAAAGCACCCAAACAAGCTGCAAGTTAGTGATATTTTGATCTTAAAAGATAGTAGTTTATGATGAAGATCATTCATGTATGTTAACAGCTCTTTGAGAAATAAGATTAAAAACTAACTATAAAGACAAAGGCAGCACTTGAATTGTCAACTTCAAATACCATTAGCTGTAAAGCAAACACAACACATATAAAAATAAATCCCGGGCTAAAAAGAAACCTGCAAAGAAATAACACTGATCAGCTGAAAATAAAGGAAAACAAGTAAATAAAACTATACATGCTTAAGGAAACAAATGAGAAAATAATGAAATGCTGCACATGAAATACTTTACAAAGGCTGAGATGAGCAGGGGCCCTCTGTTCATTCAGCCACAAGAGAACTCAAAGATCTGGAAACTTCAAAACAGTGCTATATTGATTTTCTCCATTTGCAAAAAGTTTACAAAACAGAGTGCTGGAATAGCACTAGAAAACAGAGTTCACAAACGCTTCTAAATTCAACACGAGTGCAGCAAAATACAACTAATCAAAAGTTCTTTGAGCGTACGCAGACGCATCAATTTATAGGAATTTCTAAGCTATCCTTTGCGTACAGCTAGTTAACAGAAAAACAATAACAGTCATGCGTATTAAATGGCTCTTTGACACATCACGGTTGCATAAACGAGTTTGTGGTTCTCCTGTCATCATGGATAATAAATCCCTGATGGTTGTTCGTCTGCGTCTTTAGAACCTGGACAATCACCATAATTGGAGTGACGTGACCAAACAGCTTTCAAACACCGTTAAACCACTTTGAGTTGACCGTGGTTAAACCAGCTTTGACCATGGATGAAAGTGACGTGGATGGTTGGAACAATAGGACAGGAACCTCGACCACACTGATACCTGAGTGCCCATGTGGCCCTCTAGCAAACTGACACGTGGATCATAGTGTTTAACAAAAAGGCTGCAGGATCTTCAGATAGCTGCGGGATCATCAGATAGCTGCGGGATTCCTGCAAGTAAGTCAAAAACTAAACAAATAGTCATCCATTAGCAAAACTTGCTTGATCATGCTTATTGACACTGAATGTAATGATCTGAGAGGTTTTATGGTGGAAATGAGGCAAAAGTGAAGGAAAGATAAGGAAAAGTGGAGGAAAATGGTAGACAAATAGGTGTAAAATAGAGGTTCTACATACCCCCACTCCGAGGGTATTGCATGTCCTCATGCAATGAAAACACAATTTCAGTCCATTGCTGGGATCCTCAGCGGCAATCATCCAAAACTCCTTTTCTTCCTTTGTGTAGAAACATTACCTTT